>CM052701.1:20581689-20639189 GCA_028551405.1 Uromys caudimaculatus
GATAGATAGATAGATAGATAGATAGATAGATAGATAGATAGATAGATAGATAGGCAGATAGACAGACAGGTATAGATAAATAATGGATGGATGGATGGATGGATGGATGGATGGATGGATGGATGGATGGATGGTGGATAGACAAGCAGTCAGATGAAGAAAGATAAAAAAGGTAGGAATTAATCTTGTTCATAAACACACACATAACACAAAGAAAAAACTCAGAATCACATAAAAATGCCTGGCATAATGGCTCTTGTGCCTGTAACCCAAACACTGGGGAGGCAGAGAAGGGTGGCTCCCTGATGCTTGGTGACCAGTCACCTCAGCCTAATCGAGCCAAGTCCAGGCCAATGAGCAATCCTGATTCAAAAAAACAAGGTGCGATCTATGTAGATGGCTCCATCAGTAAAGTGCGTGCCACAAAAGCATGAGGACCTGTGTCCAGATTCCCCAGACGCTATGCAAAAGCCAGGACTGGTGACATGGCGTCATGATCCCAGGCTGAGGGGACAGAGACAAGTGGATCCCTGGAAATGAGAAAGATATCCACCATAGGTTCCTGCCTTCTACATACATAGGCATGCATGTTCTCTCTCTCTCTCTCTCTCTCTCTCTCTCTCTCTCTCTCTCTCTCTCTCTCTCTCTCTCTCACACACACACACACACACACACACACACACACACACACACACACACAAACACGTATAGCAGGGATGATGAACAGACAGCAAAACTTGACAAAGGCCTTCTACAGAGCAGGAGGGAAGGGGCGTTAGTGAGGGAGATGAAGACAAAGGCAGCCAATGACACAATGGAGTGATGAACCAGAGAGTGCATGGGGTTTGGAGGCCAAGTGGTGAGGGAGGTGCATGGGGTCTGGAGGCCAAGTGGTGAGGGAGGTGCATGGGGTCTGGAGGCCGAGTGGTGAGGGAAGTGCATGGGGTCTGGAGGCCAAGTGGTGAGGGAGGTGCATGGGGTCTTGGGGGCCACATGATGGGGCACTACATGCATTGAGGGGACAATGAGTAGCAATCCAGGTGGTGGGAGAAGCCTGAACAAAACTCTGGGGAGACAAAGAAGCCCCAAGGACACAGGTGTGGGAGGTCAGGCTGCTGCTTCCTCTTCTTTAGCAATCCTGGGGTTCTGGAAACTTCCCATTGCTGATAAGTTGATCACAGCTCTTCCAGGTTCCACACTCCCAGCTCCTAGGCTTCCACCTCAGCTCTGGCTGAACATACCTACTTCAAATGTCCTTACTTTCAGGGGCCGTCTGTATGCTGCTGGGTGATGACAGAGGCTCAGGCCCAGTCAACAAGGCCCTCGGTCCCATATGCTAAGCTCTGTGTATCTGACAAATACAGTAGGTCGAGGCAGATGTAAAAGAGTATTTTTTAAAAGCAGCATGAAGCAACAGGGAGAATGTACTGAGTAAGAAAGCAGAGAGTAGAGGTCCCTGACTCCCTCTGACCTCGTCCCTCTGTCTGTCTGTCTCTTGGAGTCAGTCTTACTCAGAGGGCTAGGACTTGACCAGGAGAAAGGTGCCCACATATACCACTGAGCTCCCTGCTCCCAGGGGAATGTTTGCTGTGCCCAAGATCTCTGACTCCAAGAGGAAGTGGGAGGGGCTTCTCTGAGAGGACAAAGTAGGCCTTCTCTTCTGCACATGGTGTGGCGTTTAGAGGACCTAGTTACATGGTAGCCACTCCAAAGGGAGTCCTCTTGTACTGCTGTTCCTAGGATTCTGGTGTGGTCTAGTGGTCTAGGCAAGCCTTGGAAGGAGAGGGAAGAGATGGGGAGAAAGGGGCAGGAGGCCAGTGAGGGCCCCAAGGAAAGAAAACAGGAGCCCTCAGCATCCAGGAGCCAGGGTCTATAGGCTTATGATAGGCTTATGAGCCGGAGTTGGGAGGGAAACAGGCTAGTTGTTGTCAGTGTGGGAGGGAGCAGCCTTGTCTGAATGCTCTGCGGCTTAGGGCAGGGACCCAGTCAGAGGGGAAAGGAGAGAAGTGGCCAGTGCCAGATATCCCTCCTTTGTGGACAAATGAGAGCAAAGACTGAAGAGACTATGCACTTTCCCCCTTAGAGAGGACCCGAGAGGAGGCAGAGGATAGCATGGTAGTGGGATAAGGATGCTTTGAGGACTCTGAGGGACAAGTGGAAGGAAGAGGGAGGGAGACTGTGCAAACACAGGGAAGTGAAGAGGCAGGAAGGAGCTGCTGCCCTGCCTCAGTGAGTCTGTGAGGCTGGACAATCACTCAGAGGCAGGGAGGGGCCATGGACCCACAGGGTCTGGCTACCATAGGCATCCAAGGGGCTTGAGGAGAGGGCATTGATCCTCTGGAAATGGAGGAGTCATAGAGGAATAGACAGAGATGCACTCCCCTGCTGGGGTCATCCACATGGGAGGGCCAGGAGGTAGGGGAGGATCTGAAGAAGTGTCCAGGGCAGACAGCCGCCGTGCATGTGTACGCACAAGTCAAGGGCCACATACTGCCTTGTAGCAGTGTCACAAAGCAATCCAGCCACCCTGTAGGTACAGCAATAACTACCTGGTCTACTTTCTCCCTCCGTCGGAGCTCCTGCAGAGCATGGTCCAGGGCCTTGGGACCTGTGTCTTCAGTACTGTTCTGGGGGGTGCTCAGGGGAACTTTGTTGGGTGAGTATAAGTCAGTGATGGATGATGTGTGGGTGGCGGGTGGATGGATGAATGGTCCGCATATCAGAATGCTCGCCGTTGGGCTCTGGCAAGAACTGACTGCAGTGGGGAGGGGGCTGCCGAGATCCCCCTTACAGGAGGGCTTGACAAGAAGGAGAGACAGATGGGTGGTGGGTGGAAGGAGTAAATGGAGTCAGAGATGACTCGGGCTCCAGGCTGTGAAGTCTCAGGTGGTGGTGACTCACCTCGCTAATGAGAACTGGGTGGGAAACAAGAAATGAGTCTGGGGGGGGGGAGGGAAGGAGTGCAGGTTGGAGTGTTGGTACCAGCCCCCATGAGCCCACAGGTGGCAGGAAGGAGAGGGAGGCAGCAGAGCCTGGGGACAGAGGCAGCAGGAGTTGGGGACAGGAGCAGCAGAGTGCTCGTGCAGAGGACCTTGCTTGCAGAGGACTCAACCAGGAGGCCAGTGAAAGTGCAAAAGGTAAAGATCCAGGACAAGCACCTGGTGCCTGAGACCGAGGCTGTGTAAGGTAGTTAGGAAAGGAGAGAGAGAGGAACAGACAGATCCTGTGAGGTGGCCTCCAGCATGGGTCACACAGGCAGAGAGATGAAGAGTCTCTGAGGGCAGAGGTAGAGCTAAGCTGTATGAATGTGTGTCTGGAAATGGTGGGAAAGTCCACCATTTCCCCCAAGAAGTTGTGGGATGGCAGCTAGGCATGTATGTACCCTCTCCTCACATGACTCAGAGAGCAACTGAGTCACGCTTCTCAGGAGAGTGGAAGAGAACAGGGTTTAGTGAGAGAGCAAGGCCGAGGCAGAGAGGTTCAGTGCTGTGTAAATGAAAACGCCAGAACATCAGTGAGAGAAGGAGGGGCCTTCAGGTGGAGACGCAAACACACTTCACACACAGACACGCACACGTACACACAAACACTAGTGCACAACACACACTCACAAATGTACACACACCACAGCCATACACTCACAGTCATACTCTCTCACACAGAAATGCACACACGCGCACACACGCACACACACACGCACACACACACACACAAGCTAGGCCAGGTTCAAAAGGAGTGAGGAAAGCTGAGGAAGAGACAGACTTGAGAAAGAAGAGACAAGGAACACGGAGAAACCATGAGAGACAGGTGAGCACATGGACTGGGGGCTCCTAAACCTGAGACACAGAAGAAGCGGGGACAGGGCCCTGGTTTCCAACGGTGAGAATGCAGAAACACTCAGATGTCCTTCCACAGAAAGGGAGCTGAGGCCCATGTGCCTCTTCTGTAGTTCCATACAGCAGAAGATTTGGGGGTCATCAGGGAAAGAGGGCCCCCAAAGAGTTTTGAGAGCAGAAGCCCAGAAGGGAAGAGTTTACACAGCCTGGAGCAATTTCTTTTAAAAAATAAAATAAAGATGCCCTAGAGGTTAAGAGCACTTACTGTTCATTCTGAGGACCTGGGTTCGATTCCAAGCACCAACATGGGCCTCTCACAGCCCTCTGTAACTGAGCATCTGAGGCTCTCTTCTGACCCCCCTAGGCCCCAGGCACAGGCAGGCAAAACACTCATGCACATAAAAGAAAAATAAATCTTTAAAATTAAGAATTTTTAAAAATACACAAAGTTCTGAAAGAACTACAATATTGCATCTTGTGTTTCCTGAAGGAGATGCTATGTCTCCATTTAAAGTTAACTTTCATATTGATCTTTTTCTTGTGACCCAATTAAATTTATTTAATAGTGTTAGGAGATTTCCCCCCCCCATAGAGCCTCTAGAAGTTTCTTTGTGTGTGCAATAACATCCCTTTCCAATAGAGATAGTTTTGGTTCATCGTTTCTAGTTTTTACATTCATTTATTTCTTTTTCCTGCCTTATTGCATAGACTCGAGTGCCCAGTGTAGTATTGAGTAAGAGTGGTAAAAGACACCCACGCCCCATTGCTGAGCTCAGGAGGAAAGCAGCTTTTGCCCATCAGGTGTGATTGTAGCTGTTTTATAGTAAAGTGTGTGTGTGTGTGTGTGTGTGTGTGTGTGTGTGTGTGTGTGTGTGTGTGTGTGTGTTTGGGGTTTGGTTGGCTGATTGGTTAGTTGGTTTGGTTTGATTTGGTTTGGTTTTGTTGTTGTTGTTGTTGTTGTTGTTGTTGTTGTTTTGTTGGTGGTGGCACTGGGGATTGGACCCTAGTTCTTACACACACACAGGTCACTGTGTGTGGTGAACTTTTTGTCACTAATAAGATAGTTTCCCTTTGAGAAAGAGAAGACTGGAGGTTGTGGTAGAGGCGTGGAGACAGAAGAAAAGACCAACCTCATATGTGAGGCTCTAGCCATTTGAGGAGCTTGATGTATTCACATATCATTGGAGAGACGAAGAAGGACTTTTTGCAACGAAAGTAATAACCAAGGTGTGCCTGGCTGCTCTTGGGGAAAGAGGTGGGAAGTTGGTGGAGGGATCTACATGAGCAATGTGGTGTGTGGTGGTTGGGAGAGGGGAAATGTGGAAAGAGATGCCAGAGGAAGGTTTGGTGAGACACTGGGATTCGGTGAGGGGAAGACAAGTGGGCAGAAGGGGACCAGGATTCTTGGTCAGTCCTAGCTTGGTGAATCTATGTCACTGGGCATCGTATGGGTTGGTAGGAGGTACATGGGAGGGGCTACAGACATACACAAGGGGCTTCCAGCATGGCCAGGGGTCTCTGAATCCCCAGGATGAACAGCAGGCACAGAAGTGGCTGTGTTGGTGAAGTATTTGCACGCATGAGGTCCAGAGAGTCAGTCCCCAGAACCCACATTAAAAACAAACCAACATGGTAGCATGGACCAGCAATTCCACAAAGAGGAGGTGGAGACAGGCAGAAGGTAAGTGATACCTGAGATTGTTCTCTGGCCTCCACAGGTGGGTGTGGCATTCACATGCCCACGCACGCACACACTCACACGCCACAATAAGTAAAAGGAAAGGAGGAAGGAAGAGAGGGAAAAAGGAGAAAGTGAACCTGGCCAAGAGGAACGTCACCCCTTCCACCTAGTGGGTGGGTGGGTGAATAGGTGGAAGGAGGGAGGGAGGGACGGATGCTGGAGGGGTGAAGGGGTGGAGGGAGGGAGGAAGGGATGGAAGATAGGTGCAAGGGTCTGGACTCTGACTTTCTAGGCTTGGGGTGAGCTGGGGCTGAGGAGACAGTGGGATGGGGACTGAGCAGCTCTCTGAAGAAGATTCTTCAGGAAGGAGAACAGATGGGCTGTGGGCGTCAGGAGAGTGACAATTCAAAGATGACTTGGGGCTCCTGGCTGTGGACCCAGGCAGGCAAAGACACTCAGCACTAATGAGAATGGGGAAAGAAACACATCACAGTACGGAAATGATGTGATGCGGTGAACTTGTCATATGCCCCGGGGGCTTGTGGTACCAAGCCAGCTGGAGACGGGAGCAGGAAGATCTGGCCTGCCACATTGCCAGCACCAAGGATGGGAGGCGGGGACAGAGGCAGGGACAGAGGCGGGGACAGAGGAGATACGTGCAGTGAGGGTCCGAGTCATGAAAGCAGGAGAAAGGCAAGGGGGTAAAGGTAGACAACACGCTTTCACATATGCACATGCATACACGGGACCAGCCAGGTCCTGACGCCATGCAGGTGTTAACCAACTCGTGTGGCTCAATCAAGAAATAGCTGGACAAAGTATGAAAGATAGTGATCTAGAGACAGGGAGCCCCCAGCCCAAGCAATACTGGAAGGAACTGAGAGATCAATGGTTGTATAAAGCAAGCTGAGAAGGAACAGTAGAGGCTGTGAAAGAGACTGGAGAACAATAGAGAGGCAGCGGCTGTGAGGGGCGGGAAGTGGGAAGCTCTCAGCAGGCACAGTGCACACCTGCTCCCCACTGATGGACACAGACCTCAGGATTTATTACATGATGGGTGGATGGATGAGGGAGTAAGTGGACAGTTGGTGACAGACAGACAATGTGTGGGCATGGATGCATGAATGGGCAGGACATGTGATGGATTAGTTAGTGGGTGGGTGAGCATATTTATAGATAGATGTACCTGTAATCTTAGCACTTGGGAGGCTGGGCAGGAAGATCAGGCAGTCAAAGCCATTCTTGGCTAAAAAGTGAGTGTGAGGCCAGACTGAGCTACGAGACCTTGTCTCAAAACTCCGAAACAAAATGAAAATTCAGATAGAAGCCCAGAATAAAAACAATTTGTGTATGACACTCAAACACATCACACACTAAACCCTCTAGCACAGCAAAATATTTTAAAGTGAAATAATGGTGTAAAAGAAACAGATGAATGAATGAATGAATGAATGACAAAGTTAGACCAAAATACAAGGAGTGAAAAGGAAGAAGGTATTTGAGCCAAGGTGCAAGGGATAGGCACAGATGTGTGTACCCAGACACACATGTGCCTTCAAACACTGGTATGCTCCTCATGGAGGGTCCAACCCCAGAGGACTCCGCAGAGATGGGGGTATGTACAAGCAGGGGAGAAGGCAAGCAACTTCAGACGGTGCAGTCAGTGCCTGTGTTGAATGACAGGGAGAAGGGCAGCCCCAGGGACTTCTGGGAAGTCTTGTGATCTGAAAGAGCCACAAGGACTAAGTCCTAAGGCAGTTTGGGGTGGAGATGAGTATGAGCCAGATCAGATCAGGTTTTATAGGAAATGACACAAAATTTGGATTTTATGAGCATTAGGTGACATGATCTGACTGACAAGAGCCCTCTGGTTCTGGATGGAGAATGGACTGGCAGCAGAGAGATGGGGAGCCAGGGAGGAGGTTAGGTCAGTGTTCCCAAGAGATGACAGTGCCTGTGTGGAGAGGGTGTGGCTGAGGAGGTGATGTGCTACAAAGCTGGTGTGCTTTGGTATCCCAGTTGAGTGAAGTACCAGTAGGAGGAACACAGGCATGAATCATGAAAAAACAGGGGGACAACAGGAAAATATCCTGGACCTTGGATTTCTGTCACTTCACCGATGTGTCAATGGAATAACTCCAAAAGGGGCTGACTACAAGGGACGGGGTGACTTCAGCTTTGGACACGGTGTCTGTGAGGTCTCTGTGGACACCTCAGAGAAGTTGATGGCAACAGGGTCTGGAGTTCAGGGAGGTTGTCTCCAGCAAACAGGAGTGTGCCATGTTAGAAACTAGAGAGCCCCTAAGGCAGTGGTTCTCAAGCAGCGGATCGAGACCCTTTTGGGGTAGTATATCAGATATCCTGCATATCAGATATCCTGCATATTAGATGTTTACATTATGATTCATAACAGTAGCAAACTTACAGTTATGAAGTAGTAACGAATATAACTTTTGTGTGGCTGGGAGTCACCACAACGCGAAGAACCGTATTAAAGAGTTGGTTGTAGCACTAGGAAGGTTGGGAACCACTGGGCTAAGGGAAGGTGCAAACAAAGGAAGGGGGGACTCATGAAAGAGATAGAGAAGAGGATTGTTGTAAGTTCAAGGCCAGCCTGGACTACATAGTAAATTCAGCCTAGCCTGGTCTCTGTAGCAAGACCCTGTCTCAAAAATAAAACAAGGCCCATGTGGTGGAAAACAAAGCTCAGTGGTGGAATGCTTGCCTAGCACAGGGAGGACCTGAGAGATAGTGAGTGTCCAGGAGCTCAGAGGTTGGGCTTTCATCAGGGTCCAGCAAAAAGCCTGAGGAGGCCCCCTCAGAGAACATAGGATCACAAGCGCAGGAAAAATTGAGTGTTTGAGACTGAGGACGTCACAGGCCATGTTCGATATCCCCTCCAGGAGGACAGGATGAGAGCTGAGAAACCGGCACTGAACTTAAACAAGCGGAGCCCCCCAGGCAGTCTTGCTGAGAGCAATGTCACAGCAAAGGGGCGGGGGAGGGTAAAAGGCTGAACATGGGGCCAAGGAAAGAAGTGGACATGATGGGGATGAAAGCTT
This sequence comes from Uromys caudimaculatus, assembly GCA_028551405.1. Lineage (NCBI taxonomy): Eukaryota > Metazoa > Chordata > Mammalia > Rodentia > Muridae > Uromys > Uromys caudimaculatus. The sequence continues at coordinate 20,590,269 of CM052701.1, forward strand.
TGTGGAGAGTGAAGGTCTGCTCGTGGCAGCAGATGAGGACTGGCAGCGAGAGGCCGGAGCTGCCATTTCAGAGCTCAGCTGTTACAGTAGCAAGGTCAAAGACGCCATCCCAGTTAAGGATGAGTGAGAGACAGGATTGCTGGTGCTTGGGAGGCGCTGTCCAGGAGTGTGGCTACACTACCCATACCGTGCTTGAAGTCACCCCAGGTAACCAGGAGAGTAGTACAGGTAGGACAAAGAGCCAGGGACACCATGAAAGTCAGGCAGATGACCACCCCGATGTGGAGGACTGTGGAGGTCGAGAAGGCAGGACTGAGAGCTATAGAGATCACTGGCAAAGCTGGGGTGGGAGGAAACACCCCTGGGCTACGGGGAGTCCTGGGCCAGCCTGCGCAGCTTAGCAAGCCCGTGTCTCAGAATGGAAAAGAGGAGAGATGCAGAAAGAGGAGGCCCTGGGTTAAATCCCCAGAACAGCGCCAACAAAAATAATGCTACAGGGTATCTCTGTGATAGGACACGTGGACCCCAGAAGGGGACGCCAAATAGCCAGTGTTGAGGGAAGCATACAAATGCTGCTTCTGTAGTTAGAATCCCCAGCATCAAGACAAGGATGGAGCTTTTCCCCTGCCACTGCCAACTTGTGCGGAGGCGGAAGCTCGGGTGCGTTCAAGATTCGGCATAACCCCTAACCCACCGTCATGGCCGAGGAAGGCATAGCTGCTGGAGGTGTAATGGACGTCAACACTGCTCTACAAGAGGTGCTGAAGACCGCCCTCATTCACGATGGCCTAGCACGTGGCATACGCGAAGCTGCCAAAGCCTTAGACAAGCGCCAAGCCCATCTCTGTGTGCTTGCATCCAACTGTGATGAGCCCATGTATGTCAAGCTGGTGGAGGCACTTTGTGCCGAGCACCAAATCAACTTGATAAAGGTTGACGACAACAAGAAACTAGGGGAATGGGTAGGCCTCTGTAAAATCGATCGAGAGGGGAAACCACGGAAAGTGGTTGGTTGCAGTTGTGTGGTGGTTAAGGACTATGGCAAAGAATCTCAGGCCAAGGATGTCATCGAGGAATACTTCAAATGCAAGAAATGAATAAATAAAGTTTTGACTCATTTTTCAAAAAAAAGAAGACAAGGATGGAACGTCCTTGAGACATCTGCATCTGAGTGGTTTCTTGAGCAGAGGAGAGGGTGTTGAGAAGGATAGGGCCGGCTGAAAACAGGGTACCAGGAAGGAGGCGTGCTGGAAGTGAACACAGGGCACCCACTTGGGCACTAGCTGTGAAGGTTACTGGACTGAGGGGGCTGGGGTGGGATCAGGAGAGGAGGATAGAAACCAGGGGCTCATTTAGAGATGCTACAGGTTCCACATGGATGTCTATGGGGAAGTCGGACACAGAAGACTGGGGTTCAGGCCTCAGAGTAGGAGTCACCTAGAAGAGGTTTGCTGGGGTTTGGAGTGTAAATACAACTCAGTTGGCAAAGAGTAGAGCCCTGGGTTCAACCTGCAATGGCCATAATCCAAGCATGTCGGTTTATTTTGTATCCTCTTTTACACAGCTCAGGCTGACCTTGAACTCATGCTGTAGTTCCAACATGCAGGAGGCAGGTGGATAAGCAAGTCAAGGTCATCCTAGAGGGACCTTGACCTTGAGTGACCTTCAGGACAAAAAAGTGTTGGGAGGGGGGCTCAAGTCACAAGACTGGGTGAATCAAGAGTTCTGAGGAAAAGACAGAGAAGGTAAGAGTCACGGCCAGAGCGAGCGATGAGCTTCTCACATTTCCACAGGCCTGAAGGGGATTCCCTGCTCTCCTTCAGGGGCCAGCCATGGAAGGAGATGAGGGCAGATGGAGAGGGGTATCTTGGATTTTGAGAACAGCTTTGAAATGCTTCTGTGAGGATATGGGCAAGTGGCTTAGTTGAGACCTGAGTTAGGATCTCTAGCACCCACATCAAAAGTCAGGCATGGTGGTACATGACTGTAACCTCAGTTCTGGGGAGGCAGAAACAGGAGGATCCCTGGGGCTTGCTACCCTCAGCCTAACCAAATCAGCAAGCTCTGGGTTCAGTGAGAGATCCTAACTCAAGAATAAGGTAGAGGGCTGGAGAGATGGCTCAGCAAGAGGGTACTTGCTGCTTCTGCAGGTTTGGTTCTCAGCACCCACATGGTGGCTCACAACCATCTGTAACTCCAGTTCCTGGGGAATCCAACATTTTCTTCTGGCCTCCACAGGCACTAGGCATAAACATGGTAAGAAGTCAGCTCAAGAACTTTGAGATATTCCACCAGGGTCCTGAGCCCATGGGCACCCCTCCCCTCCTGGAAGAAACAGGTTAGAGAGCACATAGACTGGAAGGGAGGGGCTGATTAAGCCCCTACTACCTCATTCTCTAAAGACCAACCAGTTTAAAAGTCACACTGTTCTGCCAATCACATTGTGCCTAACGGCTGCTGCTCTAAAAACCATATAAAAGCTCGCTGAACAGGCTTCATGTGGCCATTCTCTCCCGCCTTGGTGTGCAGGGCGACCCCAGCATGCTGGATCAATAAATTCCTCTTGCATTTTGCATCGATCCCCGACTCTATGGTGTTCACTCAGGGGGGGGGGGGTCTCCAGTAAGTTAAAACTCCCCAGAGTCTTACAATGGTACAGCCACATGCATGCAGGCAAAACACTCAAACACATAAAAATAAATAAATCTTTAAAAACCCAAAAGGGGGACAGTCAGTAAAGAAAGACCCTTAACATTGGTCTGTGGCCTTGATGTGTGTGAATGCCCACATACACATGCACAGAAACATGCAAAAACACATACCCCCCACCCCCTGAATGCTACTGTGAGTCCAAAAAGAGAAAAGGGAAAATGTGTACAGTAGGAGCCAATGCAGGGCTGCACACCCGCTATCCCAGGATTCAGAAGGCTGAGATAGGTGGGTGATGAGTTTGAGGTCAGCCTGAACTGTTTAAAAGATAATACAAAATAAAAGAGTAAGAACCAGAGAGATAGCTAGGCAGATAAAGTCACCTGATACCATGTTTGATGACCTAAGTCAAACTCTGGAACCCGTACTGTAAGAGAGAACGGGTCTACAAATTGTCTTCTGGGCACACATGCACGGTGGCACACTGATATCCATACACATGAAATAAGTAAATGTAAAAATTTAAAAATAGACTAAAATGGCAACCTGGGTGCCGAGGATGACCTTAACCTTGTGGGGAATCCCGCAAGAGGCTGGGAGAGGAAGGTACCGGCTCTCAAAGTCTTTCTGAGAAAGAAAAGTGATATCCTGGGAGAACCAAAGTCAGGGGAGGGATGCTTTTCAAAAATGGGAGATCGTGGCCTGCAACTACAGAGAAGAGAAGGCCTTGTTCAAAAGGGGTCAAGATTGCTGCTCTGAGGAAGGGGGTGGGTGGGTGAGAGTTCTGGGGAGAGAATGACATGCTCTTGGGGTCACCCATTCATTGGCCATTGATAATACCGGTGCTTTCATCTCTAGCGACAGCCACGGATTGTGCACCCGGCCCTGCTGTACAGCGCCTCCATGTCTGACTAATCCCCGAGACGTCTCAAGAGGAACATGCTGTCACTCGTGTTTACAGACGAAGGGGCTTACGGAAGTAGCAGGTGTTTCAGCAGGAAGCGGAGGGGCGAGGGTGGAGATGGGGCCAGAGCAGGGGCGCTGAGCATCCCGGGGGGGGGGGTAGAATCCCAGCAAGTGGGACAGATGGGTGGTGGGTGGCAGGAGCTAGAGGGGTCGAGGATGACTCGGGCTCTGACTACAGCCCCTGTGGGTGGTGAGGCCAGGCGCTAATGAGAACTGGAGGGGGAGGGGGAAACTGATGTACAGGCATAGTGGCAGGTTTGAAGGAACTGTGGGAGAAACCAGATGGAGCTGGCTTTGTGTCTTTGTCTTTGGGGGCTTCTGGGAAGGACTGAGGGGTTAGCCCAGCACAGGGGCTTCAGTTACCCAGCAGGAAGGAACAGAATGAGGGTCCGGGGGCCCAGGGCTGGGCAGGAGATGCAGAATGAAGATTCTGCCCTTTGATACTGTGAGAGGAGAGGCCTTACACTGCGTCTCTCTGTACATCTTATATCTTCTGGTGTCACATGGCTGACATTCAGTCTCATGTCCACTACTTACTGCCACACATCACTTAACTTTCTGAGCCTTGGTTTCCTCCTGTATAAAATGGAGACACTGATGCTATCTGCAATCCTGTCCTGAGGACTATACAGCCACTCCATGCATACAAAGCGGTTGGGGCATTTCTATTGAGAAGTTTAAGTGAGTACTGTAGGAAATTCACTGGAGTTTTTTGTTCGTTTCTTTGTTTTGTTTTTTTTTTGAGACAGAGTCCCCCTTGTACCCCAGGTTGGCCTTGAACTCACAGAGATCTGTTTGCCTCTGGATCCCAAATGCTGGGATTAAAAGATTAAAGGTGTTTGGTACCTCAGCCAGCTTGCTCTTGTTCTCAGTGATTCTGTCTTTCCCTGCCCTGGGGCACTCAGAATCTTAGAAAGGCTGGTGTAGGGACTGAAGAGATGCCTTAGCAATTCATTGTGCTTGGTGCTAGTGCAGAGCCTCATGCAGAGGACTGGAGCCCAGTTCTTAAAGGTTCCCAAACTCCAGCCTCAGGAGATCTAACATCTTCTTCTGCCCTTGGCAGGCACACTCACACATACACAGTATACACAGAGACACATACATATAACTTTGTTTCTTTTTTTTTTTTTCAGTTTTTTCGAGACAGTGTTTCTCTGTGTAGCCCTGGCTGTCCTGGAACTCACTCTGTAGACCAGGCTGGCCTCGAACTCAGAAATCCGCCTGCCTCTGCCTCCCGAGTGCTGGGATTAAAGGCGTGCGCCACCACTGCCCAGTATAATCTTTGGTGTGCAGAGATGACTCAGAGGCTTAGAGCACTGGCTGTTCTTGCAAAGGATCCAGGTTCAATTTCAAGCACCTATATAGTGACTCACAACTGTCTGGAACCCCAGTTCCTTTGAATCTGATGACCCCTTTTGCTCCAAGGACTCAGCATATAAATGGTGCATAAATTTACACAAGCACACACACACACACACACACACACGCACACACACGCATGCACACTAAGGGTAAGGAAGGCCAGGGTAAATAAAGGACACACCATGCTATGCTCCGCAGTTTGCTTGGGTAACTGCATGTTAGCCACTTGCTAACAGGAGACATCTTAAGAATGGACCTGGGCTTTGAAGGGTGTATACAAGTTTTCCAGGTGGAAAGGAAAATTGAGTCATCCTCCTAGGTGCCCTGCGGGTTCTCCAGATGCCTCGTTTGTTACCAGGCCAGAGAGATTCCATCCCAGACCTGCCCCCCAATTTCCCAGTCTGTGGGAAAACCGGGACTGACAAGAGAGCTTCTCACAAGAAAATGTGGTCACAGTAGCCATAGAGGTTCACCCAAGGGTCCTGGGATCTCCAGTACAGGCGTTCACCTGAATGGGGAATGACAGGACAGGATGGACATACGAGACAGTGAATGGGAAGGAAGCTGGTGGCCCAGCAAAGGGGACAGCCACAGCAGAGCTAAGAACTGGAGGCCCAGTGTTGGTACAGGGCACTGGTGTCGCTGGTCTTTCTGATCAGCCCTCCATCTTGCCCTCACTACCATAGGCCTCCATGATATCTTTCTCTTTCATTCTCGATCCACTGTGCACAGTCACACCTGAGTACAACAGCTCTTCCTTCCTCCCTGACTGACACCAGTCCAGCACACGCCGCTTCCTCATCTGCAGCCTAAGGCCATGTTTCCAACTCCTCCCACAGCCCCCACTGTCACAGGGCCGCACTGGATCAAGCCACAGCTCCTGCTAGCTACCAATGGCCCATGGGTTAAAGCACAGCCTTCACCCCAGCTGTCAAAGTATACCCTAGGGAATCCTAAGATCTTTCCTAGTGTTGGCCCAGGCTCTTCTCAAGACCAAGGCCACCCCTCAGGTGCCAACTCACCCTGTCACCCTGGGCACAGTCCCATCTTAGGATCTTCCTTCAATCTCCTGTCTTCCTCTGTTCCTCAGCCCACACTTGAGGTCCCATTTGTCTTTCTGGTTCCCTGTGTTTTTCCCTCATTTTATCTGCCTCCTGTCTCTGTCTCTTGGTCTCTTTCTAGCACCTCCTGACTCCACTTCCAGGCCCTGAGTCAACTCTGCCCATCAATGTAACTGCTCCTGGAACCTGCAGGGCACACTCAGTGCTGTCCCCGGGCCTGGCCCTGCCCAGCAAGGTCTTTCATTCAGAAACCGTTGTCCTCTTTCTCTCATTGCTAGTATCTAAAGTTGAATTCAATTCCCCTCTGAGTCTGGTTGAGCTTTGCTGCACACTGGCCTACACACACACACACACACACACACACACACACACATCTGTACATCGCTCTACTACACACACACACACACACACACACACACACACACACACGCACGCACGCACGCACACATGCCCATCTTTACATCTCTCTACAAACCTTGGCCAGGTCTTTGTGTTACTCATTTACATGCCAGCCAGGGAGCACTCACTACAGGCCAGTAATGGACATAGGATCCCAGTCTGAAAGGGCAGGGATGGTGGCATAAGAGCAAACATCCAGAAGCACTGGACACATGCAAGGTTGTCATCTAAGTCCTGTATAATCATCCTGGTCCCCCACACCCCTATGCAAAAGGTCACTGTCAATTCTGATCTAGTCTGGAAGAAACCAATGCTGAGTGAGGAGCCTGCCAGAAGCCATGATCCTGAGATGAAGACCTGCCCGGTGCCAGCTCCACACCCCATCGCTCAGCAGCTGTCTGAATCCTATCAAGAATGGCCTTAGCTGGGTTGGGTCTTCCTGGAGGATTGAAGAAGCAGAGAGGAGCAGAGCTGGCTCAGGGTCAGTATGCTGAGAGCCTCTGTCTTCCAGAGCCATGTCCCTTACTGCCCTCCTCCTTGGCTCCCTCTGCATAGCAGACCCTTCCAAGCAGACCACAGGCTTACTGAAGGGACCCACACCAACCAGGGCCAAGCCAGGACAAGGGACAATTGGTCAGAAGCCAGACTCCAGGGAAATGTTCTGGGAAAAGAGGGCAGACTAAGCTTGGGTGGCAGAAGCCAGTGTTCCAGAGGCCCCACACCTGGGCACTGAGGGCATAGGGTGACTTCAGGCAGCTTAGCCTCTGTTGGCTTGGGGTGATCCATGGGGGGGGGGCTCTGATGCCACATAGGACAGGGTAGGGTACTAGACTGAGCCATTTCGGCTCAACAAAAAGGCAGTACAGTATAGGAAGGTGAGGAGGGGACAGGGCGGGTGGCTGGGCCCCACTACCATGATCCAGTCAGAAAAGGAAGGACAGCCACCAAGCTGTTATCTGGCTATGTGACCCGGAATCCACTATAGCACTTGCTGCCATGTACCAAGTCTTCTCCATACGTGCTATCATGTCTGGCCTTAAAGCCCTTCCTGTCCCCACTTTGCAGGCCAAGACACTGTGCCAGAGGTGTCACTTTCCTGAGGACCTGAGCAAGGTTTGAAGCCAGGGTGTCAGACCCTGAAACATTGGAACAATTGGCAGAGGCAAAGCAAGATGGAGCTGAGGTCCTTGAGGAGGGACCAGCAAAGGACAGGGACAGATGGAGAGCCACCCAGTTCTCCCAGGAAGCCTAAAGGAATGTGCTTTGCAGTCCCCTTCAGGAGCAAGGCAGTGAGAGCTTCACCACCCAGGCACTCCCCAGTCCATCCTTGGCTCTCCAGGGAATCTTTTAGAAATACCTTAAAGCCTCCTGTCCCTTGATCCAGGTCCCCATTGCAAAGAACAAAGGGAGACACAGAGGGAGCAGGGCACAGTCACACCCCTGCAACAGCAGTGAGCACAGGGCGAGGGAGAAGACAACCACTCTGGGGTGTCACCTCTGCTTGTTTAGCCCAGCTCCCCCCACCCCCCGCGGACACGTACACCCCAGACAGAAGCAGAGAGAGGTCATGGGTGGACTTTCCAGACAAAGCCCTTCTCCCAAGCTGGGGCTCCCAGATGCATTAGCAGGGTTACATAAGTGGGGAGCAGGAAAAACAAGCAAAGAAAAGACCCCCACAAAGAGGTACTAAGGCACCTCAGAGTCCCCCAGCCCTCCCTCCCTGAGAGGTGGACACCAAAGCATTTTATTTTATATTCTTCTGCACACACTTTTTGCTATTTTCTACTTTTTTTCCACAGCGAACACGTATTCTGTCTGAAGCTGAAGGAAAAACAATAAATGTCATTTCACAAAGAACGAAGCTGCCCATGGAACAGGAACAAAGCTTACAGGAGGGCTGTAAGAGCAGCGGGAGTGGGAGAGGCAGGCGGTATACAGACAGACAAGCAGTCAGACACACACACACACACACACACACACATCCTTTAGGCTCACAGCATGAGCAGAGAGTGAAATTCCAGAAATCTCTAAGGGAGTAAAAGGCCGGAGGAGAGAGAGGGCAGCAGGGGAGAGGCTGGGGAGGAACAGACAGACACACCCTTATACCACCCCAACCTTGCACTTCGTGGGGGTGACGGCCGGCTGGGATTTGTGTTGGCTTTTCTTATTACAGAAGTAACAAAGCCTCTTGTGCTCAGGGCCGACAATTCAGAAGAAAATTGTGTTCTAGTTTTTGAATAGCAAAAGTACCTATGAGTACCACATGGGGACAGGGAGAGCACACGGGGAGGGAGCTACAGAAAGGACGCACATAAAGGACACACACAATGTAAGTGAAAAGGAGCCTCAGAGACAGGGAGGCAGAAGAAAGAAAAGCAGATGGTGACCAAGGGGCATACGGACAGGAGCACTCCAGTGTCCTGCTAGGACTCCAGAGTGGTGGCAGGATTCAGTGAGACTCGAATGAGTGAATGAAGAAATGAATGAGGAGGGACCCAGGGCAGAAGCAGACTGGAGCAGGGAGAGACCAGCGACAGTGACAGAGGTGGAGAGACAGAGTCCTGGGCTGAAAATAAGAAAGCCTGAGCCAAGGCGGAGGGCAGGCAGGTGGGAGCTGGACACACACAGCCCTGACCACTCGCTGACAGCTAACGCTATGGCCACTCACGGGGACCATTGCTGTGGGAAAGGGGGCACCAGGACCTCCTGGGTCTCTCTCTGTATCTCCTACGTGTTTCATCATGAGAAAAAAAAATGGATTTGTGCCTTTCGCTCCAGTTTTCTTGGAAAGAAAAACGGTGCAGAGCAAAGTGAAGCTAGAGAAAACAAAAGACAGGACACACACACACACACACACACACACACCAGTGTGCACACACTCGTGCATAAGAGCATGCAGGTGTGGAAGGACCAAACGGAGGAAGGCTTGGAGGGGCCTATACCAACAAGGCCTACAGCCCTGGGCCCCATGTATGTAGCACTCACTCCAAAAAAAGAAGTGTTTATTGATCGTCTGTCCTCTGTGCAGCCTTCTGTGTTAGGTTAGGCTGCAGCCTGCTCCCTTGGAGCACAGGCTCAACTGCGGTATTAATGTCTAGTCTGAGACAGAGGCCAAGGCAGGCAAGGGTCCTCAGGAAGCCAGTCCCAGAGCCCCAGGGTGCAGAGGATGCCCTGGGGCTCCCACCCCAGCCCCTAGACTAGGAAGGTAGCTCTGTTCTTCACATATCCTAAGGCTGGAGTGGGGGCAATTCCGATCCACAAAGGGAGCTCAGAGGAAGGAGGTCTCAGAGGAAGCCAGGCTGGTCCTTCTCCCGCTAGGTCAGGTTGCTCAGAAGGGAGTCGCTGCAGAGAGTGGGTTGAGAGATGTTTAGGGGCTTCCTTGGGGAAGGGAGGGATGGCTGGCTACCAAGGGAACGACTGGTGCACATCTCTGGCTCCAGATCCTGTGCGTGTGTAAGAGTGTGGAGAACATGGCACCCAGGAGTGAGTGAACCACAGTGGGGCACAGGGAGGAAGCAAGAAGACAGGACTCTAAGACAGCTACCTGGAGGAGCCTGGCAGTTAGGAGCAAGTGTGTGTGTGTGTGTGTGTGTGTGTGTGTGTGTGTGTGTGTGTGTGTGTGTGTGTGTAAGAAAATGATCTCTCTCTCTCTCTCTCTCACACACACACACACACACACACACGAGCCAGCATTCCTTAGATGAAGAGGAACAGACAGAGCCTGAACAGGGAAATGAGTGGGGACCTATGAGGGACGAAGCAGTCAGATGTGGCACATCTGGAAAAAGTGAGCTGGTAAGAGACAGGCCAAGAGGAGAAGGAAGAGCAGGGAGCTGAGAAAGAGAGAGACTGAAGATAGAGCAAGGAGAGGTGCTAACAGCTCAGCCTGCACACCAAGAGCCAGGAGAGAGGAGTGGGGGAGATGCAGGTGCAGAGGGGAGGGGCTGAGAGCTATGGGAGGGGGCGTGGTACAGCAGCCCTCCCATGCAGCGTCTTATATATACAAGGAAATCGAGGGAAGAAGCACATGTGAACACACACACACACTCACACACACACACACACACACTCACCCACCCACACCCACACACTCACACACACCCACCCACACTCACACACACACACTGAAGGGAGGATAAAAGCCTGGCTCCCAGAGAACAAAGACAAGATCCCCTGGAGAAGGCCAGAGGGACTCCTGCACAACCCTCCCTCAACCCCCTCCTTAAAGACTGAAAGCATCCCGAGGACTAGAGCAGATAAGAAAACAGTACAGTCATATGGACAGGCAGACAGACATCCTACTAAGAGAAGAGAGACCTAGTGTGCTTCAGCGTCTCGTGCATACACATGCATCTCTGATGTTCACTCGAGGTGTCCAAAGCCATCCAGCTAACACTAAGACATGGGAAAGGGGGCAGACACAGGAGGGCTGGCCTGGGACACGCCCCTCAGGAGGGCTGGCCCAGGACAATTCCCTCTTCTCCAACCTTCTCACCCAATGGCTTTTTCCACGGGTACAGAAGGAAAGCCCCTCTTGGTACAGGCACTGAACAATCAGTTCATGGGACTCTAATGGACTCCCTGATGTCTCCAGCACACAGCATGGCGGAGGCTGTTCTGGAAGCTCTTGCCTAGGGATACCTCAGAGGGAGGATGCTAAGTGCATGGGTGTCAGAGAATTAAGGGATCCAGAGCATCAGAGACACTCACAGGCCTGGGGAGGGGACTTGCAGCCAGATGGGAGCCCAAGGAAGGTCAGGATTGACCCTACAGCCAGGGAAGGTGGCGGGTACAATGGTCCTAAGGGCAAGGTGCACGGCTGGCCATTTGGATTCTGGTGACCATTCCATGCCAGCTGGTAACAAAGGAGGGTGAGATGTGGAAACTGCGCCACCACCAGGCTAAGGCCGGAACTGCACCCATCCCATAGCTTCAAGGGACAGAGTGGGCAGACCCAGAGGAGGGACAAATCAAGGGTACCATGCAAGAGCTGGTATCTAGAGAGGGTGACAGCGGGATTGGGGCTAGGTGGCCAGCCAAGGGTAGCAGGAGAGACTGGCAAAGAACATCAGTGATGCCAGGGAGGACAGCAGAGGCAGCTGGGGAAGGAGACTGTGAGCCAAGGCCTCAGAGGGCCACAGTCCACAGCCAGCTTGGGTGACCTGGATTATCCTGGCCAGAGTGTGGTTCCTAAAAGTAGCAAATGTCACGGTCTTCTCGGAAAGGAGGGAATCAGAAAGCTCCCGGCCTCCCACAGGGGAGAGCCCGAGCCCACCAGAGTCACATGGTATGTCCAACACAGATGTCTAATGGCCAGTGGGCTGATGAGGGACAGGCAGGGAGGGGAACTGGTGAGAGGCAGTGTCCCCACATCCTGGGAACGTTCTAAAGCTACGTGTTGTTCACCTCCAGAAGCTAATTATAGGTGGTATGGATTTCATCTGGATTTAAAAGGTTTTAATTAAAAAAGAAATAGCAAAATACACTGGAATTAAAGAAGTAGGGGCAAGACGGCGGTCCCATTGAAAGTGTAGACACCCTGGGCTTCACAGGTGGAGGCTCAGGGAGCTGGGAAGCAGATCCCCGAGGAGAAAAAACCTGAAGGGACAGACCGGAGGTTGAGAACCAGTGGAGGGCGGGGAGAGGCAACATGGGAGGAAGAGGCTTACATGGGAGGCAGAGGCTACACCTAAAGGGGTGTGCTAGTTGACAGCTATGAAGTCAGACAAGGAATGTCTTGCTGAGGACAGCCAGGACTCCAGGGAAGGCCTCTCTGAAGAGGAGACACAGGAGCAGAGACCTAAAGGAGGCAGTGAGGGCAGGCAAGCCTCTGGCAACTGGTTCCAGGCAGGGAGAACCGGACGTATGAAGGTCCTGAGGTAGGAGCAGCTTGTCATGTTTAAGGAAAGACTGGGCAGAGGAAAACAAGGGCTGGTGGCAGAAGAGGCTGGAGACAAGGACAAGCAGCTGGCCAAGAGCTGAAGTCTTCTGTACACATGGTCATGGATTCTGTGATGGGGTGCCCTAGAGACCTCAGGGAGAACAAGTGGAGGAAAGAATAAAAGACCGTGAAAAGCCCCAAGCAGGGCCACCCTGTGGGACTTAATGGAATATTCAGATTAACCCCAAAAGTTCTTCTGACACTGACTCTGCAGCAGAGGTAACCAGAGGGAGCAAAGTGAGGAGCTCTGGGAGGGAGGAGCAGTGCACAAAGGCTGGAAGGAAGAAGAAGGCTTAGGAGGAAGGGAGGAAGGAAGAGAGGAAGGGAGGGAGGGGGGAGCTAGTGAGCAAGCAGAGGGAGCTTCAAGGCGAGGCGAGACCCTCACTCCACCAGAGCTCAGGATGACACACGAGCTGAGCTCACACTGAGCCATCTCAGCCAGAGCTATGACGCACACCGCCCACTGAGAGGCCTCCAGGCACAGACATTGACATGCAGGCCCTAGCAAAGTCCCCAGGAGAGGGGCTACAGGAAGAAGGCCACAGGGAAGGAGTAGATGGAATAGCAGGCTGATGGATACACCACAGAGAGAAAAGGAAGGATGCACAGCCACCCAGACAGGAGAATACAGACACCCAAGCCACCACTTGCACTGACAGAATGACCAGCGACCCACAAAAAGATGGGTAAATATGGCTAGGTCTATAGGCCAGACACGTGCCCACTGACACATGCAAGCTATTGGTATGACTGACCTACAGAGATAAAGACTCCAATCTTCTGTCTGGAGCAAGGGTTCACAGTCTCTCCCTCAGACACCACCAGAAACACCCCAAGGACAGGCAGGGAAAGGAAGGGACAAGGGACAGGAAGAAGAAGATGTTGGGAGATGCAGATGGGGAGTGTGCTAAACACGTGCTGGGTTGCCCATCCAGCCTAAGCCAAATGTCTACCTCTCAGTGCTGCCCAACAGATACTAGTCAGTTGCTGAACACCCTGATTGCCTGGTAAAGGGAGGTCACAGGTAGCCCCTGGTATTCCTGGAGGTTGCAATTACGACAGGGTGAGAAGGGAGAAGGCCCGAAAGCTCATGAGAGCCACATGTCAAGGGGGCATCAGAAAGTCCAGAGAGTCATGGGCTGAGGAGATCCAGACAATAAATCTTCCAGGAGTGGGGGCAACATGGGGCTTAAGGGGACCTTTGGGGGCAGGAAGGACAAGCCAGGATAGGTATGTGGGTCTGAGACTCGATTCCAAGATCCCAACTCAAAGCCAGCTTACACCAGGGAGCAAGGAGATGAAAGTCAGGAAGGATGGAGGCCAGAATCCTGTTCTGCCCCTCAGAGACATTGAAAGAAGTGACAGAGAGGCGACAGCTGAGAGATCTGGTCAGGCTCCCCTGAAAGTGTGTGTTTGTGTGTGTGTATGTGTGTGTGTGTGTGTGTGTGTGTGTGTGTGTGTGTGTGTGTGTGTGTGTGTCGGTGTGTGTGTGTGTGTGTTGGGGTGTGTGTGTGTGGGGTGCCCAGGAGTGGTGGGAGAAAAAGAGACAGAGGCAGAGGTTGGGGAAGGGGGGGGAGATGGTGAGGAGCCGGCCTCTCTTTCTCCCTCCCTTCCCCTCTCTCCCTCTCCCTTCTTCCTCTCTTCCTCCCTCCCTCTCTCCCTCCCTGTCTCTCTCTCTTCCTCTCTCTCTTTCCCTCCCTCCCTCTCTCTCAGACACACAGCATAGAGGCAGAATTCAATGAAATTTGGGGAGAGAGCAGAAAGAGATGGGAGGGAGCCATTACTTACAGAGCCACGTTCAAAAAATGTGAGCTGAGTGAAGAGAGGCAGAGGCTCCTGGAAGAGAAGCCACGGAGGAAAGGTGCCAAGACAAGAGCTCAGAAGACAGAGGCAGCCGGGCAGTGGTGGCGCACACCTTTAATCCCAGCACTTGGGAGGCAGAGGCAGGCGGATCTCTGTGAGTTCAAGGTCAGCCTGGTCTACAGAAAGAGTTCCAAGACAGCCAGGGCTACATTAAGAGACCCTGCATTAAAAAAAAAAAAAAAAAAAAAATCAATGTCCTCTTAATTCCACATGGGATATGTGCCTCTACACACACACACACACACACACACACACACACACACACACACACACACACACACACACCACTCCTAAATAACTCAGTAAATACTCTTTAAAACACCCTCACAGTTTTGAGATTTAAAACAAATGTCAGCAGAGATGGGGCAATCACAAAATTCAGAGTCAATTATTCTGTGGTCAACAAGCTATAGCCTGCTTTAAAGTGAAAGAGGACAAGAGAAAGAAGGTGACATAGGTGACACACATTCATGGGACAGGGTGACAACTGCAGGTTCACATGTGAGGATGCTCGGGTCACCCACGTAAGCAGGGCCAGAACAAAAGCAACACACACAGTAGGGCCACGGAGAAGGAACAGACTGTTGTCTACAAGGAAAGTCCACCAAACTCTTTAGCAGACAGTGGGGAATTGCCTTGAGAGAAGATGTCTACTAGTGGGTGGCCTGTGGAGTAGGGACCTGGGCTGGAAGTGAAAGGAAGAGGTGGGCTGTGAGGGTTAGGGGTCTGGGCAGTGGGTGAGGGCCCTAGATGCCTGGACCCTGCACCGTGACCTCAAATAGGAGCCTGGAAATTCCTGAGCGCCAGTGAGAAGGCTCAGCAGGAAGAGGTACAAAGCATAAAACCTGAAGACCCAAGTTCAGTCCCCAGGACCCACAAAGTAAAAGAGAAGTAATTCCCACACGTTGTCTGCCCTTTGACCCCTATCTACATGTTGTGGCATATACTCACCTCCCCCACCCAGACAAACAAAAACAATGTATTTTTAAAATACAAATAAATGTCTGGAGAGGTAGCTCAGAAGGTAAAAAGCACTTGTCATCAAACCTGATAACCTGTTTGATTCACATTCACACACGCTAAATTCATAAATAAAAGGAACAAATTAAAATAACTCTTGAACAAACAGGAGGACGGCAGGACAGAAAGATGGGCAGGTGGGTCTTGGAACACATCGGTAGAGCATGAGCAAACCCTGGACAAAGCCTGGGAGAGCGCCCTCCGACCCCAAAGGACTCGGGGAGAGCCTGCCAGGCAGGCAGGAGAGAATAGAGCAGAGCAGACAGCCGCTGGGGCTCACCCACACCCTCACAGGAGCTGTTCAGTGTGTGTTGACCAAACGAAAATGTATAGGGAATCATCCCCCGAATGGGACAAAGGATTAGAGCAGGTGGCAGAGATGACAAGTTGCCAGGCAGCTACACACACACACACACACACACACACACACACACACACACACAACTCTGAACGCCTCACAGGCAGGGCCAGGCAGATTTCAGAAGCGCCCTGGAGACAGGCAAGCCAGGGAGAGGCTCAGAGTCTCAAGCGTCCAATGCACTTGCTCTTGGCCACATGGAGGACAAAGGGCGTTGAGTACCCGGATGGACATGCAATGGACTGTAGAAATGGGCATGGAAGCCACACAGCAGGAGCTGCAGGGACCCTTCTCGTGTCTCCCCCCAGTCCCCCACCCCCACTCCCACAGAGCCAGACACATGGGCCGCAGCAACAATTGCTTCACAACAGGCTCTTTCTGAAGAGCCACGGGAATGAAAAACACCTCCCAAACAATGGCAGTGACCCCAAAGCTAAGGGAGAGGAGGCAGTAGCCTGACCAGGAGGCCATGCCTGAGGGGACTTAAACAAGGCTGGGGTGGGAGTGGGCAGAGATTAATGAAGAGGGCCCGAGAGCCTCTTCATTGAGGATGCTGGAGGAGCACACGAGGGAGGGGCTCTGCAATCATGTCTCAATTGAAACTAATCAGTGCCAGAGCGGGCAACACACAAGGCTGTAACCCTGGACAGAGACACAGGAGACAAAGAAAGACTGGGAAACAGACAGGGAGGAGGCAGGACAGAGAGCTCCCCACGCCACAGCAGTGCAATGCAGGGGCAGGTAACATGGAGCCATCTCGGTCCACGCCATGAAAGGGATCTTGGCACCAATCCTGCTTGATCCAGGTACAGGAAAGGGTCAGCATCACAGCAGGAAGGCTGCACACGTGCCCTGTACACCCTACAGACCCATAGTCATGTCACAACCCCGCCACATGCATGGTGTGTCACGTTTCACACCCCCCCCCCAAATATGCTATGTACCACACTACACTTCCCCTACCACCGAGGTCTCCCTCCACGTCACATTCCCACTGTCCAAAATGCAACCACACCACATGTATCACGGTCCACACACAACTTGGGATTCACACACCTGGACTGTGGGGGTTCACGTGCTGCCGGAAAAGGGAGGGGAATCCAGACCCAAAGAAACACAAACACATGTGCAAGCTCACATGCAGAAACACTGACACACACTCACACTGACATACATGCTAACACACACAGACACACAGATATATAAAGCTCACATGCACAGACACATGCTCACACGCAGACACATGCTCACAAACACACACACACACTGACACATGCTCACACACACTGCCTGACACATGCTCACACACACACACAGACACATCGACACATGCCCACACACACACACAGACACATGGACACATGCTCACACAAACACACACACACACAAGCATAATGAGACTTTTCCTTCTCTGGATCTCTATTCTACCATCCAGACAAGCTCAGGAGGGCTGTCTCTATTCTCCTGAGACCTAGAGAACTTTTCTGCATCTGTCCTGTCTTGTCATTTAAACAGAAGGTGGTTGGTGGGCCCAGCTTGTTTTCTAGCCCCTATGTCACAGTTGGGGCCGCAGAGGGGACTCCATACCAATCTGTCAAGGGAACAAATGAATGAACCCGAGGGAGGGAGGGACTGCATGAAACAATGTTTCCAGCACGCAGGAGGAAGGTAGGCTGAAAAGAGCTTCTGGGGTTTGCAGATTATAAAAAACAAGAGGAGGGAGGGGCGGCACGGAGGGAGGCCCACACATCTGGAATAATCAGGCTGGAGGGGGGAGACCTGGAAGCCGGCAGGAAATGGGTGAGCGAAGCCCCCTAACCCACACCTAGCACACAAACGTGCATGCACACAGTCTGTAAAAGCTGACACCACCGAGACTGGACTGGGAGAGGAAGGCAGAGTGGTCAGGGGCCTCTGTCTGCCCCTCTCCTCCTTCACACACAGCTGGGTGGAACAGTCACTCCACTGTTAATGTGTTCAGGAGAACCATGGGAGTGAAAGGAAACACCCCACACCCTCACTGATGGCAGTGACCCCCAGAGCAGGAGCTAGGAGAGAGGGAAGGCGGCATCAAGGGGTAGGGGGTTGAAGAGCTTTGCAGAAACCTAGGCCTGCAGGGTAGGAACAGGGTGGGGGCTGGGCCCACCCCTTGCAGACCAGCAGACATCAAAGCCATGTGCATTTGTCTGTGATATGAATGAATGAGAGAGAAAGAGACAGATCTGCTGGGGTAAAAGAGAGAGGGCCAGAGAAATAGAGCCAGAGAGATGTCACACACACACACACACACACACACACACACACACACACACACACACACACCTGAGTATGGAGTATGAGACAAACAAAAGAAAATGGGACACAGGACTTTTTTTAGGGTTTCTCTGTGTGTCCCTGGCTATCCCTGAACTTGTAGACCAGGCCGGACTCCAGCTCAGAGATCCGCCTGCCTCTGCCTCCCAAGTGCTGGGAACAAAGACTCGCCACCACCTTCCAGCAGACACAGGACTTTAACACTGGAGAGGCAGAAGGAACAGAAAGACTATAAGAGGCAGAGAAACAGAGTTTGCTATGACAGTGTGTCTCCTAGCAGTGTCAGAAATGAAGTCTCACCAACATGGCCGCCTGAACAGGACCTGAACAAGGATGACATCAACAGAGGGGCACACGTGAAAGGGGGACATCTCATGGAATCTCAATCCTAGACAAAGAACTGCAGGCCACTATGGAACACTGAGTGGCAGAGACAGCCTTCCCCAGGGGAGAGCACATCAACTGGGTGTCCAAGACCAAGTGAGCAGCCCTGAAAACACACAGACAAGGAACAGTACACAGCCTAGGCAGATTGCATTTATGTATTTAG
The DNA here is from genome assembly GCA_028551405.1 of Uromys caudimaculatus. Lineage (NCBI taxonomy): Eukaryota > Metazoa > Chordata > Mammalia > Rodentia > Muridae > Uromys > Uromys caudimaculatus. Next base: position 20,608,751 of record CM052701.1, read on the forward strand.
GACCACTCTTGCACGCGTGCACATACACACACCACACAAGCATACATGCAGGGGCTGCAACAGGGCTGAGCCCAGGATGGAACTCTGTTCCAAGTTTCTCTGTGAAGGAACTGATGGCCAGCAGCTCAATTACGAGCCAAGGGACAGAGACAGAGATGAGGGAAAGGGTGAGCAGCTGGACACTGCACACGTCCTGGGGAGATGCCCCGCCCACTGGACAGAAGAGGCAGATGAGTCTGGGGTACAAGTGATATTTGGTTTGGGTTTTTCCTTGTCTGTGCTTTTCTGAATTGTCCTACAGTGCGGGAAGACACATCATTCTTGCCACAGGGAAGTGTTTTCCTGGAAGAGTAGGTGCAGAGTAGGTGCAAACGACAGAAAGGGCCCCAGGGTCTTGGCCCTGAAGCAGGCCAGTGAAGCAGCTGAAGGCCCAGGCTGAGCCGCAGCTTCCTCCTCTGCTGTCTGCACCTGTCCCTGTCTCTCTCACAGGCAGAGCTCTGTGAAAACAAAGTTAACATGGGCCAGAGTGAGGAACTGGAAACCAGGGAAGGAATTGGTGAGGAGAGGAAGTGACCACTGTCTCCCTTCCCTGCAGACATCTCCCCATGGGCTGGGGCTGGGGATATCTCATCCAGCCCCCCAAAACCCGGTCCAGTGGATGGAGCTTGTCGAATAGCCGTGACATGGCAGTTCCCGACGATTCCAGGGCTTAGAGAAAACTTGCAGGGTGCTCTATGGCCTCTGACAGGTTTTGAAGGTTGAATAGGAGTTTCTAGCTTGTAAGAGGAAAGAGAATTTCAGAGTAGAACAAGCCCAGGCCCTGAATATGAAGCTGGAAATAGGTGAGGACTACGGGGAGGAGAGGCTGATAGTGGGAAGGGAAGTCAGAAAACACTGCATGGAGGGAGACAGGAACTCCCTACGCAGCACACACAGCTCACTGGGCCACCCTACCTACACACACACACACACACGCACATGCGCACACATGCACGCGCGCACACGCAGACAACAGGAGCATATAGACTCTGAGAACAGAAGATCCACGGGGAAGCAGAAGACAGGCCATAAGCCTCTGTCTGCACCCTCCTTGCTCCCTAATGGACATTTTAAAAAGAGAAAACAGGGCAGTTGAGGCCACCTTCTATAAAGGACCATGGGCAGCTGGAGTGAATGGGGAGAATGGAGTGGCCTGAGGTGGTCACTGTGGACCCGATTTGTGAAGGGGACTGAAAAGTGTCCTGGTTTTAACTAAGCAGCTAGGAGAAGCTTGCAGGCTCAGATGTACTCAGGAGAAAGTAAGTCACTGCAGTCTCCTGCTGGGCCGGACAAGGCTGGGAAGGTGGCATGGTTTCTACCAGGCCAGGTTTGCATGGGTTCACTCCTACACAGTCCAGCCCCCATGGAGGCACACACCACACACACACACACACACACACACACACACACACACCACTGCCTGTGAGATAACCCAGGAACACATTCCAGGCGTGCCGGGCAGCTCTGCTCCATCCTGCCAGCCACCCGAATCTCACAGACATCCTTGCCCTAAACTTGGTGCCTCCCCCAGATCCTCAAGTAAGTGCAGACATGCCGCATCTGTCCCATCTGATCAGTCCCAGGCCTCGTCCCTCTAACTGCAGGGATAAGAACCCCGACTGCTGTCTTCCCTCACATCCAGGACCCTTCTTATTCCCACACAGTCAATGTTCAATAAACTGCTGGCCAAGCTGAGGTCTGTTTGTGTTTAATCAGACAGTATGCAAAGTATGTACAACCAGTCTGGGTCCCCTCCCCCAAGCCTGGGCCATGGAATGTGGGATCCCCAGGCCCCGCTCAGAGCTGGGGGTCCCCAAGGCCTCTGCATAGTCATCTGAAATCTACAAAACACTGTTAAAAAGAAAGAAAAAAAGAAAACCGGACAGTTGAGGCCACCTTACACAAAGGTCCTTGGGCAGCTGGAGTCGGGCAGGGAGAATCGGGTGGCAAGCTCAGACTCGTCAGGGGCACAGGGAGCCTCGGGCCAGAGACCATGGGAGTAAAGTGAAAATGTCAGGGCAGGCCCTGCTTGGCATCCTACCCTGCAAGCAGGGCCTGGCTGGCTCGGGTCCCCGGCGGCGGGGACATTATTGCTGTGATAGGACAGTGGGTGAAATGGTCATGTCTGGGGACACAGTAGGGATGTTTTTACACATTAAATATGGACACAAGGGAGACACACAGGCACATGTACACACACACACACACACACAGGGGCCCTTGGTTGAGATGCCACAAATCATCAACTGCCCACTTTACAGATAGGGATACTGAGGCAAAGAGAAGCCACCACATATCCTAAGGCTGGGCAGAAGAGCCAGGGACCAAGCAGTCAGTTGTCGGCTGTTCCCCTTGGATGCCCAGCGGTGGATCGATCTATACAGAGGCTGAGCAATGGCAGAGGCCATTGTCACAGGGGCAGAGAGCATCGCTAAGAGAGGGCAGGGTCAGTGTTGGTACACAGCAGTAAGAATTCTTGCCCTCCTTTCCCTGGCAAGGAACTCCCCTCCTTCCCTGTGAGTTAGGGAGTCCTGGCAGGGGCAGGAGGGCAAGGGCCTGGTGTTGAAATGATTGGGACAATGGAGGAGCAGGGCCCCTTACTTCTTAGCTCTTACACCTCTACCCAACTGCCTCTGCAGTCTGAGAGCTCACTCCACTTCATGGTTGGCTCTTAAGGTCAAAGGCCACCCACATTATGACAGAAGCCCGTTCCACACCATCACTTTCTACCCCTCACTCCTGGCTCAGTCTCCTGCTTGCCTCTTCCCCGTGATAGACCCAGGAGCATCAGTGGCAGCAGAACCCTGCCGACTTGAAGCCACTTCAGGCCCCAGCCTGCCCACTGCCTTGGAGGACAGTTCTCGTTAGTTCCTGAGGAAGACAGAGGGAGCACCAGGTGCCAAGCCCACCTCAACCCTAAACTGCCCGTGGTCTTGGGCAGGTCACAGCCCCTCCTGGATTCAGTTTTTCCAACAGAGAAATTAGGGAGATGTGTCGGTGATCTCAAGGGTCCCTTGTGGAGGACAGGGCTGAGGGAGTGCTCACTCTGACACTTATCCCAACTGGTGTTGGGCCTTGGGCTGTCTAGCCTGAGAGCCGTGGAAGAGGGTTCTAGACCCAGTGTTCCACCCAGAAGCCTCCGACAAGGATGGCCAGGGGCAGAAAGTATGTATAGGCCAAAGGCTGGGCCTCATTCCTCTTTGGAAAGGCTCTCTGGCCAGCTTGAAACAGACCCAGGGTAAAGAAAGTGGGGAGGAGTCAGGTGCGTGGAGTGGGTTGAGGTTGGAGAACCACCCCCCAGCTCTGCTCATCACCCAGTGTGTCCTGTGAGAAACAGGCTAACTCCAGAAAGAATGCACAGAGAGAGCCTGTAGCCATGACAGGCATGGGACAGTCACTGTACCAGCCTCAACCTGTCCTTCCAGGCTGCCCCTGTCCGTGAAGCCCTTCCATGCTCCAAAAGGGGCACTGCAGCGGCAACTCAGCCCCAGAGAGAAGATGAAAGGAGGCAGGTGCATCAGAGGCGACACCCAGAAGCCTGGAGGTGACAGTCCGCGCACACAGTTCCTATAGATTCTCCCCAGGCTGGTACTGCGGCTCAGTGGACGTGAAGTAGTCCTCCAGGAAGGCCTGTAGGTACTCGAAGGTGGGCCGCTCCTCAGGCTCCTTCCGCCAGCACTGGCACATGAGGTCATGCAGGGACTCGGGGCACTCGGGGGGACAAGGCATCCGGTAGCCCCGCTCGACCTGATCCAGCACCTCACGGTTCACCATTCCTATGAACAGAGAGAGGGCTGTGAGAAGATGCCTCCAGAGACGGACACAGCCTAGACAGCTTTTACCCTATGGTGTCCAGAACCCCGTCTCTGAGGCTGAGTCCTGACCAGAGGCAGCCTGTGATCAGAGATCAGCCTCTTTGGCATCCAGCCTGGAAAGAGAAAGCCCAGGGGTGGTGTGTGTTGGTTGGGAGGTGAGACTTGCCCCTAGGGCCAAGGTCAGGGACACAGGTATATAGCCTCCTCACCAGGATAGGGCACTCTTCCCTTAGTGGTGAGCTCGGTCAGCAGGATCCCAAAGGACCACACATCCGATTTGATGGTGAACCTGCCGTACAGAGCAGCTTCAGGGGCGGTCCACTTGATAGGGAATTTGGCACCTACAAGCAAGAAAGCACAGGGTATCACTACCAGTCTGCTGCAGGGGCATTACTCTCATTTCCACCTGACAGACTGATACTATCTGATAAACCCAAGGCATTCCCACCTTGCCGGGCTGTGTATTCATTGTCTTCTATGAGCCGGGCCAGCCCAAAGTCGGCCACTTTGCACACCAGGTTCTCCCCAACCAGGATATTGGCGGCTCGGAGGTCCCGGTGCACATAGTTCATCCGTTCCACATACGCCATGCCTGAAGCGATCTGTAAGGAGAGAGCCTGGCTCAGGGGCTAACCCACACCCATCCTGGGGCTGCAAGCAGGTGCCTGGGGCTGGCCATTGCCCAGACACCCTGCAAGGAACTTCATTCAGCTTATAATAAACAGCACTGGCTTGAAAGGGTAGAGCAGAGCTCAGTGGGGGAGGGGACAGCAAAGGCGGCCAGGTGAGTATATAAAAAAAGAGGCCCCAGATGACCCATACACACAGATGCCTGCCAGGTCCTGCCTGTTGTCCCAAGTCCCCTCTCTGAGCCTTAGTTTCCTCATATAGCAAATGGGAGTAATAAATTTTAAACTTTTTTTTCTTTTCTTTTCTTTTTTTTTTTTTTTTCAAGACAGGGTTTCTCTGTGTAGCTCTGGCTGTCTTGGAACTCACTCCGTAGACCAGGCTGACCTCGAACTCAGAAATCTGCCTGCCTCTGCCTCCCGAGTTCTGGGATTAAAGGCGTGCGCTACCACCGCCTGGCAAATTTTAAACTTTTAATATTTTATTTTTATTCTTAATTATGTGTATGTATGCCTCTGATTCCCAGTATCACTGCAGGTGCCTGCAAGGTGAGCCTCTGGTGCAATGAAAGCAGGCCTCGTGAAGGGGGCACTCTAAGCCTGGGAGCTAAAGGTGTAGGAAGGCGGAAGAGGAGACTCACCTGAGCCGACATGTCCACCAGCTGGGGTAGCCGCAAGTATTTGCCTGTTTCTCCCTTGAGAAAGTCCAGCAGACTCCCTGGAGAGAGAAAGATCCAGTTCTAGCCTTGCCTTGGCCTCCCTGGGCAGGAAACTGTGGCTCCCGGACCCTGGCTAGTGCTCAAAGTGAGCAAGACCAAGGGATCCTACTGGGCCCTTGTGGCTGGGGGGTAGGGAGGAGGTCAGCAGACACAACAGGGGGTTGGAAGATGCAAAAGATCAAGTGTAAAGCCCAAGACAATTGGTTTATCAGGACCAGACGGGCCGGCCAGTGCCTGGAGCTGGAGGATCACATCACTAAGGAACTCTGGGGAATGTGGGTGCTATACATATATTTTTGTTTTGAGACAGGGTCTCAAGTAGCCCAACTCTATGCAATGGAGGCTGACCTTGAACTCTGGATCCTCCTGCCTCTACCTCCCTAGTGCTGGGATTACAAGTATGTGTCATCATGCCTAATTCTTGCAGTACTGGGGATCAAACCTACAGCCAAACCCAGGGCCTTGTGCATGCTAGGCAAGCACTCTACCAACTGAGCTACAACCCCAGCCCCACACTGCTGTTTACCAAGACAGAGACAGTCTTGCTATGTATCCAGCCTGGCCTCAAACTCAAGATCCTCCTGCCTCAACCCCATGGGCACTGAGACTACAGGTGTGGGCCACCACACCGGCAGCAACAGGGATCTGGACAGTGGTAAAGGACAAAAGAAGTGTCTTTTAGAAAAAAAATAGTAGATTTGTTATTATTTACAAAAGGAGAGCGGCAGTCCTTGATGTAGCTGTCCACTCCTTGGGCTGGTTTGGGGTAAGGAGTAAGTTGCCCTCCACCCGCCCTGCGTGGGCACCTGAGCAGAGGTTGCACCCGGTTCAGCCCTTACCCTTGTTCATGTATTCTGTCACAATGTAAATGGGTTCTTCTGACACCACGGCATACAGCTGCACTAGCTTCTCATGCCTCAGTTTCTTCATGACCTGGGCCTCCTGCAGGAAGGCCTCTGGAGACATGGTGCCTGGCTTCAGGGTTTTGATGGCAACCCTCGTGGTGCCATTCCAGGTCCCTGTGGGGGAGGGGCATAGCAACATCAACACAGGCCACCATTCTGCTGCATTGGGGCCACCCAGGCCAGCCCACATGGGTGCCTGTCTCAACCCCTGCCTCTGAACTCCCGGCATGGGCTCGGGCAAGGCCAGATACCATGCTGAGACTCTCTATTCCCAATTATAAAATGGGCTCAAGGAATGGAGACCCCTCCCAGAGTTGTGAAATGAATGTTCGCAGCCTGCTCATGAACAGTGACTGCTGCTAGGATGTTGATAAATTCGGAAGTAGGAGCAACCTGATGGGTGGGCAGTCAGTACTCAGGGCGCCAGCAACCAGAACATGGGGCAGAGGAGAGAGAGGGCTGTGCTCGGGCCACTGGGGACAAGGGGTCAGTTCAGCACCTGTGCTGCATTAGGCAGGAAACTGACAGGCCAGCTTGGGAAACCTCCATGTCACAGGGACGGGGTCTGAGTGTAGACTGGGTGAGCTCTCTAGTGGGCTGGAGTCAGGCCAGATGGCCTGATTCCTGGTGGTTGCTAGTCTCTGCAGAGCTCCAGGGAAAGGTGGGGAGCCTGCAGATCCCCACCACACACCGAGAATCATAACTGAGGTTGAGAAGGACCAAGGCTGTGGCTCACTCAGGCTCTGCCCAAATCCTCCTTTTGGTCTCAGCTTTAAAGCTGGCTTCTCCCTCTGCCCTTCCTCCTCACAACCCAGGACTTCCCTTGCCCACCTGGCCCCTCTAATGCCCTCTGAAAGGGAGACAGTGAAGTGGCAACACCCACTACAGCCCCACGGTCCCCCTCTATCCCTGGGTGGGCAGAGAGCAGCCAATGGCAGGAAAGTCTGGGTTTGGCTAGGACAGCTCCATGTCCCAGGGGCCTCCCAATGGCTGCACAATTAGACAGGAAACCGAACACTGACTTCCCACTTCCTCCCTCCGCACAGCACAGCACAGCGGGGTCTCTTTCTGTGCTGAGCTAATCTGCAGATACCACTTGAAGCTCCACATCAGCCCCTTGTTCACTTCAGGAGGCTGAGGCTTGGGGGGGAGTGAGACCTGGCCACACTCACTCAGGCCCTTGAGGACCATGGTGCCCAGTCCCCAGCAGCTCTTGGTACACAGACGCCCTGGTCTTCAGCAGCATGGGCTACAAGGAGGCAAGTGCCCACTTCAGTGCTGACCCTGGGTGAGTCATAGCCCAGGGTGAGGGGAGGAGGATGAGGGGCTGGAGGTGAGCAAAATATGTCACATGCGGGATTGAAAGGGTCACAGGAAAATGTAACAATTTGTACAGTTAATGCACAACAATAAAATAAAAACCAGAGTCCATGTGTTCAGTAGAGACAATTAAGGAGTGGGACTCGGGGTCTCTGAGCTGTCTAGCCGGGATGGGGACAGGGCGTGTGTTCCTTACCCATCCACACCTCTCCGAAGCAACCCTGGCCCAGCTTGACTTCCAGCCGCAGGGATTCCCGGGGGATCTCCCATGCATCCTTGGCCAGGCCCTGGGTCTGAGGCTTGGATGTGGGACACACGGTAGTGAGGCGGTGACACAGGCCATCAGCATGTTCTGGAGGTGGAGGCAGGGAAGGGGGCTCAGGCAGGGCCCCACAGCAAGCTGGCCTCCCTGTCCTGTGTGTATGGCCCTATGCTCTGGGGACAGGCAGACACCCTCCTGTAGACCTCTATTCCCCAACGGCCTGTGGCACAAATGTCACCTGCTCATCTTGCTCATTCGGTCAGTTACCTGTCAGAGTTGAGAGTATCAGAACCACTGAGGAACAGGTGTGGAGGCCATAGCCCCACCCCAGTCACCTAGCAAGATCTCAGGACACAGATGGTGTTTGGTTTGGGGTGTGGGGGGAGTCAAGCAGGCTTTAGGAATCCTTTGGGAGCCCTGGAAGGCACTCCAGAGGAAGAGGTTCCTGGCCTGGATCTGAGGGGTAACTAGGTGGCACCCCACACAGCACATCACCTGTGCTAAAGCCGAAGACAAGATCAGCTGTGGGGTTGGAGGATTTGGTCTGGGAACCAAATGATCCCCAGAGCATCAGCAGACAGACAGAGAGACAGCTAGTCCTAGAGGGGCTAGAGCCCCAGGCCAAGGAGGCAGCTCAATTAGTTACACCTGAAACAGCCATGCACAGAAGGGCCCACACCATCCCATCCCTGCACACAGCCCGAAGCCCAGCTCCGGCCTGCTCAGCTGTTCTCTGTCAAAGAAGCCTCCTTGGGCTGGAGAGATGGCTCAGCCGTTAAAGGCTAGGCTCACAACCAAAAATATAAGAGTTCGGTTCCCAGCACCCACGGCTGTCTCTCCAGCCACCAAAAAAAAAAAAAAAAAGAAGAAGAAGAAGAGGCCTCCCCCTCCTTCCTTCCCAGGAACCAGTTCAGACCAATCTTAGGGCTGCAGAAACAATCAACACCAGCCTCTGGCCCCTCCCTCCCAGCTCGTTCAAGGCAGACCCCCTCCTCACCAGTCAGCTGCGGAGGAAGGAGAGGAGGGGGGCTGGGCAGGGAGAGAGAGAGGAATGGAGGAGAGGGAGGGAGGGAAGAGGCATCCCAGGGATGAGGAGGCACACCCTGGGCACCCTGCTCCCCTGGGTGAGTCCCCACACGACCCAGGACACTCACTGGAGTAGTAAGCCACAAGCTGTTGCAGGCTGTTGAACTGCGTCCGGGAGGTGATGTAGAACCCGCCGCTGTCCAGTTTCCGGATCTTGTAGTGTTTCACATTTAGGCCCTTGGCATTGTCGAAGTCGGATACAGACAGGCAGTAGGCACCTGTGGGTAGGCAGGGAGGAGACCCCCGAGGTACCCTGCTAATGTGCTCCTTGCTTGAGGAAGTGAGTCAGTCCTACTCTCTTCCAGCCCCTAGTGTGCTGAGAGTAGCAGGCTCCAGGGCAAACGTGTAGACTCAGCCAGGCAAGGCACAAACCTCCAATGGCAGAGACACCCCCCCCCCCAAATTTGCAGCCCTGGTAAGACATCTGAATCCTAATGTGCTCATAACTATGTGACCCTGACAAGCCTCTGCCTGTCCTCGCTGTTTTCTCCCTACACAATGAGACGACCGTGAGGATTCAGAGGGTACTCAGCAAGCACTCCATAAATGCTGGCTACTGCATACCCTCTGGGTATGCCCACTCCCGTGTCTGTCCTGTTCTGCTTACTGGAGACCAGCTAGCAGACAGGGGTAGTGGCCGACTATGTGGCCATGTAAGTCATTAGTCCAGGGTAGGAGGTACATTCTGACTGTGGCCTGCGGCCCATGCCCCTGCCCGCCGAGCCCCTGCCCTGCCTCTCCGGAGCCTAGAAAAACTGCAGCTGGGAATGTCCTGAACAGAAACCTTAGTTAAATAAAGCCTGCATAGCCTCAGGGAGTGGGCACAGGGTCCAGGGACCTGCCAGGTAGTAAGCAGTTCTGAATGGAAGTACTGCCCACCACCCACTGAGGAGGCCCCAGGAACCCCACAGGACATTGGCAGGTAAAATATGATGATCTGGTAATGTGTGAGTGAGTGAGGCAGGGCTAGGCCTGGGTCCCACCCTAACCTGTCTCAAAGCAACACTGGGAAGTCATGCTTTCTACAGTCTGCCCACTTCATGTGCACACAGAAGGCACGGGCTGACGGCACACATATGCCCAGTGGCCGCAGATTCACATTTGCCCATACCCCAAAGCCCCAGGAACCAGGACCACGCCACATTTCACTCCAGTAGCACTGACCAACCCCAACAGTGCACAGGCACCATACACACACACACACACACACACACACACACACACACTCCACTGTGTACTGTGTACAGCACACAGGGGGGCGCATGCACTTTTCCATCTCCCGCTGAGATCCAGGCCCACAGGAAGCAACCTGGCTTGGTTGCCATGGTGATGGGCTATGAGAAAGGGCAGAAACAGAGAAGAGACAGTCTGTGGGGGAAGGGCAAGGCCAGAAAAGACCCCTGGGAAAGGGAAAAGGGAAACAGAGGGCCTACTTTCTGTTCCCATCCTGAGAACACATCTACAGCTGTGTCACTCCTGGTAACCTGTACCCACTCCCCATGTGAGAAACTGAAGCCAGAGGAAAAAGCCTCAGTTTGCCTGTCCTGACCACCTCTGGATCACTCGGTCTTCCTCAAGTATCACCTTAACTTTAATTCCTGCTACCTCCTCCACTGAAGCGCTCTCCCCTCCCCATTCCATGTACCAAACTCCTATTCACTCTCCAATACCCAGCTCAAATAATACCTTCAAAGCTGAGCTCTGCTGGCCACGGGTGTGCTCAGGCATACCTTTTGTGGTCTCACTCTCCCTCACGAGGAAGGTCCCTCTTGGGTTCTCAGCGTTGAGCAGTAGCCGCTCTGATTCCCGTCTGGTTATCTTGCCAAAGTACCACCTGGGGTGGGAGGGACAAGACTGTGTCTGTTGGCCAGGGTTCGCTGCCCACAATGCTGGCTCTGGGTACTGGGGACTCAGGGTGGCCAGTCTGCTGCCCACTCAGGCCCATTAAGGACCCTGTACTTCGGTAGCAGTGGCAGCAGACTATAGCCAAACATACTCACTCCTCAGCCTGGATGGAGTCAGAGGGCGCCACATAGTTGCTGGGGATGTAACCGGTCTGTCCCGTGCTCAGCGAGTGTGCCAGCCACCAGTCTCCCTCTCTGAGCAGGAGGGAGGGAGCAAAGAATGACGTCACCAGGGGAGCAGGGTTGGTAACCCTGACTTCCCCAGGTGCATGGCCAGGCTCTGCAGCAAGGGAAGCTGGCCCAGCCTGTGTACACAGCAAACCAGCAGGAACTGGCCTGGAACTCCACCTCCCTGACACACTGACCCAGAGGGATGCCACCTAAAACCTCAGCAGAACGGAGCCCCATCCACCCAAGAACTGAACTGTCCACAAGTGCACAGCGGCCTGCAGGTGCCAAGGGCTGCCTTAGGAGAGAGGAAGCTCCCTGTCTGGGGCAGAAGGGAGAAGCAGGATTTCATTAGACAGACGACACATTAGACCTTCAAAGTCTCCCCCAGCCCAGAGCCCTAATGCCCAATGGACACAAGGGCTAGCCCTTCTGGCCCAGCAGTAGTTCAGGCCCATCTCTTCAAACAAGCAGTACTTGCCCCTGTCCCAAATCAGAGCTCACTCCTAAAAGTCCTTAACCAAAAACTACAGGCCTCCTCCTGCAGCCTACCCCTGCCTATGGGGAAAGTGAAGCCAGAGAGAACTGGGCCATGCCCAAAGTCACACAGCAAGTCATGGGGAATGAGGCGGCTGAGCCCCAGTGCTCAGGACCCTCTATACTAACTCCCCCAGGAAGAGGGGAAGGAGGGAGGAGGGAGGGAAGGAGGAGGGATCCCAGCAGGGTTTGGGCTCTGGGCCTGGGCAGGAGGGGGAGGGGCAGAAGTACCTTTGCAGCCATCTGAATGTGAACCAGGTCTGGCTGGAGCAGGGGTCCAGAGACAGAGGAGGGAGGAGCAAGCGAGAGCCCGACAGGAGAGAAGAGGCAGAGATGGGGGTGATGAGAGCCGTGGCAGGGGGGCCGAGGGAGAGAGCGAGAGAGCCAGGCAGTGCTGGGGACACTGGGAAGGGGTCCAGGGGGCAGCCAGAAACCTCACATCCAAAGCAACCAAAGGGACAGGGAGAAGGTTGGAGGTCTGAGGAAAGATTGGAGGACAAGACCTGGGAGCTAGGGTCCAGCCCTTCCCACACCCCCGTACAGACGGGAAGACTGAGGCTGGAAGAAGCAAAGGGCTCTGTGCAAGGTCACACAGCCAGGCCAGGTGCCTCCCTGTGGGTACCATGAGGCTCAATGGCTCTGCAGCTCTTCATGCAAGGCTTGGGGAGTAGACAAGATGGGAGTCAAATTAGTCAGCTGGTGACCTTGGCCCTGCCTTGACCCTGAGAAGACAACACAGCATCCCCACCCTGGCCCAGAGACTGAAAGGCCCTGGCCTCTGCCCGCTTCACAGATGGAGAAGTTAAGGCCAGGAGCAAGCGGAGCTGGGAAGCTTGACGAACCGGCTGAAGACCAGGTGAGCATCAGACCCTGACTAATGCTGGGCCAGAGGGGTCCCTTCTAGGTGGACGTGCACAGTGAAGAGCGTGTGAGTGAAGCCATGAGGGACACACGCAGGCAAGGTGCAAGCTCACCCAGCCTCCGTGCCCCAAAGCTCCACCCTCACTTGGCGTACACACATTTCTGTCTGGTTTGACCCCCAAGATCATCCAACAAGAAGGCGAGGCCCCCACCCCGGCTGAGGAAACTACATTTGAGAGAGGTGGAAGACCCAGTCACTCTGGTAAGAGAGACCAGTGCTTTCTTTATAGATTGAGGAAACTGAGGCACAGAAAAGGAGATGATTTGCCCAAAGCCACACAGCACAGTCAATGGCAGAGAGAGGCCAAAATCAGGGGTCCCTAATGTCCACAGCCAAAAGCAGCAAGCTCTCCCAATCCACAGAGGCTGAGATCCCCTGGAGTCAGGGGACAAGAGACACAGAGACAGGAGGACTGGGGCAGAAGACAGGCTGTACCAGGATGGGACCCTGGTTTGACATCAGAGACCACAGAACGAGGTGGCCAAACTACAGCCAGAGTGAGCAAAGCAGCCTGACAGGTCCCTAGGGGTTCACTGGCCTGTTTGGGGGTTACCTCTAGGAGAAAACGGACAGAGAAATACCAAACTGCTCCCCCGCCACCACCTGAAGGCTGAGCTCCCTTGCTGGCTCCCAGGAGGTCAAATGTTGATAAACAGGAACTGGACCACTAAAGCCATGTCTCCTGGCCTGCCGGTACTGCCCTGCCTCTCCAACCTTCAAAACCCAAGCTGAGTAGCTCCTGTGTGACCTTGGACAAACAGCACGCCCTCTCTGGGTTTTAGGGTTCACATTTATAAAGCAGGCAATATTTACTAAGTAGAGTCTGTACATAGCTTCTGGCTAGGCCCAGGGTAGGGATGACCACCTAGGCTTCAGTGCACCTGCCCTAGAAAGGAGGCATCAATCTCCACTTCCTTTGCCAAGGGTCTAGGAGGACGGACTTGCCTCAGGTAGCTAGGGGCCCCAGTTTTTCAGCTAGGAAGAGGTGGCAGGCAAAGCTGAGCTGAGAATAATGACATTCTCCGCCAGGCAGAACGGTCTGAACTTGTCTGAGTCTGGGTAGAGCACAGGTTGGTCAGGAGGCCCCTGCAGCAGGTCCAATAGCCAGATCCTGGCCCCACCATTCCTGTGACCCCACCACCTAGGGACCTCCAGTGGATGAGACTCCTTTGTGACTGACTTCAGCTGTCTGGCTGTACAGGTCCCCACTATCCTAAAAGGTAATAAGAGGGGAGAAAGAAACTGTACCCCAAAGGAGTGGAGGCTGCTGTGACCCCAGAGTAAGACACAGAGTCCAAGTCCCCAAGCCTCTCCTGCCTCCTGTCCCTTGTGCAGAGACTCCCTACAGGGCGGGTCACCACCTGGCACACCCAAAGGGTCACATCCATTCCTCAGCCTTGCCTCCATCGGCTGTGTGACTCTGGGCAATGATCCTCTAGTGCCAGTCACACTGCTCCTCCTCCTGGCCACCAATGCCACCAACAGCTAGAGACATGGGACTCAGGGGCTTCCCACGAGGAGGGAAGGAGCAGCTGGCCGCTCTGGTGGGGGGGGTACGCGGGAGGCCCCTTCCCCTGGGTGCCAGTCCAGGAAAGGGAGAGCAAATGCCCAGGCTCCATGCTGGGCTTGCTATTCAGTAGCCATGTGACCTTGGACAAGGGCCTTCACGACTTGGAGCCTCAGTTTCCTCGTTCACAAAATTGAGCCACTCCACCATCGCTGCTGCCCCCAGGATCAGAGAGAACAAGATGGAGGGGGTATGAGTGAGAGGCCCAGCGCAGGCTCCTGCTCACTTCTGCCTCACACAGAGGGTAGTCCCACCCTGGATCTTGAGGGATGAATAGGAGTTCACCAGATGGATAGAAGAGAAGAAATATTTCAGGCCAACAGAGCAGCATGCACAAGGATCGGGAGACACGAGCAGCGAGACGTGCCCAGGGAAATGGAAAGCCTACCTCTTTAGCCAGACCTTTGGAGCACTCTGTGATGGATTCTCTCTACCCTCCAGAACAGCTCAAGTCAAAGTCCCCAAGCCTTACCTGCTCCAGGGAGAGGCCCCCACAGCCCAGCACTTACCTCCAACCATCAGCTGCCCCCCTCCCAGGGATGCTGCCCACCACCCTTACCTGCAGTGGCTCACTGTCCTTCCTTGGGTGGGCAGTCTGATAGAGACAACCCCCTCTCCCGGGGTCATCTTGCAGGAACCCCAGCCTGCTTCTACCCACCCCTGGCCTGGTCTCGGGTAACCCAACTCCCCACCACACTGCCTCCCTCCCTGGCCTCTAGAATACACTGGGTCCTGCATATACCTGGCACCCAATGTGGAATCACAGATCAGAAGAGGGAGGAAGAGAGCTAACAGGAAGGTGTGGGGAGAAGATGGAGGGTTGGCTCAAACAGGTGGGATGCAGGATAAGCTAACGGGACAGGGAGAGAGCTAGCAACACACAGGGGCAGTGGAGGAAGCACATGCAGAGAGCAGCCCCCAGCCTCAGGGAAGCATCCCCTCTACCTGGCCTCGGTACACACCTGACATCCACCTTCCTCCTAAGGGCCAGCGAGAGAGAAGCAGAGAGAAGGAGAGGCTGAGGTGCGAAGACAGGGCCCAGGGCAAGGGAAGGGACAGGTTGGGGTCTAGGGATGGCCGCCACCCACCAAGAGCAGAAGCAGCCCTGTAGGCTCTGCACCGCCCTCTGCCAGCAGCTCTGGGTATAGACGGGCCCACACTCCCAGAGCAGTCCCCGCGCGGCCACTCACGTATTATTGACAATCTGCAGCCGCTCCCCTTTCTTGAAGGACAGGTCAGTCTCTGTCCGTGACTCATAGTCATAGAGGGCCACAAAGGTGGTCACCCCACCTGCAGAGAGGGATGGGAGGTGTCAGAACCCTGCAGGGGGTGGGGTGGGAGACTGCCTTCCTCACTCACCAGCCTGTTCCTGAGAAATCACTCTGTGTCCCTGGGAAGGAGCTAAGTAGTCTGTGCCTCCCTGCTGGACTGCAGACTAGGTGCTCCTTGTCTGATGTGTGTCTACTGACAGAAGCAGAAGCCCCAGAGAAAAGACCCCCTTGCTCTGCACTCAGACCCAGCCCAGCACAGTAGATGTCCCAAGCCCTGCACTTAAGGGACTGTGTGTGTGTGTGTGTGTGTGTGTGTGTGTGTGTGTGTGTGTGTGTTCCCTCGAGGTTTCTGGGCCAAGCGGCAGGACCCTTCCCTGATTCTCCCCTCATCTACAGCTGCTCCTTGGACTCCTGCATCCCACCCTCTGTTACCCAAGGCTCCACAAATGCTTCTCAAATGATCGAATGGGTGTATGGCAGGAAGTGGGCAGCCTGTCCAAGGGTCTCACCACAACCAAGTTCCTGTGGTGGGATGTGGGGCTGAGAACCTTAGCCCATGTCTGCATTCTGCATGCAAGCAGGTGCACAGGCCCATCTGCGGGGGCGAGATTGCATGCACACCTGTATCTGTGTGTGCTCCACACTGCAGGTATCTGGCCTATGTATGTCTCTAGGAACTTGTGTCTCTACTCAGTGTGGGTACATGCCCAATGTGGGCATATAACATGGCTGAGTCTGGGTGGGATTTGTACTCGTGGGTGTGCAGTCGTGCGTGTGGCTGTGTCTGAGCGTGGGATTTGCACATATAGGTGTGCAGCCGTGAGTATGGCTCCGTCCAAGCGTGGGATTTGCACATGTGGGTGTGCAGCTGTGAGTGTGGCTTGGTCTGAGCGTGGGATTTGCACGTGTGGGTGTGCAGCTGTGAGTGTGGCTCCGTCAGAGCGTGGATTTGCACGCGTGGGTGTGTAGCCATGCATGCAGGAGCATGAGTCACTCAGCTCAGCCCCTGGGCGGCAGGGTTGCCGCACCACACAACGCCAGCAGAGGGCGCAGGGGCGCACTCGGGCCACCTCACAGGAGAGCCAGGAACAAAGGCTGGGCGGGAGGTGGCAGCTAGTCCATGGCGGTCCTTCCCCTGCAGGCCTCACGGTCCCCTACAACCCTCTCCTTCAGAACCCGTTATATACTCTGAACCTGGCAGCCCCAAAGCGGCAGGAGCCCCGCTTTTCAGTTTATGAGTCCTTCCCCATTCGCAGCCTCCGGAAAACTAAGTCCCCCGACCTGCCAGAGGCCCCGCCCTCTGCGGGGAGGTGACAGTGTCCGAGGAGTTGAAGCCTCCGAAGAGCTTGGGCTCGGCGGCCGCGGGGGGCACGAAGGCGGCGCTGGGCCCGCGGTGGCCGTCGGCGGAGGCGGGCTTGCTCGGTGTCTGTGAAGCCGGGAAGGCGCCCCCTGCCCCGTGCACGTTCTCCGTGGGCTCCAGGCTGCGGCGCCTCTGGCTGGCGTCCTTGGGCTTGCTCTTGTTGCTGCCCATGGTCCTGGCTGGAGGCGACAGAAAACCCAAGGTAGAGGAGAGCCTCTGGGAGCAGACAAGACACCCACCCACTCAGCGGATAGGGAAACTGAGGTTCTGAGAAGGGGACTAGCCAACCTGGGAGAACTCGTCTCAGTTTCGCCTGTAAAATGAGTTGTTGGCACCTTAGGACACAGCTACAGAGAGAAGACATACCAGTCCAAAGCCCAGACCGCGGGACCCAAAGTCAGTTGCAGTCTTTCTTAGGCAGGGACACTTGAGTCATATCTGTGTCCCCAGCACATAGGAGGGGCTCACTTAAGTTTTGCTGAATGAATCCATGCCTGACTAGTTGTCTAACACTGGGGGAAGGTGCTAAAAGCGTTAATTGAGGCAGCAGTACAGTATGTGGCTTGAAGAAGGGATGGCCAGGCCTTCTGGCCACAGGACCTTTGCAAACACTATTTCCTGACAGCTTCACCTTCCAAATCAGTTTCCTGCAGCTGTCAGCTCAAAGCCACTTCCTGGGTCAGGGAGATGGCTCCGCAGGTAAAGGGACCTATTACAGACCCTGCTGACCTCAGTTCAGTCCCCAGGACCCACATGGTGAAGAGAGGTGGGAGAAACAGTTCTGCATGCTGTCCTCTGACTTCTGACCTTCACACATGCATGGTTCACATACACGCCTCCCCATAAGCACACAGATGAAAGGAAGGAAGAAAGAAAGAGAGAGAGAGAGAGGGAGGAAGGAAGGAAGGAAGGAAGGAAGGAAGGAAGGAAGGAAGGAAGGAAGGAAGGAATTTCAAGTCACATCCTTTAGGAGGGGGTCCCCAAATTCTTTCACAAGCTCCCAGACTACTGTACCCGCCTTGGTTATATGTAGCCCCCTCTTCTTTTAATTCCTGAATTGCTCATTGGCATGCACAGTGAGGTATACAGCAGGTACTTAATAAACAACCAAATGAATGGTGAGCAGGAAGAGAAAGTTTGAGAGGTCCTGGGACCTGGACACACAGAGAGACCGAGTCGAAGGCCCCATGGCACCCAATGCCGGCTAGCCTCCTCCACCCCGTGCCCCACCCAGGAAGCTGGTCTGGGGGCTGCCCTCTCTCATCTCCACTCACCTGAGAGGTATCAGGGCTACCCCAGTGGATCTGGGGAGCAGTCTGGGGGCTTGGCACAGACACCAGCTGTAGTGTTTGGGGTCTTGGCCTAAAGACCCTGCTCCACCTCTCCTGCACGTGTCCCTAGGCGAGCTGTTCTCCTTCTCTGGGCCTCAACGTCCGCATCTGCAGACTCTGTGGGGATGTGAACGTGAAGATCATCAGAGTTCACACGGAGGATCAGGATCCCCGCCTGCGAAAATGCCCTTTGACCTTCCCAAAAAACCTGGGAGAGAGAAGAAAGCGGGTGGCACGGTGGTTTGGAAGACTCTGGATCCCAACTCCTGGGTTCTGGTGTCAGCTATCTAGTCTACACTGGTGTGGACATCGTCCCCTCTACCATGTCTTCCCCCTTATGTGACAGAGCTATGACATGACCAAATGGGGCCATAGCAGGCAGGAGTCACCCTGCACACCAGCAGTCACTGGCATGTGTTCTGGATGTGCCACCAGTAGGGTGGCAGGACCAACCACTTTTCTGGGCTGAGGAGGCCTTAGCACTAGACTAGATTTCCTCAGAGAACCCTGACGGGAACAAATTTCTTCAGTGTACTTGGTACCAAACTCTGTGGCTCCTACCCATGGGGACCTGGGTGCAGTAGTCAATCCTACACCCTCAGAGCTGCAGAGGTGCATACTGGGGTGTGGCTCAGGCAGATGCCCAGACTCAGAGAATGTGGGCTGGGGAGAACTGCCCAATGGCGCGAGGGATCACTAGATATTCCTGAGGGTCAGGCCAGCAGTGGGCATTCAGGAAGGGTCTGTTTCCATGGTAACCCATCCCTCCAGGTCACAGTGCCCATCAGCACTGGCAAACTCTGTGTCCTGAGAGGTCTGTCAACAGATGGGTTTCCCTGCAGCCCAGTCCACCCACTCAATCTCCGTGCAACTGTATAGTTCCCAGACATCGGGTCCTTGACTAGCCACTTGAGAAACAATACAAAATATAAAAACAGATTTTAAAATAAAACCTATTTATAAGATATAGTTATCTGCAAGAGCTTTCTCTAGAATGAACACAACTGTACATGGTGTGTCCCCCATCGCTGGGGGGGATCAAGAATGGGCTTCTGGCAGATGTGCCTGGAGAGGGAGACCCAGACCTGGAAGACATGTGCACATCTTTGGAGGATGCAGCCCCTGGGCTTGAGACCTTACACTAACCAAAGGAGCATGCACCTCCCCAATACACAGAAGAGTAAAGTAGAACCTTTAAGGAGAAGCCAGGGGGACCTGGACCACTGTAGCAATGCTGGCTCGTGTGTGGGGTAGGATAGGTCTATGGTTAATGCTTGCCATGCAGACACTGGGTGTCTGAAAAGGCAGCAGCCCAGGGGTGGCTGCAACAGACACTCCTCTGCGCCCTCAGTGTGACATCAAGGGATTGTGGGAGAGTAAAGAAACCCTCAGCCACACTATCCAAGTCTCTCGAGTCAGTAGTTCCAGCACAAGCAGTGGACCCTGCCAATGTCGGTAACCTGCCTTCTGTATAGGGGTATTTCAAATAAGGACCAAAGTTGGACCAGCTAAATGGCTCAGCCAGTAGAGGCCCCTGTGTAGCCTGACAGCCACAGTGAGGAGGGACCCAACTCCCCAGAGTTGTCTTCTGACTTCTACACATGCTGTGACATGTGCGGGCACACACATATCAAACACACACAATAACAAATAAATACCTAACTAGCAACAAACCATGGTTAAGGCCCAAGATTCCATGACCTCTGAGTGTGACCTTTCTCCTTTTCCAGCTAAACCTGCCACTCTCTAGGAATCTCCATCCTCATTTACAGTTGGAGGCCCTTGTTCTACCCGTTTGGCCCATGGTCTCACCATCACTTTGTAATCCTCCCCAGGGTGCCCAGAATTACCCTAGGATCTCACCTGGAAGGGAAATGGGCTAGAAAGATGCCTCAATGGTTAAGACAGGTTCAGATCCCAGCACTCACGTAACGAGCCTGGCCTCTGGCAAATGCCTGAAACTCTGAGGTAGAGGGATCCAGCGCCCTCTTCTGGCCTCCAAGCCCAAAGACACATTCATCCGTGCATACCCGTGCACACACATGCACATGTAAGTAATAAATCCTTTCTCTCTAAGAGAACAAGGAGGCCAGGCATAGTGATAGATGCCTTTAATGCTAGTAGGCAGATCTCTGTGAGTTCAAAGCTAGTCTGGTCTACACGGTGAGTTCAAGGCCAACCAGGCGAGACCTTATCTTAGAAAGAAAGGGGGCAGGGAGCAGGCAAAGTACAGGGAGACAAAGGAGGCAGGGTCCCTTAGAAACTCTTTGAGCAGCGTAATTCCAAAAGCCTCCAAAATCCTATACACAGCTACAGGGAAGAGACTCGAAGCTCCAGAGGTTCCACCAGCATCTGGGGGTCCTGCCCCTTCCACATGGGCCTCTCTATTAAACCCCAAGTTTACATCTATGTTCACATCTCTTGTGTCTGTGTGTCTGTGTCCGTGTTCACTCACTCGAGAGGTATGAAGGCTTCTGTGTACATATGAGGGGTTGCACAGAGGGGTCGCACATGGTGAAGCCAGATGATGGCATGGGGACTTTCCACAGTTGCTTCTTCACTTTATGTTTCCCAGACAGGGTCTCACATAGCCCAGGTTGACCCTGAACTTGCTCTCAGTTGAAGATAACCACCTGAACCTCCTGCCTACTCACCCCAAGCGCACACCACCGTGTCCTGTTTATCCGTGCTGGAGATGGAACCCAGGGCCTACGTGTGCAAGGTGAGCACTCTACTGACTGAGTCCTAAAGTCTTTTCTCTCCTTAGTCTTTTAAATGTTATTTTTGTGTGTGTGCCTTGGTGTTTTGCCTGCACGTATGTCTGTGTGAGGGTGTCAGATCCATGGAACTGGAGTTCCAGGCAGTTTTAAGCTGCCATGTGGGTGCCAAGAATTGAACCTAGGTCCTCTGGAAGAGCAGCCAGTGCTTTTAACCACTGAGCGAGCTTTCCAGCTCTCCTAAATTACCTTCTTAATAAACTCAACTCTGCTTTATACCGACTCATCCTGGAATTCTTTTCTGCAGCTCCATGTGACTGGAGATCTCTAAGAACCTGGCAGGCTGCTGCAGGCAGCCATGTGGAACCTCTGTACACAGGTCCCCAGTCACCCAGGGCAAGCAGGAAGGCTTGAGGGATCTGGTGGGAACTCAGGGCTCCTCAGAACTGCTCCCTCCCTCTCCCTTCCCCGCTCCAGTAGCTGGGGAGTGTGCTAGCAAGGACTTTAACAGTATTTTGGGGGGGAGGGTGCCATATAGAGTAGGGCTGAGGTTCCCTGTGGAGAGTGACTCTCCTGGAACTTAGACCCAGACCTCAAGCTTCCTGGGTGTGACATCTGCCCAGTCACCATGAGTCACCCATTTGAGGGAGCCCCCATCTCTTCCGCCACTTGCAAGTTCTGAGGTAGAGATAGGTCCTTGAGGGCCAAAGGGAAGCCATGAAGGATGTAAACTGAGGTCCCAAAAGGAAGGTGGCCCTTTCCTATGGGTGGTGGCTGACTACAGGCACGACAGCAAGGGCTTCCACATCTCCTGCCATACCCAGCACCAATAGAACCAGGTCCTGCCTAACCCAGAATCTCCCTAACTCTGCCCCACCCCCTGCACAGCTCAGCTTCCCACCAAATCCTTGCAGAGCTCTGGGTGCTAGCTGCTGCAGCATGGAACCCTGAGGACACTCCAGAACCTTCCTCCAATGCAACCTGTCTCAACACAGCCCCATCCCTCAAGCCAGGACCCTGCTATCCTCAAAAACACAGCCATGGTGTCCCCTCCTGCCCACCCTAAAGCCAGAGGCATCTCTACAAACCACACAAGCCTAATGGATCTCCCCCCAGAAAACCAGTACTAACTGAGTGTCCATCAGAGGAGTCTAAACAAACAACAGCCCACTGGCCCCAGGGACACTGGGCAGCACTCAGTTTGGAAAGATGTTCCTGCATCACTGTCAAAGTAAAGAGAAAGATGTAAAGATCATGGCCTCCTGGCAGCAGGAGCTCCTCCACTGGCATCATGGTGCCTTGCTTTCCTCATCTGCAAAGTGGGTTCAGTCTCACTAACTATCCCACAGGGCTGCCAGAGTGGAGATGACCCAAGCGCTGGGCTCTGTGTTGTCCATGGCAAGCAGGATCTACTCCTGCTGTAGTATGACTATTGTGCACATGTGTGTGTGCAGACAGATACACACATGCTGGGGGTTTAGAGAAAGTTCTGGAAGAGTCCCCAGGTCTTAACAATGTCTCATCTGACAAGCGGTTGGTCTGGAAAACGAAAGTCCCCTTTTTACTTTATATCCTACATCAGGTGACAGCTGGAAGTTACTTTTTCATGATAACAGTTACTCTCTACAGTGCCAGGGATGAAACCTGAGGTCTTGTGCTCACTAGACAAGCAGCCAAGGACCACTGAGTACTTAAGAACAGTCAAGAGTACCCCATAATCCCCTATGGTGAGGACTAAGTGGACGGCCCAGAGTCCACCGATCTGCTCTGGGTGCGGCTCCCATTGCTCAGGACTCCACACTCCCTCTCACAGAGGCTCACAGTGGTCCTTCTCCCCTGAAGACAGGTTTCCTCTTCTCAGGATGAATGTGGCCAGGTGTGGCAGGGCAGCGATGAAGGCTCCACAGGAGTGGGGCACAGGTTTGCATCTAATTGAATCTTGCCATGGTGCCCTTGGAGATTCCCACTTTTCAAATGGGCATGGGCTAAGGTATGGGTCAGCAGAGGAAGCTCCCCTGCACTCATGAGTCCTCAGTTCCCTCCCCAACACCACAATAAAAACAGACAGATACACACACACACACACATACATACATACATAAGACAGAGGCGATTATACTAAGCCTAACATCTAGAACTAAGAGTCCTGTGACAGGGAAGAATTGGTTTCTGATGAATTCTGTCCTTGCAGGGAACGGAGGAACAGTGCAAGAAGGATTGGAGGGGTCTTGACACCAAACACAAAGCTGGCGCTCCCCAGGGACTCTCAACTGTCCCTACAGCATAGGAGAAGCCATAGCCTGGAGCACAGCAGCAGAGGAAATGAGGGGTGCCAGATGTTCCTCTGGGCCCCGCCCACCACGCAGAAGCCCCCATTGCCCGAGGCGTCACAAGCATCAAAAGGTAATCACAGCCTGGAGCTACAGTGCCAGCGCAGGTGCTGGCTCAGCTTTTCCTAGGCACACGGACTAGGCAAGCCTTAGTTTACCCCTCCAAAATTGAAGACATGATAAATCCTGCTCCAATGAGCTTATGGTAAGGAAGACATGGGCTAGTGGTATTTACAAAGTGCTCAACAGGTGGGAAGCAATCAAGAAGTATCTGCTGATATCATCATGTCTATGGAAGACCTGCTCTGACCTCTGACCTCTCTTTGATTGTTCTCACCATCAAACAAAGACCCCCCCAATGCCTCATCAAGCACTAAGGTAGGGACTGAAAAAGAAGTCAGGGTCGTCGTCTGTAGACAGTATGGATGGAGGCTGGAGAGAACGAGATCATACACTGTGTTGAGCAGAGAGACGATTGATTCAGAAGCTAAGAGTACACACTGCTTTTGCAGAGGCCTCACATTCAGTTTCCGGCACCTATATTTAGAGAGCCCACAGACACCTGCACCCCTAGTTCTGGAGGTCTCCATGGGCACTAATGGGTACATACCCATACACAGACACATCATTAAAAAACAAAATACACCTGTAAAAAAAGAACACATGGAAAAGCAGACACGGGTAAAGTGAATTATGCACAATGACAGGAAGCTAAAAACCAGTGACATATCACACACCAATAATGTCAAAAAATGAAATGAAAGAACATTTAGCATTATGAACAGCCATTATTCCTAGAGAGTCCAAGCTGAGTGTGAGCCCTGTAAAATCCCTAATGAGATGCATTGATGGTGCATGCCTTTAATGCCGGCACTCAGGAGGGAGAGGCAGTGGATCTTCATGAGTTCAAGGCTACCCTGGTCTACAGAGTGAGTTCCAGGCCAACCAGGGCTACAGAGTAAGGTCTTATCTCCAAAAATCAAACAAACAAGCAAAATCCCTAATGGACTAGTGGTACACATCTTTAATCCCAGCACTCGAATGGCAGAAGCAGGCAGATCTCTGTGGGTTCAAGGCCAGCCTGGTCTACAGAGTGAGTTCCAGGACAGCCATAGCAACATAGTAAGATCCTGTCTCAAAAACAAAACCAAAAAACCCGACTGGGATTTATAAAATACATTTTCATTTTATATATACAAATATTTGCTTTTATGTACAAATGTGCACCTTTGCCTTGTGCCCAAAGAGGTCAGAAAGGACACTGGGGTCCCTGAGAATTAGAATACAGGCAAGCGTGAGTCGCTATGTGGGGACTGGACACTAACACCAGGTCCTCTGTAAGCAGCCAGTGCTCTTAATGACTGGGTCATCTATCTTGGCCTGATTTTATTTTATTTTATTTTTGAGACAAGGTCTCTCTTGTCCAGATAGGCTGTCGTGAAACTTACCAGTTAGACCATTAGACCAGGCTAGCCTTGAACACAGAGATCCCACTTTCTCTGCAGAAGATCCTGCAGAGAGCCTGAGTGTTGGGATTAAAGACATGTACTTATGGCTAGCATAAGTAACTTTTTAAAGACCTAAGTTTCTTTAGAAGAAGAAGATAAATCAGTCCATATTAAAAAAACTTACAATGTAGCCCCAGGCATGGAGGCACACACTTGTCAACCCAGCACTCAAGAGGCCAGAGCAAGAAGATGGTGAGTTCAAGGCCATCCTGAGCTATAAAAAGACTCCTGCCTAAAGAAAAAAAAAAGTCTGCCTGGCTTGATAAACAAATTTAAACTAGAAAAAAAAAATATTTGCTACTCATATGACAGACAAGACAGACAAGAGTTTTTTCTTAATATATAAAGAGCTTACGCAAGATTAAAAAAAAAAAAATAACCACAGACAGTTCACAGGAAAAGCAAACGGAGGGAGCCTTACACAGAACAAGACTCCTCAGACAAAAGGCGAATGTAACCACAGTACATTCACGTTCTCCTCAAGTGTGCATGAACATTGCCCAAGTCAGACCATATGCTATGCCAGAAAACAGGGCTCAATACATTTAAAAGAAATCAACTCACACAAAGGGTGTTTCCAGCCATGACGGAGCAAAATCAATCAATAAAAAAGATATTGGGGAACCTCATAGGTGAAGACTACCATGGAAGAAAACACTAAAATAATTAGAAAATACTTAGAAAAGAAAACAAAAACACAACATAGCAAGAGTCTGGCTGTAGCAAACAGGGAGCCTGGTGAGAACTTCGCAGGGTAAATGTGTCTGCCAAGCAGGGAGGTCTCAAGTCCAGACGCTGACCTGCCACCGGCAAAGCGAACTAAATGCAAAGCGAACGAAATGAAAGGTTTTTAAAAGATCAACAATAAAGCTCTGCTAGCTGCTGAACCGGAAAAAGAAGCTCAGGCTACTCAGGTTGGAATGAATGCAGATGGGCAAAGCCTTGGGAATAAGACGAGCAGGCTGTGGTGAGGGTGCCCGTGATCCCTGCACTCTGGAGGCTGAGGCTAGAGGACTGACTGTGAGGGCAGCCTGAGCTACATAACGAAAATCTGTTAGAAGGGTGGGGCATCTCAGGCTTAAGGTTCACCCTCAGAAGACAGCTTGTGGGATTCAAAGCTCTCCTTCTATCGTGTGGGTCCTGGGGATTGAACTCAGATCGTCAAGCTTGGCAGCAAGTGCCCTTATCCTCTGAGCCATCTTGTTGGCCCTAAATCAGCAAATTTTTCTATTTGTGTACGTCTGTGTCTGCATGTGTGCATGGAAGCCAAAAGTAAGCATCAGATCACCTGGAGCTAAAGTTACGGAAGGCCATTCGACTTCCAACCTGGGTGTTGTGAATCAAATTCAGTTCCTCTGGAAGAGTAGCAAGCATTACTAACCACTGATTCATCTCTCCAGGCCCTGAATTAGTCATTTTAAAACTTCCCTTAAAAAGGCCCAGACCTTCCCAGCACTCAGGAGGCAGAGGCAGGCAGATTTCTGAGTTCGAGGCCAGCCTGGTCTACAGAGTGAGTTCCAGGACAGCCAGGGCTATACAGAGAGACCCTGTCTCGAAAAACAAAACAAAACAAAACAAAACAAAACAAAACAAAACAAAACAAAAAAGGCCCAGGCCCACATAGCTTCACTGGTGAATTCTCTTGACATTAGCCAAATGACTGGGAGGCTTCAGTGGTGGATTGGGCCAGATACTTAGGGAGAGTTAAGGCCAGTTCTCCATCAGAACACAGCTCCGATTCACTCCATGAAGCCAGTGTCCCAGGAACTGCAAAAAGACAGCCTAAGAAAATGACAAACTGACATCTCAGAATCCAGAGGCTAAAAGCTGTCCACAGACAACAGACACACTGGCTCAGACACATATGAGAGAACCAATACCAGGCCAGGCTTCCTTTCTAAAAACCAGTGACTAACACAGCCACTCCCCTACAGAACAAAACCACATGCTGATCTCAACGTGCAGCAATCTACACACACACGGAAAAGACTCTGAAGACTCTGACGTAACCCCACACCATTACACCACAAAACGCACAGGAAAGGAGCGGGCCATACCTGAGATTCCAGCACTCAGAAGACTGACGCAGAAAACCACAAGTTCTTAGGCAATCATGGGCAATGTTAACGGAGACTCTATCGAAGAATGGGGGGACAGGAAAAGGAAGTGGGAGAGGAGGAGGGAGAGGAAGGTGTGAGGGAGATGGAGAGAAGCAAGTGGGGACCTTCCTCACCTGACACAGACCATCTAGAAAAGCCACATCCGGTGTGGTGCTAATGGTGACAGACAGATAGGAAAGCCCAGACGTCCCCAGCAGCACTTCTGTCTGAAGCTTACTTAAGAGCTCCAGCCAGGGCAGCTGAGGAAGAAAGTAGCAGACAAAGCCTACAGGCTGAGAGGAAAGGCGTCAAGTTATGTCTTCTTGCAGATGGCATTATTGGATTGCTTGCTCGTTTGTTACTTCTGAGACAGAGTCTCAAGTAGCCCAGGATGGCTTTGAACTCTAACACTGGCTCTGAACTGGTTTTCTCGCCTCTACCTCCTAAATTCTGAGATTACAGACATGCGGCACCATGCTGGGCCAACATGATCTCATAGAGAAAACCCTAAGGAGTTTACTAAAACTCTCAGAACTAGTAAGTTCAGGAAGGTCGCGCATTACAGGATCAACCTGTGGAAACAGAGCTTGTGAGATGGGCGGCTCAGTGGGTAAAGGCTGCCAAGGCTCACATCCTGAATTCAGTTCCCAGGACCCACATGATAGGAGGAGAGAACCAACTCCCAAAAGTTGTCCTCTGACATCCACTTACATGCTATGGTACATGCACACATGTGTACACACAAAAGATTTTACAAACTGTGATGGCTATTCCTGGTTGTCAACTTGACTACATCTGGAATGAACTACAACCCAGAAATGGTGGGGACACCTGAGATTCAGATCTTGAGGCTAGAAGACACAGGTTTCTGACCTGGATCTTGGCATGGAGATCTTGAGGCATAGTGGCCATGAAAAGCTTGGGCCCAGGCAAGGTAGTACATGACTTTAATCCCAGGAGACTGAGGCAAGCAGATCTCTGAGTTCAAGGTCAGTCTGGAACAAAGCAAGTCCCAGATCCAGGCATGGTGGGACACATCTTTAATCTGGGCCACACCTTCTGCTGAAGGCCCACATAAGGACATTGGAAGAAGGAAGATTCACTCTTCTTCACCTGCTTGCACTTGCCAGCACATCTGTTGGAGCCTACTTCTACAGAAGACCAGCTGAAACACCTAGCCTCATGGGACTGAGCAACTACTAGATTCTTGGACTTCTCATTCACAGCTGCCCATTGTTGGGTTAGTTGGACTGCAGACTGTAAGTCATCACAATACATTCCCTTAATATAGAGAGACATTCCATACGTTCTGTCACTCTAGAGAAGCCTGACTAATACACAAACCTTTTTCAACTGAGCTTGGAGTGTGGCTTAACGGTACAGTGCTCATCAGGTATGCATACAGCCTTGCCTTTCACCTCCAGTCTCACAAAATACAGAAACGCACTTCTATACACCAGCAACCAATAAACCAAAACTGAAAGTAAGAATATCCCATACCATCAAAGAATCTCAAACAAGGTCAACAAAAGAAAGGCATGACCTAAGCTCCCAAAGGCTACGAACTTGCTGTAAGAAATTAAAGAGCTAATTAAAGGAAGGCCACCCGTGTTCCCAGGTCATGAGAGCAAATACTGGTCAGCTGACAAGGCTGGGATGGGAGATGCCATCGTGGCGCACAATCATGGAGACCTGAGTGTGACTTCTAGCACCCACGCCCTGTAAGCCCAGCTCTGTGAAGCAGAGACAAGCAGCCCAGCCTCCTGGGAGGACCCCAAGTCAGTGATAGAACCTGCCTCAAAATGACAGGAGTGACAGCTAAGGAACCTCTGGGTCACCCCCAAACACATACACACACACACACACACACACACACACACACACACACACACACACACACACACACACTTATACAGTATGCCCACCCGATCAACCAGAGGGGCACAGCTGACTTCTCTACAAATCCTGACAGCCTGACTTGAAGATACTTGTGGAAAGTCAAGACACCCGGAATTGTAAAAACCATCCTGA
This sequence comes from Uromys caudimaculatus, assembly GCA_028551405.1. Lineage (NCBI taxonomy): Eukaryota > Metazoa > Chordata > Mammalia > Rodentia > Muridae > Uromys > Uromys caudimaculatus. The sequence goes on from CM052701.1 coordinate 20,637,268, forward strand.
AATGGAAAACACAGATTGAGAAGTTGCACGTCTCTGACCTGAGGTCATCCCAACAGTGTGGACTGCAACACGCACAACCTTGCAACCCTATGGAGCAGCTTCAGGGCTGACATGATGGCTCAGTGGATAACGTGATTGTTTCACAAGACTGATGAACTCAGTTCAGTCCCCAGAGCACACAGACTGACTCCACACACACACACACAATAACAATAAATAAATTTCAGAAAACAAATACAATCTCAGCATCAGATGACATTACCAGGGCACCAAGACAACTCAGTAGTGACAGCAGTCTTTCAACAAAGGCTGCTGGGACAGCTGAGTGGCCACAAGTGACAGCAGACGGCTTGACAGCTTCTTCCAAAGAAACACAAAAATGGCTTGAAACAGATCACAAGCCTGAACCTAAGAGGCAAAACGAAAAGCTTGTATGAGGAAAGTCAGGCATGGTGGAACACACATTACTCCCAGGACTCTGTGAGTAGAGGCAGAGATATCAGCCTCTGCTACAAAACAAGTTTGAGGATAGCCTAGGCTACATGAAGCCCTGTCTCAAAGAAACAAAGACCCGAAAGAAAATATAGATAAAAGCTTCATGACCTTGGGCATAATGATTTCTCATGCAGGGCACTCAGGACCCAAGCAACAGAAGGAAAATGAGCCCCTCCTTATTCTACCTTAGAATCCTGTTCTTCCAGAGGACACCCTTAAGAAAGCAAAGAGAAGAGCCAGGTGAGATATAGCAGAATTGGAATCCCAGCATGTGGGAAGCTGAGGTAGAAGGATCATGAATTGGAGGCTAGCCTGGGCTACATAGTAAGGCACATTATGGTTAGTGTTAATTGTTAACTAGATAGACTCTAGACTCACTAGGGAGACAGGTCTATGGGAGAGGCTGTGGGAGACACGCCCACTGTGGGTGGCACCATTCCTGGCTGGGATCCTGGACTGTTTAAGTGGAGACTGGAGGCTGGGCAGCAGCCTTTGTTCACCCTCTCTGCTTCCTGACTGTGGATGTAATGTTATCAACTGAGTCAAGCTCCTGCCACCTTAGTTTCCCTGTCATAATGGACTGTGCTCTTGAACTACGAACCAGAACCCTTTCTCCCTTAGGCTGTTCTTGTCAGAGTGTTTTGTCACACAACAGGAAACGAGACTAAGATAACCCCTGTCCAAAACACACACACACACACACACACACACACACACACACACACACACACACACACACACACAGAAGAAGATATTTTGAAATCATGTAACAAGGGATTTATATCTAGATGATATAAGGAAACCTAGACCATCAAGATGGCTCAGATGGGTAAAGGTTTGCTGCCAAGTCTAAAAATAGGAGTTCAATCCCCAGGACCCACATGGTAGAAGGAGCAAAACAACTCCCAAAAGCTGTCCTCTGTGCCATGACATCTAGACACTACACACACACACACAAAACACATTCTCTCTCTCTCTCTCTCTCTCTCTCTCTCTCTCTCTCTCTCTCTCTCTCTCTCACACACACACACACACACACACACACACCCCAATGTTTAAAAAAATGTCTAAGGCTAGAGAGATGGATCAGCGGTTAAGAGCACTCGCTGTCTTTGTGGAGGACCAGGAGTCAGTTCCCACATTAGGCAGCTCACATCCACGGGTACCTCCAGTCCCAAGGAACCCGGCAACCTCTACTGGCCTGGGAGGGAACCAGTACTCATACACACCACACGCTTGGCCTGGCATGGGTGAGGGCCTATGGGTACAACTGGACAACAAACAAACCCAATATCAAAATGGGCAAAGGACACCAACAGGCATTTCTCCTCCAGAACCAATGTGCAGCTGGCATGGACGGAAGCTCATCACCAGGACCCACGAGAAAAGGCAAGTCAGTCATGTGAGATGCTGTGTCCCGCCCCCAG
>CM052701.1:20644189-20695143 GCA_028551405.1 Uromys caudimaculatus
CTACATAGCACTGGCTAGCCCAGAATTCAGTAAAGAGACCAGGCTGACCTTGAACTCAGAAATGCACCTAATTTGCTTCCCTCCCAAGTACTGGAGTTAAAGGCCTGTGCCGCCATGTCAGGCCTATGTATCATTCTTAAACCCATTTTACAGACGAGGTGAAGCAGATGAGTCTAAGATCCTACGACAGCTGGTGATTCCTGTGACAATCCCCCAGCCTTTCTAGCCAGCAGGCTTCCCCTGGGGGCTGCAAAGGCTCTCAGAAAAGAGCCCATGGCTGGGCTGGTCTTTCGTGGAACCCAGACATGGACAGCTCCATTGCAAACTCCTGGGTGAGATGGGAGCAGGGGCAGGACAGACCCTCTTGTGGTTCCCACCACCCCCAGAGTGTCTCAGCAGTCTGCAGCCTCACAGTTTTACATCTGAAGAGAGGATCCAGGAGACTTCCTGGGGGCCAGGAAACCCTTCTTTTCCACTCTGTCCCAGGAGGCAGGGAGAGTAGGCAGGAGAGTAGGCAGGAGGTGTAGCCAGAGCTGAGGAGTCACCAGCACAAGGCCTAAGAATCACACCAAGCCGGGCAGTGGTGGCGCACGCCTTTAATCCCAGCACTTGGGAGGCAGAGACAGGCGGATTTCTGAGTTCGAGGCCAGCCTGGTCTACAGAGTGAGTTCCAGGACAGCCAGGGCTACACAGAGAAACCCTGTCTCGAAAAACCAAAAAAAAAAAAAAGAGTCACACCAAGATGGTTCATTAATGAGTTCAGGGAATTACCATCACTGTGTGACCCTAGATAGGCCACATTTCATCTGGGCCACAGCCAGTATCTGGGCACAAAGTCTCTGACATGTTCAGGATGCGGGAGTGATCTTGGGACAATGAAGTAACAAGTTCTAATCTTACCCCAAGCTCTCCAAGGTCAGCTGGGCGGCCCCCTCCTCCCTACTGCAGGCGGATGGGCCCTGAGAGGGGCTGCCAGCCGGCCCCTGCCCACGGTGCCCGCTGTTCCCAGCCAACAGCTCTGATTGCTTCTCAACTCTGGGAACATGGTGCCCCCTCCTCCCCGCCCACACCCAGGTGGCATCTCCCTTGGGGACATGGGTGGGCAGGACCGTCAAGTGGCCAAGCCCAAGCACACAAATAGTCCTAAGCTCCTCCCCCAGGTGCCATCCCCGTCACTCTCCATGAACCGAGGACAACAGTGGTCGGACTTAACCCCCTGCCTGTCTACTTGCTCCATCTCCCTCCACGACACCCCGCCGTTGCTTCACCCTAAATGATTCTCCAGCCTCTGTTCTTTCCTCGGGGGCTGCTCATGGTCAGTTCCCAACCTCACCTGTCCATGCCCAGTAAAAAGAGGTAGTCCTATTTATCTGAGCTAACAGAACCCTCCCTCATGAAGATTAAGAGCTGAACCACCTAGGTTCAAACCCCACTCCAGCCCTTCCTTACTGTGTGACCCTGGCAGTTTCTCTCTCTCTCTGTGCCTATATAATCAGGGTACAAACAGCCTACTTTGAAGAATGGCCATGAGAATGAAGTAAGTTCCTACCTGAGGAGCCCCAAGAATAGGGCCCAAAGCGCAGAAAGCATACTCTGTCCATCAGAGCAGCTGCTACTGTGTAACGATCAAATACTAAGCGCTAGGCCCTGAGCTCAGCATGGCCACTGGCAGGCTGGTCTTTTGAGCCAACATCCTCACCAGCAAACTATACCAGGAGAGGGAGGAGGCAGCTGGCAGGAAGGAACGGTGGGCTTCAGGTAGATTATAAATTTGCAGCTACACAGAAACAGGTACGTTAAACGTGGAACCCTGGAGATCTACTTTAGCATGATGTGAGGGGAGCAAGGGAGAGAGGAGGGGCAGAGGGTCTGCTATGGCTCCTCCATACAGAAAGAAGATGGCGCCAATATGTAGTAAACGATGCCTGAGTACCCAAGTATTCCAAACAGACACCCATGGGCTCCTCACCAGCATGTGCTACACACAGCCCTCCCTGGGTACCCAGCTCTGCCCCTCAGGGCTTCTCCCTCCATGTTCTCCCTCCCCACTCCATTCCCCAGCCTCTTGCTGTTGCTCCAACACTCCAAACATGCCCCCAACCCCCTCACCCCTGACCCCTTCACACACACACACACACACACACACACACACACACACACACACACACACACACACCCCATCCCAGGGCCTCTGCATTGCAGTTCCCTCCCTAGGTTCTAGTCCTAAGAGTTGTAAACCCACCCCATTCCCAGTGCCAGACAGTCTTTCAGTGTGAGCACTTTCACTGCTGCCAGTACAGTAGCAGCCCATCCGTCTCCCAGCCGGCATATCAAAGCCCCTCCCCATTTTATGCAGGGGCCACAGCAATTGGCTCCCTCTAACAGACTGTGCCCACTGATCCCTTGTTTGCTGGTTTTCTGTCTGCCCTGCCAGTCAGCAAACACTGCAAAGGTGGGATTGTATCTGGCTGGTTCTCTGACGTGTCTCCAGCCTCCAGAATATTGTCCAGCGCATAGAAGTGCCCAATGTGCATGGATGGATGCATGCATGCATGCGTGCATGATGACGGATACATGGACAGATAGGAGAAAGAACAGGTAGAGAGATGGGTGAAAGGAAAACCAGGTAGGTGAATGGGTAGATGTGTACATGGATAGGCCCCACTGAGGACTAGGCAGCTGGGGGATTAGGTAAGTGGGCGGACGGATGGATGGACGGATGGACGGATAGATGGATGGAGAGAAGATGGCAGGATGGAAGGGTAGATGAGTGGACAGACAGGTAGGTGGACAGGTGAGTGGGTGGTTAGGTAGGTGGTTGGGCCCACCTAGAGCCTCCCCAGGAAGAAGAGGTAGCCTAGGCCACAGGTCTATCCATCCCCAAAGGCTAAGCCCCACCCCTGCTCTCCCTGCATGAAGTCCCAGCAGAGGCTCTGACCACCCAACTTATACAGGCAATGTAAAATATAAAGCAACTCCAATCCCCAAGCTCCACCCAGTACAGGCCTGGGCCAGGAGCTGGGTGGGAGGTGGGGGGAGGGCGTTTGCCAGCCGAGTGAGTAAGGAGTGAAGCAGGAGTGGGGGTGGGGGAAGCGGATCCAAGGGCCAGGGCTGTCAGACATGCCTGGTCCCGCATTCTCAGTACAAGCATGCTGGGGGCTGAAAAGCCTCAAACCGGCTCTGCCAGTGCCACTGGGGAGAGCCTGCAGGCTCCAGCTGGCCCTGAAAGTGGAGGAAGATACAAGCTAAACAAGTGAAAACTGGGGCTCACACCACAAGCACAGGAGAGACAACCTGGTCCTGTTGCTCACTGCCGGACCTCAGCCCCTGACCTGTGCCATGGAGAACAAGATCCCTTCCCATGAGGCTGCAGCTTAAACCTAGACATCCAAAGTGTCTACTCTACAGGCCTCAGGCTGCAGCACCCCAGGCCAGCCACCGATGCAACCTCACACAAAGTTGCAACATGCTTTCAACAAGATTACACACACACACACACACACACACACACTGTTTTGTTTTTATAACTCAAAAGACTCCCTGGAGCATGAACCACATAGATGACAATGTTATACTGCAAAGTCAAGAGGCTGCAAACCCCTGAGCAGAGAGGGCCAAGCCAGAGAGGGGGGGTGGGGCGAGGGGAGGGGCGGGGGGGCCATAAGTGACCTGGCTCACAATGCTGACCTGTTCTGCCAGGTTAGGAGGCCTTCTGCAAACTGTGGTGCCTTTCTGGTTTCCCCATGTGCAGAGAGGCTTTGACTTGATTGCAGGAACCTTCGACCCCAAGGTGCTGAGATATTGAAAACCCCAGACCTGCTCCAGCCCAGCTGTAGATGGGCAGGCCCTCACACACCTGCAATGAAGAGGCTTCCCCGAAGGGCTGGGAAGGAGAGACTATAAAGAGCAGAGGAAACTGAGGCTCAGCTTCCACAGCAGGTTGGAGTCAAGCTTTCTCAAGCCCGGAAGCATACTGAGCAGACTCCATTTCCCAAGACAGAAATGGGTATACTTTAATATTGCTGTCTGGGACTGGGGGCCAGGGTCTGTACAAAGCCATAGATCCCCCTAGGCCTTGAGAGCCCAAACCTAGCCCTGCCCCACTATGTGATCCTGGCCATGGAGAAGCCATGCTCAGCCTCGGTTCCCTATCCTTAGGAGGCTGGTTCCAAACCTGTCAGTCCCAGCTCCAAACACTCCCTGAGCCCATTTCCCTTCCTTCTCCCGTGCACTACCATTCTGGAGCAGAGACGCTGATCTGAACCTTTCAGCCGTGACCTCCTCATGGGCCTTACCCCTACTGGGGACCACACTAGCCCTAACCTTCCCCTTTTCCATCTAGTGTACAGGTCAATAGCTCCCCCTTCCTAGAAACAGCATGCTCCTGCCTCAGGACCCTTGCACAGGCTGCTCCTGCCTCAGGACCCTTGCACAGGCCATTCTCTGTCCAGAGTTTACTCCATCTTCTCCCCTCCATTTCTCCATGACTCCCTCACTTTCCTTGGGTCTTCAGGATGCATGCCACCTGCTCCAACAGGCGTTTCAATGGCCACACCCCAGCCAACTCCCCTCTCTCCCAGTCTCAGTCCAAAAGCGACCTTTCCAGGGGACTTAAGGACTCCTCAACCCTGCCAGAGGGCCTCCACTCCTCTTTTCTGGCCTGAACCTTCACTCTGACAGTAGCAGTCTCTGTATGAGTACAGGGCCACTTCTACTCACTACAGCTGACACTTGCTGGTAAGTGTTGTATTAATACCTGTGCACAGCTGGGACAGTTTTAACCACCTTCAGAACAGAGCAGATGGTGTGGCCAAAGAGCACAGGCCCAGTAAGGGGAAGGTGCCTGGGGTTAAGGATAGAAGGAAGATGGACAAACGGAAAGACAGGTGGCTGAACGGAAGGATGAATGTTGGATGTGCAGGTAACCTACAGTACGCTCCGGATTTGCCAGGGATACCCGGGCTCCAGAGAACTGGCTGAGACAGGAAAGAGACCCTGAGCTTCCCAGTCAGAGCAGCCAAGCTGTGCAACCCACTGGGTTCCCACCCTTGACCTCAGAAAGCTCCTTCTCCCAAGGGATTGAGTGCAGAGGAAGAACACACAGCCCTGCTCCCCAGGGAGGGGGCTCCCAGGCTCCATCTGTCTCCCCACAAAGGGGCTTTGTCCTTGGAGCTAAGAGCTCAGGGCACCCGGAAGCTGCCCCTTGGCAGCCCAGCAAGGCTGTGTGGCTCTGAGCCAGGCTCTCCCAGGACTGTACGGCACTGAATACAACCCTCCAGAAGACAGCCTCTATTTCTGTGAGGAGAAACTGAGGTTTGGGAGGGCAAAATCACTTAGTCAAGTCCTCCCAGCTAGAATCTATGTGACGCTTCAAAGCCAGGCCTGTTGGGTCCCACAGTAGCTAGCTCTCAGGCTATCAGGAGCTCAAGAGAGGGTGGACTGTGCCCTGGGAGGCTCACCCAAAGGGAAGGAAGCTGGGACCTGAACCAGAGTCCACCTTAGGTGCCTGGGATATCTACCATAGGATCCTCCCATTTCCTGAGGGACAGTGTTACCAAGAGATGCAGTAAGAGGGAACTGTGACAACCCTCCCTGCCCCCCAACCCGGGTTCTTGATATTCCCAGACACAGTCACTCAGCAGGGCTCCCTGGGCCACTGCAGCAAGGCCATACTGCCTGAGTCAGGCATGACCCACAGAGCTGAATACACCCATCTTCCCAGGGGCCTCCCACCCCATAAAGCTGTATGTAAACTGCATGTGCTTGGGGTGTCCACAGAGGGCACCAGGTCCAACCCCGGCCCCCAGGGCTCATAACAAGCTCACATCACAAGGCCCTAATGAGGCTCCTCAGGTCAGCCTCTGTCCTCTGCTCAGTCAGGAGCTTTGACCCCTGTCTTAAGCACAGCTTCATCCCTCTCTGTTCTCCACCACCTATGCCAGCCCTGCTCCCACAACACTGAGTATGCAGGATGAACCAGGGTCCTTCTCAGCATGGATACGTGACCCAACGCTCCACAGCCCCAGGCTATGCACGCGCGCACTCCAGACTACACATACACGCACATACTTTACTTCCTGGGTTCCCTCTGTCTGGCATGCCCTCACCTTTCTCTTTCTCAGGATCTAGGTGACCTTCCTTCCCGGAAGCCCCCTTGACATTATTAAGCTGCCATCATTCCTGTGGTGCCTCGCTCACAGCAGAGCAAACATCAGGGTCTGCGATTGGCTCCAGAGCATTGTTTCCAGTGCCCCCAAGACTGATCACGTTGTCCTGTCCTCCAAAGTCCATCTCCTGTCAGAGTCCTGGAGCAGCCTCCCGTGCCCCACCCCCACCCCACCAGATGTGTATCCCATCACCAGCTATCAGTTGCTAATCATGGACAGCACAAGGAGCCCAGGGGCAGAGGCCCAGGCACCATCTAAAGGTAGCCAAGGCCTATTCTGACCATGATGCCCATGGATCTAAGGTGTGGGCAGAGTGGGGGGGGGGGGGGGCAGCTGCCTGCAAATGGCCAACTGGTAACCAAACCCACGTTGCCTCTAAAACTAGGGCACAGGATTGAAATGGGAACAGCAGAATTGTCCCCAAATAGAACAGTGGTTCATCTGGTTCCGGGCCTTGGGAACACCTGGAGGGGCGGGGGTTGGGCGAAGGAGGCAGATCCTGCAGTGAGGACCCACAAGCCCCCTGTGGGTCCCAGGCTGCCCCACCAGCAACCCTTTGACCACACCATCCTCTGCCTGAACAATCTCCCGTTCCTACCACCTTGACCACTGAGGAGAAACTTCCTAGAAGCATAAGATATTTAGGGAGCCAGCCCAAGGGAAAAAGCTGCTGCCTCCTGACATGGACAAGGGAGAAGCCATTTACCTGGGTGCCCAGCAGAGACCAGGTGGAACAGGGCTGGCTTCAGCCTCCCTTGGGGACTAGGTACAGCTCAGAACAAAGTCCATAGGGCACAGCAGGGCCACCTGGGCAGTACAGGAGTCCCACCCTGCCCAGGGTGACAGATGGAAGAGCCACCTCAGTGAGATGTTGTCTCCTGCCAATCATCCAGCCACCTGAGTGGGTTTCTTCAGATGGGTGAAAAGGTGGGCGTGATCTGCCTCTCACTGAATCCTTAAAAGAAACCTCAGAGTTTCACCCCTTCAGGGCTAAGTGACCCTAGGCAAGTCATTTAACCTCTCTGATCCATCTAGGCACTCAGACTCAGGAGAATAGGGGTGTCCTAACTGCCCAAGTGCCCAACTTGAGGCCAGCTTCCTCATCTGTCAAATGAAGGTGATCACTGGGTTCTGTCTCCCTCACAGCCCAGTTGGGGCACACAGGTAACAACATAGATGTGCTCTGTAAACTATAAAGTGTTGTACCCCCAGGAGTGGTAATCACCACACATTCCCTTAGAAGCAGAGAAAACCAGCCTACAGGTGGGGTCTGCCAGAGACAGAGCCTTGAGGGATGACAGAGAAAGGGTAGAGGAGGCGCAGGGGAAAGACAGAAGGGGAGGGGAGAGCCAGGGATACTTCAGCTACTGGAGGGCTTGCTCAGCAGTGGGGTACCTAGCTAACTGTGATGGAGGATCCTGAAATTGCACTTCTCAGAAAACAGAGGTAGGAGAATCACTCCTGCCAGTCTAGGCCACAAGATGAGCTCCAGCTCAGTCTAGGCTATATAGCAAGACCTGTGTCAGATACACCCCCAATAAAAGAATGGGGGACCTTCACAGGAATGGAGGACTTGTACAGGCAAATGCAGACAGGAAACCAGCCAGTGGCTCAGAGCGCCTGCGGGGTAACCCACAACAGAGAAGAGAGGCTGGGTCTGAGGAAGGAACTCTGTCTGGACTGGGGACATCTCCAGGAGACATGCAGAGGCTTGACCCCTCTCTGAGCCTTCATTTGTCACCACCAGAAACAAGGGAAGTGCAGCTTGTACCCAGGCCAGGATGCGAAGCACCCACTGCCCAGATAGCAGATACCTCATAGGGAGGACCCCACAGGTAAGAGGTTCTTGGGCACTGCAGGTCACGGGACAGACATGTGATAAGGTTCTAGGAGGGACAAGGAGGGGTGGGGGCTGACCTCGGGGTAGCTAGATGGAACTGGCAGGCTGCAATCAATGCAATCCTTCCTAGATGCACGGGCAGAGACAACCACAGACCAAGGTGGCTGGTGCCAGCCCAGAGGGTTCCCAGATCAGTTTGCCTTTCTGGCTCACCACAGAATCACCTTCCCTCACAGCATGAAAACACCCTGAGTGGGCCCTGTGCCTAAGCACTGGACATATACTAGCATGCCTGATAGTCAAGCCACCTTCTCAGCAATATGCTAGAGCTACACAGATTGGGGAAACTGAGGCACAGAGCAGTCATCTTCCCCACCATTAGATTCAGCAAAAGGGCTGCCATGTCAGAATTCAAACCTAGAGCCAACTGCCTTCCTAGGCCTTACTGCTACCAGGAGATCACGCAACTGGACCATCCAATACCCACCAGCCATGATTAGAAACCCAGAAAGCCAAGGAACCCGGACTCTGCCTAAGAAAGATACCAGCCGCTGTGGACCAGATACCCACAGTCCCCCAGACTGCAGACGTCCAGGTTCATATCTTACTAGCTGGATGGCCACAGCCACCTTAGCTTCTCAGAGCGTCTGCTCTTCTTCCATATAATAGGAATAAAAGTTCCACCCACTCCAGGACAGGAAACAGATACAGTGGGTCACTCTGCTGTGGTCCAGCTCTGGAGAGCATAATGTGTGGATACTGACATCAGATAAACTCAAGTGGAGGCCACGAGTTGGAGAGAGTGGCCTGAGAGAAGCTATCAGGGCCCAGCAGGATCCCCATGTTTCCTGATGCTACTCTACCCGTTTCCAGCCCCCAGTGTCCGATTCTATTGTGCTGGCTGCACGGTCCAGCAGCCCAAGGATGCCTTAAAAACCCGTGTCTACCATCAGCAATAGCTGGCAGACACCCTCCACCCATCCCAGACATCCCCTGCCCCACCCAACTCCAGGCAGGACCCTGTCTCAGGTTCTCAAAGAAGAGACAAGCTCCATGGTGAGGACTCCGAGGACCATAACAGGAAGAAACAAACCAAAATCTTTCAATTTCTTCTCTCTTCCAGCTTCTCCTTTCTAGAACTCGTCTGAGTAGTCCTAGGGGGAAGTCACTTGCCCAAAGTCCCATAGCAAGGAATGGAAACATAGAGCTTCTGGCTTCCTGCTCTGGGATCTCTCTAATTGCCTAGTCTTCTAGTCAGGCTCACATGCAGGCTGACTGGTGGGGACAGTCCTACATCCAAAAGACGTTAGCATTTTCTTCCTAGTTTGGCTAACTTGCCCTGGGTCTTTCTCCTTCATTCCCATCCCCTAGCCTCCACCCTACACACACACACACACACACACACACACACACACACACACACACACACACACACACAGAGTGAAGAGAAAAGGTCTGGATAGATCAGGGATGACAAACTCATAGCACATAGACAATGCTTGCTAAGCTTCTGTCCAGAGCAGACATTATGAATCTATCACAGCACTGTTTCCCATGAAGCCAACATTGGACCTCAGAATGCAACTCAACACAGCACTTCAGCTTATGAAATTGGAGTCAGGACTTCTTGTCTGAGCCAGAGAAGAGAAAATATATATTGCACAATGACTGCCGATACATTAAGCTATTAGGATTGCCATAGCAAAGAGGCTGTGACTTGACTCTAGGCTTACCAGTGGAATGAAGCCTTGAACAACAGATCTCCCTAAGAGAATGGGATCCCAGCCTCTCTTGGCCCTGTCGACTGCAAGTCCATTTTACAGATTCACCCTTGTGTCACAGGACAAGAACCAACTGCTAGAGGAGGCAAGACCTCAGTCTATGTCCGGCTCTGCCCTGACCACATTTATTAAGTCCTGATGTATTAAGTACCCATGTCCATCCTCCTGGGACATCCAGGGAGCCATGAGTCACTGCTGCACTTTATGGATGAAGAAACTGAGGCCCCTCAAAGGTGATGAGGCTTCTCCTCAGAGATCCAGAAAGGTTTTTCCCAGAGAGATAAAGAGTGCACAGGAGGCCTGAGATGCTGTGAAGTCTGATGGGCCACCGAGGCAGGAGGACTTCAAAACGAGGCTGTAGTTCACAGTGGGGCCTCAACACAGGGCCTCTGCAGGCCTCTAAGACTCCAGGAGCATCAGATTATAAATGTGGAATTCAGAACCCTATAGTCCATCCCTGGCTGTCACCCCGGAAACCCTAGGCAAGTGGCCTTCTCTCCCTAGGTCTTATGGTTTACATCCAGAAAGTCAGACCATCTCCTGTGCTCATCTTTCTGGCACAGAGATGGCAGGGCTCACAGTCACCCAGCACACTGGTATCCTCTACAATGAACATTGTCTTCTAGCAAGCCCTGCCCAAACTGGGACCTTCAGACCCATGTCAACTCCCACTCAAGGCCATGGCCACACAGATGGCAAGGCTGGGCAGGAAGATACTAACAGACTTCCCAATGCCACATACAGCACACAGGTCCCATTTTCTGTACATTAACTAATGCCGGGATGCTTGATCTTTCTTGATGAAGAAACCAAGTCTCAGAAAGAGACAATGAAGGACGCAAAGACACACAGCCAATAGGATGGTCAGCAGTCAGACTTGAACTCGGGCCTATCAGATACACACGCATGACCTCCAGTTTCCTGGCTGACCACTCCTGCTCGCCAGCTCCCTCGCAAGTTTCCCCTCACCCCGACCCTAACCCTGCACTGCACTTCCTGATCCTTGGGCTCTCAGTGCCTCTGGCTTTCTGGGTTGAACTCCCACTGTACCTTCAAAACCTAGCCTTATACACCCCCCCCCCCGAGACCTAATAAGGACTCCCACAGAATATGAGAGTCCAGGCGACACATCTATTCCATTAGCTCTGTGCCTTGGCCTCCAGCTTAACCTGGTTTATACAGAGGATACCCTTCAGCTCCCAATGTAAAAAACAAAGTCCAAGATCCGCCTCAAGGCTTCTAGGGGGTCCTCATAGGGAGTGGCCCTATTGATAGCAGGCCCGGTTGGTTAGATCATCCTATTTCATAGCTAGTTGGTTCCACGACAATTATACACTCCCCCCCCCACCTCAGGGCCTTTGCACATACACACCTCTCTCTGCCTGGCACACCTTCCCCTAACTTCATGCCCAGACACCTCCTACACTCCTCTTTCAAGATTTCTCTGCTCTCCAGGCCTTGCCCTTCTCACAGCCACGATTATATTTTCATTTATCTGGCCACTTGCTTGATACATGGCCTATCCCCCACACTCCATTTTCTTGGAGTCAAGGACCTATTCACAGTTTCCCAATAGTCCCCAGGCAGATGACCTTCTGAATAGAAAGGAAGAACACTGACCCAGCTGCATTCTTGGCTGGCTGGCCACTGCTTCCCCCAGTTCAAGCCCCTCCTCCAGGAAGCTGTTTGCTCCTCCTACCACAAAGCTGCTCATCAAAGTTCCCAGGCCCTGGTGTATAGTATGTGCTCAATGCACGGCCAAAGTCAGCAGAGGACCAAATGGACAGCAAGAACAAAAATCATTTAACCATGTCCTTCCTAGATCCTGGGGGCTTAGAGGAGCGAGACATGCCCCATCCCCACCCCCACCCTCAGATGACAATCAGGGAAGAAGCCCAAACAGGAGCCAGTCTATGTGCTGGAGGCTGGTGGGGGGTATGGAGGGTGGGGAAAAGGACACAGGAGACAGGAGAAGATGGGGTGGGAGAGATAGGGTTGCCCTAAGGCTGAGATGAACAAGGATGAACATGAGATTGGGGGACGGGTTGTGGAGCATGGCAGGACTAGCACTCATTCTCAGTGTGTACCCAAGGATGTAGACAGGAGGTCAGCTGAGAGGTGACACACTGTAAATCACTTCCCTTGTGGAAAGGCTACCTCACCAGGACACACCCCATCTCCAGTAGGGCCTTATGTCTCTGCCAGGTGCAGGAGGTATGGAGGGAACCTTTTCCAACAATGCATGTGCCTGACCTAAAACTACACAGCCTTTACTGTCACCGCAGGTTAAAGGACAGCCAGACAGCTCCTCAGGAAGGCTAGGCTCCAGTTCCAATTGCAGACCAGGCTAGCCCCAAGAAGAGTTCACTGGACATCAGCAGCTCTGGTCATTACTGCTCCGTTTCCTTTACTGATTTCTCTTTCAGTGGTTCCGAGGCTAGCACCAGGGCCTTGGACAGGCTAAGCCTGTGCTGTACCGCTGAGCTACCTTACAACTCAACTGATCAATCCTCCCTGACAGGATTGAGGCCAAAGGGAACCCAAAGCTGACTACATTCACTCTTCTGGAGGGGTTCTAGGACACCCTTTGAGGCCTGGAGTTACCGCTTCTGCAGGCAGCTGTGCCACAGGTACCTCAACCATCTTATGCAAGCTCCAGGGTGGGACTCATTTATTGAGGCCCCCCCCCCCATATATGTCAAGTTCTGAGCTGCAGAAGTGCAGGGAACAGTCATCTGAGGGGTGATGTGAAGAGTCCAAGGGGCAGTCCCTGCCTCATATCACTCAGGAAAACAAGAAAGCAAGATACCTGGACTCCATAAAGTCGGGAAGAGACCCCGCCCCACCCCCGTGTCCGCTGTGGTAACTGAATCTGACCTCCACCCAGATGATCCCACCACTGCCCTTATTGGGCAGTCTGCGAGGCTGGGAAGATCTTGTTAAGGGACCTAGAACCTCACACACCTCTGCCCCAAACGTTTAAGGGATACCCAGAGTGAGTCCCCTCTGTTCACCCCACCCTTCAACCAGCCCAGCAGTCCTGGTCAGGCCCACCTACCACTGAGGAGGGCCTTGGCTCAGAGAGCTAAGGCAGTTGTCCCCAAGACACACAGCATGACAAGTGGTGGTCCTGGCAGGGGGCACAAACTCACCTCCAGTACTTGCTCAGGTGGGCAAGTGGACCTGGTGGCGGTAGTGAAACCCAAAACTTTTGCCAACTTCTGAGCCCATCGGCTGCTGGGCTGCGCAGGGAAGAGGCTGGGGGCTGGGGGGGGGGGGGGCGCGCGAGGACAGGGTGGCCCTGTCTCTTCCAGGCCAGCAGCACCAGGCCCTACCCGAGGCCCCAGTGAGACCTAAGGAGGTCGTGTGGCCCTCTAGGCGCCCCTTCCCTGACGCCCACCCCACCCCCACCGCCCACTCGGGGCCGGGGGGCACCGGGCCCGGCAACCGCGACCGCGGGCGGAGCCGATCGGCCGGGTTTTCAAATGTGGCCTAACCGAGCCAGGGACTCTGCGGCCGAGGGTCCCCGCGCTCCGGTGTCCCCCGCACCCCGCCCGGCCTCCCCCGAGCATCCCAACAAAAGGCCGCGACGGGCAGCTCGCGGGCCGCGGCGGAGAGTGGGCAGGGCGGGAGCCCGCAGCAGGGCGCGGGGCCGGCGGGGCGGGGGCACTCACCTGCGCGGCGATCGCGAGCTCCGGACGCGCCCGGGCGGACCCCAGCGGGGCGCGCGGCGCTGGCGGGCGGCGGCCTGGCCGCTCCGGCGGGGCGGCCGGATGGATTCCGGGCCGGGAGAGACAGACCGAGAGAAAGGGAGGAGGAGGCGGCGGCGGCGGCGGCGGCGGCGGCGGCGAGGGGGAGGGAGCGCGCGGGAGGAGGGGCCGCGGCCGCCGCGAGCCGGAGAAAGGAGGAAGCGCGGACCCGGGCCCCGCCGGCGACCCGGGGGACCTGCTGTGCAAGCCGGGCCCGCGCCTCCCTCACCCAGCCCCCTCCCAGCTCTGCCCGCGGGCCCCCCACCACCATGCCACGCGCCGGGCTCGGCCTCCCGGGACCATGTTAGGGTTCCACCCTAGCTACCTGAGCTACGCACCGGTGGCTAGCACTGTCCGCAGACGCGGAAACTGAGGCACTTGCCACACCAATCTTGACCTGAGTGTCTCTAATCGGAGACGGGGAGCGAAGGGACAGGGAAAGAGTGAGGGGGGAGAGGCAGAATTATTAAAATGTATCAAAAGGCGAAACCAGTTGGCTCACTATGTGGCCCAGGCTGGCCTTGAACTTGTGGAGCCTCCAGCTCTGCCAATGGAGGGCAGGAACTTGCGGGCTCAGCTCAATTAGGCCAAGCCTAAATTCACTTTCAATGCATAAGGGGACCACGTACAGAAGAAAAATGGGACAAGCGGGATGGGATGTGGCTTCAGGCTGGTCTCAAAGACTACCAGGTTCGAGGGCTGCCCGTTGGGGGTCCGGGAGCATCTTTGACTCCTCCTGTTCTCTCTGGAAAGATGGGCCTGACCAGCTATCCACCACCTCCATGATCCTTCTTTGAAAGTGCTTCCATCTCACAGACAGGACAGGTTCATGAGACAACCAGGTTCGTGTGGCACAGGCCTGGGCTTCTGACAAAGATTCCCCCCTGAAGGGCAAGTCCCCCATCATCCTAGAATGTGCGAGGCTCGAGCCTCAGGCTATGCTATGTCTCCCAGGAGACGAGGAAAGGGCAAAGCTTTGAGTCAGGCTGATCTGAGTTCACATCTAGGCCAGGTGCCTCAGGGTGTGTTCCGTCCATTAGCTTCCTGTTCTGGTCCCCTCTGTTGTGAAGGAGTGGGCAAGACTGAAGATCTAAGGGCCGCAATGATGAGAGCACGTGTGGCCAGGGTAGCCTACTGTGGCCAGAAGAGGGGCTGGACGACTCAGGGTTCCTCATGAACAGCAGGCAAACTGGCCACTCCTGTTTTCAAGGCTTGCTTAAAGATTAACGGCAGTTTCCCAGGACTCCCCTGGGCAGGCTCTGGCTGGAGGAGCAGGTTTCTCCGCCCTTCTCCATGCCTAAGACTTGTCTAATGACCTTTACTGGCCACTCTGGGCTGAGGGGCGGGTGGATACTTTTCCTGTGAGGTGCTGGGGCTGGCTCTCAGTGGCTTGCAAGAACTTACTGAATGGTGGCCTTCTCTGTGCCGTACTTGGTGACGTCAGACTGGTCACCTGGCATCAGCCTCAGAGGAAGTACGTTCTATTGGAAATGGAGAAATTTGACAAGTAATGCATCAGTTTTTTCTTCCAGAGAGTTGGTTGTTAACTATTTGCCAAATGTATCACTACATCTGTCCCCAGATATTCAACAGAAAGGAAAGATCTGGGCGTTTCTAGAACTAAGAAAATAGAAAACGTGAAGCACAGACGTGGGACTGACAGGCTAAGGTTGAAGCCACAGCTCCACCATTTTGCAAATATATGCATGGCCCAGAGTATGCTGTTCCCCCCTGAGCCTCAGTATGCCAACAGCCTGCACGATGGGTAAGGCTCCCATGAGGAGACAGAGAGGTTAGGTAGGTTTGCACCGATGAGTTCTGACAGCCTCACATAGAAGGCTGGTGTTGACTCTGCTGGGGCTACCTCTAGCTTTGAGGGTAGAGTAACATCAGAAGTTCTCAGAGAAACACCCAGCTCAAGGGTTTCATTACTGAGCCTTTGGAGTACTCTTTGTTTTAAACCATCCCTCCGGCTTCAGACTGTAACCCCCACCAGGAATGCGCACCCCTACCACCATCCTCCCCACCCTCCCAGGCCTCCATGGTCCTGGATAAGGGCCATGTCCTCCAGAACATGCTTCTAGACACACCCCTGATAGAGACACAACCCAAGTCCATTCTGGGTGTGTCTGTTTGTACCCTGAGGACAGGAGGCATGGCCTGGCCTATGCCCAACCTAGAGTGGTCACTGGCCAGCTGGCTGTAGAAAACACACTGACGTGGCATTCACTGACTCTAAGAGTACAAGTTCCAGTCTTTCTATCACTGACTATGACCCTCCCTCTTCGGACCTTAGTCACTCACCAGTCAGATGGAAAGGACCGTCCCCATTGCAGACTATGATGGAGAGTTGCTGGTCTGGCCCGGCAGACAAATGATCGGGTACCTTATTTTGCTCTATGTTAGTAAAACATACGGGGCCAGACCTGGATCACCCCAGCACCAAACATTAACACTTTGCCCCCAACCCCCAACCCCCAGATAAGTCTCCCTCTGTAACTCACCCTGCTCTCACTCAAACTTTTGACAATCCTCCTGTCTCAGCCTCCCAGATGCAAAGACACAGGCAGAAGCCATCTTGCCTAACTTTGGCAAACTCTACTTGTGTGGAGGATGTGTCAGTGGGTCAGAGCATTTGCTGAGCAAACAGGAGGATCTGAGTCTGGATCTCCAGCCAGGCGTGGCCACACACACCTAAAACTCCAGATTAGAGGGTAGAGACAGGCAAATCCTGAGAGCTCACTGGCCAGCAGATCTAGCCCAAAAAGTGAGATTCCAGTTCAGTGACAGACTCTTTCTCAAGGGAATAAGGTGAGGAGCAATCAGAGAAGACACTGGACAGCCTGCTGTGACCTCTGTGTATGCACACACGTGTGCACTCACCTACACATATGCACACACGACATAGATGCTGGCCTTTAAGCATTGGTTGTACACAGGGCTCTGTTTCAGGTCCTTCCTGCCTCCATAGAGGTAAAAGCCTAAAGAGAGAATACAAGATGGAGGCACTGAAGATCCTGAAGGCCCTGCACATGCAGTGGACCCATGGGTCAAGGCTGTCCCTGTCATGGGATCAGGGACAATTCCCATCCTCTTAGGAGCCTTGGTGGTCCTAGTCTATGGTAGCTAATCTGCAGAGCCCAGTCTGAGCCTAGCTCACCCTCCCAGTAGTGACTGGGAAACCAGACCTGTCAAAGTCTTCAGAGGAAACTCCACCCCGTCCCACCACGCCCTTCATGGCCTCTGTGAGTCTTCTACTTGAAGCCACCAGGCTAGAAACTATAGGATAGGATAGAGGGCTGGACAGGCTTCAGGCTTCAGCCTGACGCTCTAAAGTGAGGTTGGCCTTTCTTCCACCAGGCCTAAGACTTTACAGTGCTCCCCACTCCCATGCCCCCAATCCTACCTCTTGTCCACTGGTATTTACTGAACTTCTAGTAGATACCAGGGTCTGGATCTGGGATATAGCTGTGAATAAGCCCAGCCTACAGAGTGAGTTAGAAGAGCCCGGGGCAAGCCAGACAGTGGTGGCACAGGCGCACTCCTTTAATCCCAGCACTTGGGAGGCAGAGGCAGGTGGATTTCTGAGTTCGAGACCAGCCTGGTCTACAGAGTGAGTTCCAGGACAGCCAGAGCTACAGAGAGAAACCCCGTCTCGAAAACACCAAAAAAAAAAAAGAAGAAGAAGAAGAGCCCGGGGCAGGGGCAAGCACAGGGTGCTAACAGGGTGTGGTGGGGCTAAGCCAGCCTGTGCTGTCTGAAGAGTTGGTTACCAGGTAAACATAGGGCAGGGCGACTACGCAGGCAGAAGGGCTGTGTGGAGGATGGGGCTACACACACTTTACAACAGGAACTGTTAGTGACACTGTGCTAGCGGAGCACAGAACAGTGGCATGTTGAGGGCTGGAGGGACCTGCTAAGGGGCTAAGGTGAACCTGGGGTGTGTCCCAAGAATCCTTGGGCCTTTCCTGTGACCCAAGGAGAAGTCAAGACCAACAAGTGTGAAGTCTCTTAGCTTTGTTTCCCTCCCAATAGAAGTGGGAGCTAATAGAGAGGGTGCTGAGCAAAGAAGCAGAGAAATAGTAGACAAATAGAAAGGCAGGGAGGGGCAGGGGGACCCTTAAGCTGACAGCAGGTCCCTCCAGAGGGCAGAAACACAGGTGCGGCAGATACCTGGGCTTCTACAGAGTGTGAGTGAGCACACACACCCGAGAGCACAGCCAAGGAAGAAATATAAGAACTGAGGCCAACCTCTTGTGAGCCAGAAAACAACCAGAGCCATGAACACCATCTCCTCAGAGGCTGGCACTGGGAAGCATGGACCACCGGCAAGCAGGGACCACTGGCAGGTCCCTCCTCCATCTACCCACTAACCAGGGAAGAAACATGGGGTCAAAAGCAGACAGGAGACTGATCAGCCTGTCAACCTAGCTACACAGGAAGCCAAGGCCGAAGACTCACACTCCAGTGCCTGCCTCGGCTACCGTCAGCCTGAGCAGCTTAGTGAGAGTCTGCCTCAAATTGAAAAGTAAAACTTTCAACCCCAAACTTAACCTGCCTATACGAGTAATGCAGGGATTGGTGATGAAGCAAAGACTGAGGGAACGGCCAATCAATGACCAGCCCAACTTAAGACCCATCCCATGGGCACGCACCAGTCCCTGACACTATTATTGATAGTTATGCTTGCAGACAGGAGTCTGGCATGGCTGTCCTCTGAGAGGTTCCATCCACCAAGTGACTCAGACAGAGTCAAACACCCACAGCCAAACGGTGGTTGGAGCTCGGGGACTCTTATGGGAGAATAGGAGGAACGATTGCAGTCCCTAAGAGGACAGGGACTCCACAGGAAGACCAACAGAGCCAACTAACCTGGACTCTTGGGGCTCTCAGAGACTGAACCACCAACCAAAGAACACCCACGGCATGGACCTGGGCCTCCTGCACACATGTAGCACATGTGCAGCTTGGTCTTCATGTGGGTCCTGAACAACTTGAGCGTAGGCTATCCCCAAAGCTGTTGCCTGTATGTGCGATATGTTCATCTAGCCTTGTCTGGCCTCTGTGAGAGGACATGCCTAGCCCCCATCAGCTCAGAGGAGAAGGGGAGGAGGGAGGGAGGAAGGATTGTGGGAGGGGGTTACCAGGAGGGGGGCAGTGAGCACGACCTAATATGAATAAGTAAAAAATAAAATTTTTAAAAAATGACTCAGATGGGCTGGAGAGATGGCTCAGCGGTTAAGAGCACTGCCTGCTCTCCTGGAGGTCCTGAGTTCAATCCCCAGCAACCACATGGTGGCTCACAACCATCTGTAATGAGATCCCATGCCTTCTTCTGGTGTGTCTGAAGACAGCTACAGTGTACTCACATATATAAAATAAGTAATAAAAAATGTATTCTCTTTAAGCCAGGCAGTGGTGGTGCACACCTTTAATCCTAGCACTTGGGAGGCAGAGGCAGGTGAATTTCTGAGTTCGAGGCCAGCCTGGTCTACAGAGTGAGTTCCAGGACAACCAGGGCTATACAGAGAAACCCTGTCTCAAAAAAAACAAAACAAAAAAACCCGACTCAGACATAACTCAGTAGTAGCATGGTTATTTAGCATGCATGGGGGTCCTCAGTACTGGGGGGAGGGGTGTTAGATTTGCTCGTGGGAAAGTAGGGAGATGCCCCGTCCCACCAGTCACTCAAGAAGGCCAAGTACAAAGAAACTTAATTGTTTATCCTATGACTCCCTAAAGCCTTAGGACAAGAAGCCCAGAGAGGGTCAGACCGCTACCCAAGGTCACCCAGAGCAGAGGGGTGGAGACCTCTAGCCCAGGCAGGCCTCCTTCCTCTAGAATGTCTGAGAAGAAACATGAAAGAAATCAGGCCCTTGATCCTCCCTCCCCCAGGCCTGACAGGAGGGCAGAGGGCTAGCCGGAAGTCTGCAGCAAGAGCTAAGATTCCCTCCTCAAGTGAGAGCAGCTTAGAAACCTGCGGAGTGGAAGGGCACTGGGGGTGGGGGCAGGGGATTCCAGGTGGGGGTGGGGAGATAATTACAAAGACAATGCGCTCAGTGAGGGTGCCTACAAGTGGAGCCTCTGAACAGTTCTTTGTTCTACACTAGGAGGGGAAGATACTGTCTTTCCCTGGAATGGATGAGAAAAGAGGCTCAGAGCCAAGTAGCCAGACATGTGACACCGAGATGGAGGGAGAAAGTCAGGCATCCTCCTAACACTCTGAAGCTGTAGAAGTCTCCTGCTGGGAGCCTCTGGGCTTTCCTCCCTTCACACCTGAAGGAGAAACCTATCCAGGACCACCCTCCCTCCAGCCATCTCTGAACCTCTGGAGATTCTCTAGATCCTACCAGCTGTGTGTCCCAGAGAGAACAGGGAAGGCAACTGGGCAGTGGACACACCCGACCAATTCTTGCTCAGGTCAGGTGACCCAGGTCAGTGTTACCAACGCACCTTGCTAACTTGTGCTCCTGGCATGGTGACATAGGAATGGTATCTCCCTGTGTTCTCACTCCTGGATTTAAGAATCTTGAGCCAAAGAGGAGACAAGTTTCAGTCATCGAGGGAAGTCAGGGCAGGAACCTTGAAGCAGGAGCTGGTGCTGAGGCTGTGTGGGAATGTGCCCATAATGGGAGCACTAATTAATCAGTAACTAAGAAGACACACCACATGCTTGTCACAAGCCACTCTGGTGGGAGCATTTTTCCACCTGAGATCCTCTCTCCCAAAATGACTTTAACTTGTGTCAAGTTGACATCAAACTAGCCAGCAAAAGCTATCTCTAAACATTCCTTCCACAGTTGGGGAAACTGAGGACTGGAAAACAGTGGCTCGCCCAAGATCATATTGCAGATTCAAAATAGACTTTAGACTAGACTAGACTAGAAGCGATGTCACAAGAACTTATTAACTGCCTACTGTATGCACGAGAGCTGTTAGTATACAGGCAATTCCACTAGTCTGCTCTCAGGGACCTAGCAGCTGCTTAAGTCACCATGTGCCTCTGCCACCCCAGATCCCTCTCTCTGCCCGTGTGTGTGTGTGTGTGTGTGTGTGTGTGTGTGTGTGTGTGTGTGTCTTCTCCTGTGCCTGCCTCTCTCCCTCTCTCTCTCTCCTCCTTCTGTCTGCTTGTCTGCCTCTATCTCTCCCCCATGTCCCCACACCTCCCCCTCCCCAATAAGCCTCTTACTCCAGATCTGTTTCATGGTGGAGTTTCTCAGGGGTACCTCTTGGCTCGGGCCTGCCAGAAGCACCCCCTCACTCACATTTTTGCTCTATCAAAACCAGCCCAGGGCCTCATGGTAGTGAACACAGTGGGCAGGGTCTGAACCAGGTCTCTAAGGATATAGGCCTGCCTTCAGGGGATTTCCAAGTATGAAAGAGGAAACACTAAACAGAGGGCCTGGCTGGAGGCCTGGCTTCCCCATCTGCGTATCGTGTGACTTTCAGAGCTCCATGCAGCTGGGCGAAAGGCTCAGGAAGGAGGTGATGGTGGCATCACTGGACAATGCTGTGAGGAACCCTACTGTGTGACATTGTAAAGCCTCACACGTAATGACTGTTTAGTGGTCAGGGACTCTTCCAGTGTGTTCCAGGATCTGCAGGAGCGCAGTGGAGGACTGCTTTTCCCTTGACTGTGGTAGCGATTTCTAGAGAGCCTCCTGTCGGACACCAACAGACTTTGGCCTGACTAGTAGGCCTGAGTTTCAGTTTCCCAGACCCGGTGCCTTGGGCCTCCCAATAATCAGATGGCCAGCTTGCAGTTTTGAGATATCCCGTTTGACACAACCTGCAGTTTCAGGGATCCCGTTTGACACCACCTACGGATTTAGGGAGATCTTGTGTTATCCTGTTGTGAGAACAATATGACATCTGACAGGAACGTTGACCTTTTGGAACTCCCCCACCCCTGTCACCTCCTGCCTTAAGTGCTTTTTATGCTGCTCAGAAATAAAGTTCTTTGGAGCTTGATCAGATTACCATCTTGCTCCCAAAGTATCTCTTGTTTCCTGTCTCTTCCTTTGTTCGGCTGTTCCCTCCTCAGACCCTCGTTGAATGTCCTGCGGGCGAGACAGTTGGCGCCCATGTCTTGGAGCTCAAGGAACGGGAAAGCACAGCTGCCGAAGGTCACTCACAGAAAAGCCTGGCCCAGGTGGTCCTATTGAGGATCATGTCTGGGAGATGGTCGTGGAGTTACCCAACCGATGAGACTGAAACCTAGGAGAGAGGTGAGTGACAACTAAAGGGACAGAAGTTTTTTACAGGAAATTTTGTTCACAGAAAATTCTCCTTAAAGGCATGAGATACCCGGGTAAAAGTGAGAGTTTGTGTGAAAGCTGTGAATTAGTGACACAAACTTATGATCAGTTTATGTGAAATCTATGTGAAGTAACATAAACTTAGAAAAGGAATGTTTTATTGTGTAAAAATTGTCTGAACTAGTCTAAAGTTAAAAAGGGAAATTTTGTGTATGAATTAGTACCTTGTTGAAGGACAAGGTGATGGTAAAATGTTTTTTATACATGTGTTTATAGGTACTGGTTAAAAGCGTTCTGTGTTTATCTTTACAAATGATAGGATAATGTATTTTCTGTATGTGTTTAGAGTTACGCTAAAGTCTAGAGAAGTGAAGGTACTTCTCATAGGTGCTTTTAGTCTTTGGACCCTGAGTAGAGATAGTTTACACTCTAGATGTGAGAGAATGGATTTAAGAAAAACAATCCTCCCCCATCATGGAAGAAAAATGAATGTAAACTGTTTCAGAGCTCTCCTGGGGACAGGAGGAAATCAGGAGATGTCCTCTCTGGCTCCTACAGGAGAAATGCCTAGTTTTAGTTCTGGGTCTTTTAGGTAGGATATCTGAGTCCCTTTGGGACATCTAATTCTCTTTCCTCCCTGTCTATTGTATGTTCTTGGTGCACCAATCTGTCCATGTGTCAAAACTGACTGTTTTATGTTAAGTCTGTGTCGTATGAATGGAAGTTGTCCTGTGTTTTATGTTGAAAAGAAAAGAAAAATTGGTTAAAACTTTATCTGATAGCTATCTTCCCCTTGATTTAGCTTAACTTGTTTTAAAAGGCAGTCTCAATTTGCCTTTGGAGTCAAGCACAGTTGGAGAAGCACTGCCAGAGGCTTAATTGTATGCAAAAGTTGCTCTTAAAGGGACCAGCAGCCTCTTGGCTTCTATGGTAAGGGAGCTGAAGGCTGTTTCTCCTAGAAAAATCTCTGTGACTGTGACTATTGGGTTCAATAAGTAACAAGGTGCTCCTCTCTTGAAATTACAACTAGGAAAAGTTAAATTTTGTCTGACCTAAATAAGTAAATGTGTGGTTACTTCATTTTTGCTTCTGATTGGTTTTAAAAGTATAAAAATATTTTACATGTCTAGGTTATAGAGTATTGGCTTATAAATTATTGGGTACGATTAAAAATATGTAACTTTGGTAACAGAAAGTTGGCTTAAAACTGGTAAGTCAAGGTTGGAGTCATTCTAGACAGCAACATGTGGCATGAGCCAACCCAGGAAACAGGTCTCTAAAGATACGTTTAAATTGGGTAATATTTTGTGTAATTCTTATCCTAGAAACCAGACTTATAAAAGATAGGATTTAGGGCAGTGTCTCTTTGGTGAGGTTTTAGGCTGCACTGTCCTGTGTTTGTGTGCAGGAACTGGCAGCCAAACTTTGTAGCATGGAGGTGAATCAATTGGTGACTTTGGAGAGGCTGGATTGTTTGTTGGAGGTTGAGTTTTTCCAAAGTTATGGCTGTGTTCTGATGTTACAAGAGAAACTTGAAAATTATAGTCAAACTGCCAGTGTTCCATTAGCTGCAGCTTGCTGTTCAATCACAGCCTCAGGAAAAGCAGCACGTAGAATTTTTGGAGATACTCTAGCAGGAATTCTTTTTGTTATGCAACCTGCTAAGCAGCTATTAGGCCATATGGAGCAAAGACAGGATTAGCTGGATATATTCATCTTAGTGCAGAAATCAGACCCACATACAATCAGGGTCTGGCTATGGCTTGCTGCCTTACAAGGGTATGCTTCCAATAGAAATGAGGGGGATGAAGGATGTTTTAAATGTAGAGATTTGGGTCATTTAAAACAAAACAACAACAACAAAAAAAAAACCCGACTCTTCCAGGAACAGAGGCAAGTACGGACTATTAAGTCATGCCCCAGAGGTCTGACCTTGGTGCAGGAAGAGTAAAACCTGGGTCCCCAGGTAAGAGTAAATAGACCCAATTAAGAAACATTTGCATTTGAGTTAATGCAAAGCTCAGAGCAGCCTCTGCCCAATCTTGTGCGGCATTCCTTTTGTCTTAACTAGCCCCTACAGAAGTGCTTGACCTTTCCTCCGGAAGGAGGGGTCAGCCTCAGACACCAAGGCATTCACAGCAGGCCCTTATCTAGGTGTCATAAAGAATTATGGCTGCTTTCCCTATGGCATTAACAAAAGACTTGCTTAACTTGTGTGGTTCCTCTGATGTGTGCTGAGTTCAGTCTGTTGCTAATGAGAGACCTAACCTTAAAATGATAATTGAAGAAAGTTTTGAAGGATTAATAGACATTGGAACTGATGTACTCACTCACCTACAAGGGATTGGTTATTCCATTAATCCAAAACAAAGTTCAAAATTAAGATTTATGAAAGGTTAATGAGGCTATGGAACTCATGAAGGCATTAGAACCTGGCTGTCCTACTCTAGCTGCCATTCCAGGAAATACATGTAGAAATATTATGGATTTGGAAGATTGTTTTTATACTGTCCCTTTACATCCTGATGATTGTAAAGAGTTTGCTTTTAGTGAGTTTGTAATTTTGAAGAGCCCATAAACAATCTCACTTTTTACATCATCAAAATAGTAATAGCTTGAGATAATAATTTGGTATTTTTAGAAAATGTGCATGTCAAATTGTAAAGACATGTCCTGAATGTCCTCAAAAAATATAATTAGTCATTGCCTACATTGTTTTTCTATGCTTGGTGTTCCCAATCAGATTAAAACAGATCATGAAACTGGCTATTGCAGTCAGGTATTTTAGATGTTTTGTTAACAATTTTATATTAGTCATATTACTAAAATTCCTTATTTTCCTCAAGGACAAGGTATTGTAGAATAGGCCCATGGAACGTTAAAACAATATCTTTTAAAAATAAAACAAAAAGGGAGGAATTATATCCCCTACACCACAAAAAATTAAAATTTTAAAATTTGGATGCCAAGGAATTCTCTGCTAAGTGTCTATAGCACCCTACAAATAGGCATATTTATGTCTAGGTGAAATGGAAGGATCCACTTACAGGCATATGGCGTGATCCAGATCAGGTCTTTAATATGGGGAAGAGGGCATATTTGTGTTTTTTTCTACAGGATGCTAAAGGAGCATGCTGGCTGCCAGAGTGATTGGTGAGACATGCTGATGCTGGGACAAAGAATGATGCTGACCTGTGAGCTTGCTGAGTGCCCTGACAATGGTGACTAAAAAGCTGTATTGGACATCTGTTCCCGACCTACCTTTGCTTGCCTATATCCCATATTGGATAAACTGCCTTGCCTCAAGATTTTCGACCTTGTGGGACAGAGAAAATATACACTGTAGAAACTGCTTCTGAACATTCTCAAAGACATATTTGGAAGTTAGCTGCAGTTCTCTATGATGTTATGTTAGCAAGAGATAAAGTTGGAACAAGATCTGTATTTTGAACAAGTGTTAGTACATGTGTTAAGGCTCAAATTTTTTATTAATTGGTCATGTTAAAATCTCATTTCTTCTACAGAATTTAATGTAAGTTGTATTGATTGTACACTTTTTAACTGTGTTAGAGTGTTGAAATCTGGCATGTCTGTTATGGTGGTCTATCAACTAGCCTTTGTTTTATTGCTTGTGAGTTTTACAGGACCTTGGTATTCTCAAAAAGGCTTACAAGTACTGGAAGAAGTGAGTCAGATTCTAAAACAGAAGCAAGAGAGTAGTGGGTTTGATTATGACTGATATAGCAGCTTTAATTACATTAACGGCTAGCACCACTGCTTCTACAATTGTTTTGACACAAGAAGTTAAGACAGCTACCTTTGTTAATCATTTAGCAACAAATGTTACTAATGATCTGAGTATTCAGAGGATTTAGATTGGCATTTAGAACAGCAGATTGACTCCTTAGCATCCCGACCTTTACAAATTCATTATCACCGCCTTGATCTACTCGATCGATCGTGGAATTACGGTGCCTGAAACCAATGATTCTCCTTTAGGAGATGCATAAAACTCAGATTTATACACACCGGCTCATGAGCAGCGTGGGCATCAGTAGGGGTGCGAGGCTAAGCACCACAAGGGGAGGACGCTAGCTCTGCTTCTGAGTCCCCTGAGGAGCAAACCTGATTGCATAAAGGTTGGTGTTAAGAAGGCATCACCCAACAAGTGAGCCTTGACCCTCTCCTCATAAAAAAGACAGTGTATGATGATGAGGATCAGGTCCCTCCTCCCCCCCTCTGATTAAGGCCCCCCTGTTTCTAAACAGGTTCCTTGCTATTCGGCTTATTTCTTAAAACAAAAAGGGAGGAGATGACGGAGACCAACAGTCTTTGGCCTGACTAGTAGGCCTGAGTTTCAGTTTCCTGGACCCAGTGCCTTGGCCCTTCCAGTAATCAGATGGCCAGTTTGCGGTTTTGAGATATCCCATTTGATGCAGCCTGTAGTTTCAGAGATATCCCGTTGGATGCCACCTACGGATTTAGGGAGATCTTGTGTTATCCTGTTGTGAGAACAATATGACATCTGGCAGGAACGTTGACCTTTTGGAACTCCCCCACCCCTGTCACCTCCTGCCTTAAGTGCTTTTTATACTACCCAGAAATAAAGTTCTTTGGAGCTTGATCAGATTACCGTCTTGCTCCCAAAGTATCTCTTGTCTCCTGTCTCTTCCTTTGTTCAGCAGTTCCCTCCTCGGACCCTCGTTGAATGTCCCGCGGGCCGGGACAACCTCCCAGACAAAAAACATTTGGGCAGGCTCTTGAAGAATGGAAAAACAAAAACAAAAAACAAAAGCAAAGGATACCAGTCAGTTGCCTTGTTCTATCAAACTCAGGTTGTCAGTCTTGGTGGCTAGCACCTTCACCCACTGAGCCATCTTGCTTGGTCTTTGTGGTGGTTTTCTGAGACGGGGTCTCATGTATCTCAGGCTAGCCTAGAACTCACAACAACCCCCATGTCTCTGAGTCCTGGGGTAGTAGGCATAATACATCACACCTGGATTTAAAATATTGTATATAAACCCATTTATGTGTTTGTAAAATGTGGCCGTGGAGAAAATAGAAGGGATATGCACAATGTTCTCAGTTGCAGTCCTGGAGGCATCTGAGATGAGCTTGTAACTTGCTTCTCTCTGTGTTAAACTTTTTTTGCTTTGTTTTGTTTTTGTTTGTTTTGGTTTTTTGTTTTTGTTTTTTTAA
Source organism: Uromys caudimaculatus (assembly GCA_028551405.1). Taxonomy (NCBI): domain Eukaryota; kingdom Metazoa; phylum Chordata; class Mammalia; order Rodentia; family Muridae; genus Uromys; species Uromys caudimaculatus. The sequence continues at coordinate 20,671,184 of CM052701.1, forward strand.
GATTTGTCTTATTTTGTGTGTATGGGCGTTAGCCTGCATGCATATATGTGTGTACCATGTGCATGTGTGGTGCCATGGATTCTTGGAACTGGAGTTACAGACAGTTGTGAGTTGCCATGTAGGCACTAGGAATTGATCCCGGATTGTCTAGAGGAGCAGCCAGTGCTCTTAAGCACTGAGCCATCTCTCTAGCCACCAGATTTTGGTTTTTTAAAACAGGAATACAGGATCTCATGTTTCCCACGCTGGCCTCAAACAACAATGGCCTTGAACTGCTGATCTTCTTGCCTGTATCTCAGGTCCTGGGGTTACAGGCTGTGCCTCCAACAGTGAAGCTTTTTTGTGCTTTTAAAGTTTTCTACACTGAGCTTATGTTCTTGCACCCTAGAAAACAATGTTATTTGTTAAGCTTTAGGGAGCCCAGGGATGTGGCTCAGCAGTAAAACAGTCATCCAGTGTGAGCAAGGCCCTAAGTGCAATCCCAGAACTGCAAAAATTAATAGTAAAACCAAATGGTAGCAGATGTAGTGGTACACATCTTTTATCTCAGCACCCACTAGGCAGAGGCAGGAGGATCTCTGTATATTCTGGGCCAGCCTGGTCTACATAGTGAGACTCTGTCTAAAGAAAATAAAAATAAAAATAAACTATCTGGGCCAATTGGTCAGTATGTCTAAGTACAGGGCCTTCTTACAGTTCCATAGCCCCACCTTGCTAGGGGCCATAGTCCTCCAGTGTCTTCTAGGATTGATTTGTCAGTCCCCTTCCCCCAAATCACCCCACCCCACCCTCGACTTCCCTTGGTCAGGCCCTTCTGGTACACCCAGGAGGGAAATGTAGTTCTCTTGCTCTATGTCCGGTTCCTAAGACATGGAATCCTTGGGGCTGCTCAGTTTTCTTTTGTGAGGTCTTAGGATCTGGCTCTACCCTGTCCCTGTGTCCCTGGATACCCTGTCATCATCCACAAACCCTCTGGGAAGGAGCAGGCTCTGAGTCATAGGATCCTTGGCCCCGGCTCCAAGTTGGGGCAAAGACATTGTTAACGTTGGCCTGTGGAATCCCCTTCGTGATGAATTCTCTGGATTTTAGTCCAATTTCTCTTGAGGTAGAGAGGAGACTAATGGTGTTTAGGTGGCCCCAGAAAAGAAGAAAAACAGGTAAACAAGAAGAGATACTGGGAGGAAGGACCATGAGAGAGGGTGAGATTTCAAGAAGAATCAGCCCACTGGTGTCTACGGTCCTCACTTCATAATAAGAGCACTGGAGAGTTAAAGGAGAGAAAAGGACACAGCTTATTTACAACTGGGCAAGGCTGGGATGTCAGCTTAGAATGGCAGGCACACCGATTGAGTACAGAGAACAGGTCATAGACCCTGACACATGAGCCTTCCTCTCCTTTCTCCTATTGAGTGAGCAGGAGAGCAATCTAGAGTCCTCAAGGTCCTGCCTCTCCCTCCATAGCTTACAATTGTCTTTTTGCCAACAGTCTTCTGTGTGTGGGTTCCCCTCTGTTTTGCATCTAGTTTATTTTAAAGTTTATCAGGTACATAACCTTGCAGGCGAGTTCAGCTCTTAGTTATTATTTCTTATAAGCTTCTCTTTCAGGGCGTGGAGTATGGGAGGGCTTCCTGGCAGAATTTGGGTGGAGGTGGACAGCTAGCTAGGGAAGCAGGCATTATCAGGAACCAGTGTTTTCGCTTCCTTTATAGCTTGACCTAAGCTGGGCCAGGGTACTTTTGAAAATGAACCATCGGGTTTTACTTTGAAAAAAAAAATTTTAGATTTATTTATTTGATGTGTGTGAGTGTTTTGCCTGCATGTATATCTGTGTATCACATGTGTGCCCAATGCCTGGGAAGTCAGAAGAGGGTATTATGTTGGATCCCCTGGGATTGGAGGGATGGATGCTTGTGAGCCACCATGTGGGTACTGAGAACCCAATCAGGGTTTTCTTTACGGGCAGCAAGTGTTCTTAACTGCTGAGCGGTCTCTCCAGCCCCAGATTTCATTTCTCACAGCTCACCTGCCTCCAGGGCACTGTCCCTCTGAAACTCTGGAGGAGAAGCAGCTATGCAGTCAGCCTCCAGCCCTTTCCCCTCACACTGGCCCCACTGAGGATGGCTACTCCATCATTTCTGGAAGGAGCTTGGTATGCCCAAGATGCACTTTACTTCAGCTTCTTGGTCCTTTTTGGAACACTTAAGCAGCCGCAGGTCCCCTTCCAAAAGCCGTTTCCTTCAGTGGATCCCTGAGCTTCCCCAGAGCCAGGCCCACAGAAGATGCCACATAGGGCCTGGTTACCCTGGTTCCACCTTCACCTGCTGTTTCACATCTGTGCCACCCCCTACTTTTCCTCCGCCAACCTCTGCTCCCTGCTTAACTCCTGATGGCTCTTGGACTCTCTCTCTGGGTCTCTAAGTCTGGGTCCCAGCCTATGGACCACATCTGTATCTCTCAAGGAATGAATGGTGACCCATCTTGTTGCTCCAGCATGTCAGGAATGCCAGGGTAGAGGTTGAGCCCTGGTTAGCTTTGGGCCCCTGGCACTGTTCAAACCACATCCTGACACAGCAGACCAGACTTGTTGAAACAAGAATCTGACCCTAGATTCCCCTGGGCAGCAGGAGCGGTGCCAGGCAAGCTCAGCCCTGGCCTGAGGCTATGTATCAGCTCTGGCTCTAAGAGTGGGAACCCAGCCAGTCACTCCATCCTGGGTCACGCCCTGTATCTCGCTTCACCTTCTTTACAGCCTCTGCCAGCTCAAGGAGTAGCCGCGGGGTGGGAATCCCTGAGAAGGCTGGAGGAAGTCCAGATCTGTCTACAGAAAACTAGGGCCACAGGTCTGTGAATGCTGCATCCAGATGCCTGAGTTGGGGTGCTCAGAACCAGCTGGGAGGGCCCTCTCCAAACCCCAGATTTGAGCCAGGTTGTGGCCTGTGCTCAACTTTCCATTGCAACCCCAATAACTAGGCATTGTGAAACCATTCAACAGTTAAATTAGCTCCCTGGCCCTTGAGTGGCTCCTCCTTGCCTCCCTGTTTCTGAAGCTTCCTGTTTCTAAAGCAGGGATGCCTGTAAGACCATAAGGCAGGGCTGCTTGACTCTGCCAGCTCCTCAAACTCTGTGGAGCTCTCTGTCTCAACAGGAGGAATCTTGCCTCCAGGAGAAAGAAGAAGAGGGCAAGCCTGGGCAGCTCCACCTAGGACCAGGGTCAGGTGCTACACCAGGCTGGCCCCTCTATCTGCCAGGCACCGGAAATTCCACATCAGAGAGGATGAAGCACTTCTGGTTCTGGCCCTTTGGCCAAGACCTGGGGAGTAGATTCAATGTTTAGTCTGGGGGCACACTGGCTAAACACAAGGCTTTCTCCTTTCTTGGGGAGGTTACAGGTTGGTGTTTGAAATGGTGGATGGGAAAGAGGCTCTGAGCACTGGAGGTCTGGGAGAAGCCTCAGGAGCACAACTTTGAGAAGCTTAAGGGATGAGAGCAAGGGCCATGTGATGATCTGAGGCCCTTCAAACAGAGGCCATGCACAGGCCAGTTTGAACTGGTCTCCTAGATGGTGGCAGAGAGAGAACAGTGGGAGACAAAGCTGGAGCCCTTAGCGAGACTAGAGAGCCTTGACTGTGGGAAGGGACAAAGTGCTGAGTCCCTGGGGACATGAAGAGGCAGTCTGTGGCCACATGTCCCAGGGTCTGTTTCTGAAAAATTCCAATGACAGCCAGATGGAGGGGTGGAGGGAGGCGGTGGAGGCAGGGAGGCCAGCAGAAAGGCTGGGAAGTCTTCCAGGAGTGGGTGACAGTGGCTCATCAGTGGCAGAGGAGGTGGCAAGAGTGAGTGATTCGAGTACATTCAGAGGAAGCACCCCCAGTGCTTGCTGGTGGAGCAGGAGAGTGGGTGTTCTGAGAGGGAGGCTTGAGACTGCTCCTCGGGCTTCAGGGTGAGTGGAGGAAGCTGCTGATTACTGAGGTCGGGGCCTGGGTAGAGACTCCCTCTTCTTGCAAGGGAAGACTCAGAATCAGGTTTAGACCAAATTCTAAAGGTCAAATCTACTAACTACCCATGGGGATGCTGAAAAAATTAATACTGAACACACTTACCATGTGCCAAGTGCATCACTGCCAAGCCTTATCCAAAAGATTCATTTTATTTTGAATTATATGTATGTGTGTGAGTATGTGCACACATGAGTGCAGATGCCAGAGACATGGGATTCCCCTAGAGCTGGAGTTATAGACAGTTGTGAGCCACTTAATGTGGGTACTGGGAACTGAACTAAGGTCCTCTGCAAGAGCACTAAGCCATCTCTCTAGCCCTGCCACAGTCTATTGTAATTGTGACCTCCTGGTCCTGAAAACTGAAAGTCATAAGCTGGGCAGTGGTGGCGCACGCCTTTAATCCCAGCACTCGGGAGGCAGAGGCAGGTGGATCTCAGAGTTCGAGGTCAGCCTGGTCTACAGAGTGAGTTCCAGGATAACCAGGGCTACCCTGAGAAAATCTGCCCCCCCCCCCAATTAAAACAAACAAGAAACAACTGAAAGCGATATCCCTAGTTTCAGAAGGATGTCTGGGAGCAAAAGGACTTTGGCGAATGGTTCGGCAGCCCCAATGCCCAAGTTCCTCATTCCTTTGCTAATGACTTCAGTCAGCCTCTGACTTGGGAAGCAGAACAAGAACTGAAGAGAAAACTCTGAGTTCCTCAGTGACAGAAAAACAAAAGGACTTTAGGTCTCCCTCTAGCAGCTCTACAAGGTGTGGTCCATGGTTAGATGGCCTTGCCCTGCTCCTCAGCCCCTTCCCCATTAATATGATATCTGGGTCCTCATTCAGAGCTGTGCTAACCCAAACAGTCTCCAGAATTTCAGCCACTGCTCCATTCCGGGAACTCACAGGCTCCAGCCTGTGGGGGAAGGGAGGCCCTCAAGAGGCTATTGGCCATCTTGTAGCACCCCAAGCTCTCAGAGTGAAGCACGCCAAGCAAAAGATGACTCATCTACAGCATTCTTTGCCAGTTCCTGGGAAAACACAGATCCCGAAACCCACCCTGGGACTTCTAAAGACCGAAAGGGATTCGCAGATAGAGCCTCTCCTTGGTGGACAGAAGCTGGGGAAGCTGAACAGGTGCGGATTTCCTCCCCAAAAGATGCTTTCTGAGAGGACTGTTCATCTCAGTCCTCTCAAAACACCAGACAGTGTCCTCCAAGAACGCTCACAGAGTGGACGCTGCTCTTTAGTGTCACTTTTACATCACAGTATACATGGTGTTTCTTAATTCAGGAAAAGAAAGGCACAGTTAGCAAGCAATAAAATTCAGTACCTGAATTGTTAAACTGGTGACCAAAATGGTTGAGGAAAAAAAAAGTACATTCAACACAGTGTACAGAAATTTAAGAAAGAAAGAAGGAAATCCAAAAGAGCAAATTTCCCCCAAACCTTGGTCCATTAAAAAAGCCTCTCATGTTCAACATCACGAGTAACATGAAGGGAGATGGCGGTGTCGGATGCTGCTCTTTAAAAAGAAGGCTGAGCGTTACCTCAGCCACTGTGACAGCTGACCCACTGTGTGCAGGTAAAAACAGTTTAGAAATCTGGCACATGCCTTTAATGCTAGCACTCAGGAGTCAGAGGCAGGCTGATCTCTGAGAGTTTGAGGCTAGCCTGGTCTACAGAGCAAGCTCCAGGTCAGGCAGGGATACACAAGAAACCCTTTCTTTCCCAGCACTTGGGAGGCAGAGGCAGGTGGATTTCTGAGAGTTCAAGGCCAGCCTGGTCTACAGAGTGAGTTCCAGGACAGCCAGGGCTACACAGAGAAACCCTGTCTCGAAAAACCAAAAAAAAAAAAAAGAAACCCTTTCTCAAAAACTCAAAACAAACAAAACAGTTTAGAAACCCTTCATGGCGGCGCATATCTGGAATCACACTGTTCAAGAACTGAGACAGGAAGAGGGAGATGACAGGGCTACAAAGTGAGGCTTTGTCTAAATAAACAACAAATGAAGTGAAACAAAACAAGAGTGACTACTTTAGTTGTCCTGGGTGCTAATCCTGTTAGAACTCACTGCACGTGCCCTCCTCTAACACAAAACAGAAATGCTCGTTCACTGTTGAGTGCGACTTTATTTGCTCCACATTGACAAGGAGGGAGGTGATAAATCTGGAGTGAGGTCACAAAGGGGACAACATGGGACAGCTGGGAGGTTGACGAGTCAACTTCAAGATTCACTGACAACCAGCCTAGCGTTACAAAGACAGATGAAGAGCCAGGTGTGGTGGCGCATACTGTTAATCCTAGCAGGTAGAACTCTGAGTTCAAGGTCATCATGGTCTATAAAGTGAGTCCCAGGCTATCCAGGGCTAATAGTAAGACTGTCTCAAACAAACAAACCAAGACAGATGGGAAGAGAACTCTCATTTTGAATTACAGGACAATGGTGCTCTAATTTATCAGCTGCGCATGCCTACTGCCTTAAAAGAGAGAGGATAGCAGGGCTGAGCGGGGTACCAGTGTGGTAGAGGGAAGACAATCAGAAAGTTCGGGTCATCTTCAGCTACATGTTGAGCTTCAGGTCAGCCTGGGCTACAAAACCAATGAAAACTCAAACATATATTTGGGAACCAGATGATGGTTCATGGCAGTAATCCTAGCACTCAGAAGACAAGGCAGGGGACCTGCCATGAGCTCAAGGCCATTCTATGCTTCAGAATGAAACCCTATCTTGAAAAGCTAACAGAAGGCCTGGAGAGATGGTTCAATGGTCAAGAGCACTGGCTGCTCTTCCTAAGGACCATGACACACAACCATGTGCCGGGGATCTAATGTCCTCTTCTGGCTTTTGAGGGCAGTGTGTCCATGTGGTGCCCATGCAGACAAAACACCCATATACATTAAATAAATAAATAATAAAAACGAAACTTTAGGACTGGGACTATAACTCAGAGACAGTGTTTGCCTAGCATGCTGGAGCTGGAGGTCCCGAGTTTCATCAAAAATAGACAAATAAACAGCTGGGCAGTGGTGGTACATGCCTTTAATCCCAGTGCTGGGGAGACAGAGGCAGAGACACACACACACACACACACACACACACACACACACACACACACACACCACACAACTACACTCTCAGCAGCTCCCTTCTCCAAACTAGGCAGGTGTGACAATGACCTTAGCCTCGTTTCTCCAGGCTTTCTGGGTCCCAGTACACTTCTGACACCTATGAGTTCAGTGGCTGCATTGAGCTTGTCTCTAGTCAGCTGCCAACACAGTAAACCCTTAGGGTGGAAAAGGTTGATGGAAGGAACGAGAAGTCCCAGAGGATGAAGTCACCAACACTTGAGCACTGAGCTCATTGTTCTAGCAAGTTCCTCAAGGCAAGTTGCTTGGTGTGTCTGAGCCTCGGCTTTCTTGTCTGCAAACAAATCAGCCTCAGAGATTTGCTGAAGCATTTGACATAGTGTCTAGCTCTAGGATGAAGGTCTGTTTAGGACAGCTGACATGGAGGAAAATGGTCGGTATTCAGTCAACATAGAGAACCTTAAAAGTATATTGATCATTACTGCTGTGCACATGTAGGATGTATGCATGGGAACGCAGGTGTGTGCGTGCCACAGCACACACGTGACAGTCAGAGGACCGTTTTGTAGACTTCTTTCTCTTCTTGCACTGTGTGCTCCAGGGACTGAACTCAAGTTGCCAGGCTCAGCAAAGGTGTTTACTACTGAGCCATCTTTCCAACCCTAGGATGCTTTGCTCCCCCAGAAAGCCTTTGTTCTCAGCCTTCCTCCTTGAGGCATCCTGGGTAGTGGTGTCTACTTTATCATGCCATTTGACTAGAAACAGGAAGTGTATAGTGTATGTGTGTGCTTGGCTTATTGCACCGACCAAATCCTTTTCAGCTTTATTCAGATCCTCTATTATTGCTTTTAAATATACCACATTTTGCCTATTTGGGAGATTTTTTTTCTTTTCTTTTCAGAAAGGGGAGGTGGGACAGGGAGACAGGTTCTCGCTGGCTTAAAACTTATGATTCCCCTGCCTCGATTTCCCGAGTACTGAGATGACAGAGATGTGTGTCCCCATGCCTTCGACAAGTCGTTTTTGATAGCACCTGGCATGTTTCCAGTTGTTTTGCTTGGTTTGGGGTTTTGAGAAAGTGTCTCGCTATGTAGCCTGGCTGGCCTGAAACTTGTCTGGCCCTCGGGACTTTCGACAAGGGTCCAAGGAGGGAACTGTTGGCCTCACTCGATCCTCAATAGGACCACCTGGACCAGGCTTTTCTGTGATGTGACGTCTGGCAGTTGCATGCGAGCCTGTTCCTTGCCCCATGTTGGGCGCCAACTGTCCCAGCCTGCAGGACTTTCGACAAGGGTCCAAGGAGGGAAACTACCGGCCTGATGGAAAGAAGACAGGAGACAAGAGATACCTTGGGAGTAAGACGGCAATCTGATCAAACTCCAAAGAACTTTATTTCTGAGCCAGTATATAAGTAATTAAGGCGGGAAGTAGGGAGAATCCCAGGGTGGCTTTATCGTAGCCAAATGTCACACACTGCTGTAAATCAGGATAGCAGGATAGCACAAGACTTCTTTGAAGCCGCAGGCTACTTCAAACAGAATGTCTTAACACCTGCAAGAGGCAGTGGGAATGGGAAAGAATCAAAGGAATGATTGCTGTGAAGCCCGGGGCTATTTAAACCAAGGCCTCAGGCCCAATTAAACCAAGGCCTTGGGCCCAACTAATTAAACCAGGGTCTGTTGGTCTCCGACAGAAACTCACTATGTAGACTAAGCTAGCCTCAAATTCTCAGAGATCCACCTGCCTTTGCCTTCCAATTGTTAGGATTAAAGGCCTACACCACCACCCCTGGTTACCTCCAGTTTTTGACTTTTATCAATAAAGCCACCATGAACATTCCTGCTAGAATTTAGCACAGGACTCTGTGGACAGCTGTTTTCACTTCCCTGGGGTGATGCCGAAGAGGGCAGAATGCAGAGCTGGGAGGCCTGTGGAGCGGCCTGGAACTTCCCAGCACTTTTCTGAGGTTACCGCTCTCCTCACAGTCCTGCCAGCCATACCAGTCTCTCCACACTTGATCTGTTCAGTCTTTTTGACTCTCCTCAGTCCGGGGTGCTTATGGACATTGTGATTTTAATTTGTATTTTCCTGACAACTAGCAGTGAACTCCTTTCTTGCACTTATTTAGAACTCTTGTGTATGTGCAGGCCTAGCACGCATGTTTATGTGTACACAGGTGTATAGGTGTGTGTGTGCATGCGCATCTGTGTGTTTTGGGGGGGGGGGCTGGAGGTATGCCTGCCTGTATATATCTGTGAGAGTCACAGATTAGGACTGGAGAAATAGCCTAGTGGTTAAAAGCATGTACTACTCTTCCAGAGGACCCAAGTTCAATTCCCAGCACCCACATCAGGTGGCTCATAGCTCCAGCTCCAGGGGATCTGAATACCTCTGGCTTCTGCCAGCACAGGCACTCATCCGAACACACCCACACATAGACAAAAACACATAAAATAATAAAACTAAATCTTCATGTAATGAGCATATTTTTAAAAAATGCTTTTTAGACATGTAAAAATAGCTCAGTCAGGATTCCTACTGCACCCAAGGCTGCACCTGATAACCAGAACCTGGTGACATTACTCACTCAAGGTAAAAAGACAGAATCCTAGAACCCCATGATGCCCACTGGACAGTATATAAGCAGAGACTAAGAGCAATGCTCTACTCTGCATATCTGGAGAGACGCCACCTTGATCTGCCCTGTGGCTGGAGAGTCTTCCCTAGGATCCAGACCCTAGAATCAGAGACTTCTGTTAGAGACTGGACCTGATCTTCAGCTAAGATACATTGCACAGGTGAGCAGCCTTAAGGAGACAGACCTAGGACTGTAGTTAGGAATTCAGAGTGTGAACTTTGTGTGATGACCCTCAGCATAACTCAACATAACTTTTGTTATATCAACTACTCACACCTACCTTCTTGCTCGAGACAGAAAGAAAGTCATGGATTTGTGTTTATTGTCTTCTTTGTCTCTGCTTTAGTTTTTGAGACAGGTCCCTTGCTGAGCCTGTATATCACTGATACTGCTATATTAGGCGCCTGAGAGCACTACTATCTTGTCTTCCACCCACCCTCTCACCTGCCCTGGATGTTAGGGCTACAAACACACTGCCACGCCCTTTTTCCTCTTACCTGATGCTGGAGGTCTGAACTCTAGTCTTCTTGATTTCAGAGCTCACACTTCTCACACTGAGCTGTCTCCCTGGCCCAGGTGGTTTGTTGTTGTTTTGAGTCAAGGTCTCTTGTAGCCCAGACTGGCCTTGGATTCACAACATAGTCAAGGATGACCGTTAGTTTCTGATTCCCATGCTTGTGTATACCAGGTGCTGGTATTAAGGGTCGGGCCTGAATTACCACACGTGTAATCTTTGAGATTAAGGGTCCGGGGTCTTTCTGGATGAAAATCAAAATGTTGGCTTTATCAGGAAGAAACTTCCTCTGTGGGGTGCTGGGAATTCTGTACTTCATCTTATGACTTCCTCAGTCAGCCCACGTTCCTTGCTCATAGCTCCAACTTCTGCTTCTGGGTCACGTCCTCTCTGACTTCAATTTTCCTTTCTCTTTCTTTTTCTTGTAAGGACTCTTGTGATTAGACTTGGCCATTTGGATATCCTAGTATCCCCCGCTCAAATCCTTAACCTGATTCTACTTACAACCCCACACCCTGGCCTAGGCTTTGGGGATTAGAACACAGATGTCTTGGGGGCATCATACGTAAAGAAAGTGGGCATACGGGCAGAAGAGGCCTGAGCTGGGGTTGCCTGGCATCTTAGAGGATGGAAGCCAGTAAAAATGGGGTAGAGCTGGGGAGAGGCCAAAGGAGGAGAAGTGTCCCTCACAGCCTCTGTGGGTTCCAGTGAGATGGGAGTAGGTGAGAGATGGGAATCTCACAAGTTAAAAAAATCTCACATCCATCTATCCATCTATCTATCCATCTATCTATCTATCTATCCATCCATCCATCCATCCATCTATTTATCTATCTATCTATCTATCCATCATCATGTACATATCAATTACCTATCTATCATCTATTTGTCTACCCATCCATCTATCATCTACCTATCTATTAACCATCTATCTATCTATCTATCTATCTATCTATCTATCTATCTATCATCAATCTGTTGTGGATAGCCCTGGGTTTTTTTCCATTCTGCTAATTCTGCCCTCCTATGAGGGGCTTCAGACAAGGAGTGAGTTACACCTGTGACTTGTGAACCAATCCCCTAATGAATAAAGCAGTCAATCACTGGGCGTGTACGGGGACTTCCAGGTTGGAGGGAGGAAGAGAGGAAGCAGGAGAGAGAGAGGGTCGCTTTTGGAACTGGGACAGCATGTAGTAGGTAAGATGTATCTAGTAGAGCCTTCTGGTATGGCGGATCCTCAGGGATTCGGCACCAGAGGAATTAGATTTAAATAAGGCTTACAATATTAGGTTTCAGTTGTTGCGCCCAGAGATTGAGTTACTGTTGTTTCTGAGCTAAGTTTGTGTTGTGTTTTCCTTCACGCGGTGGCTCATCTGGGCTCCAGAGAGAAAGGTGCAGTGGCAAAGTATGGGTTTGCCTGATGTGCACCACAGAGGTCATGGGGGTATTGAAGCTTGGGGCTGGCGTGGTAGCGACCAGCCAGTGGGAACCTAGCGAGCTGGGTGGAGAGATCGTGGAGCTTCAGAGCTCCATGAGATAAAAGCAGCTTGGCCATTGCCTGCTAGTGCATGGCTGGCCAGCCCGCTGGGGATGAGAGAACCAGGGCATAGCACAAGAACATGTGCTGTGACACATTCCATTCTTTTTCAAATATTTCCTGCAACATCCTTCTATCATCTATCTATCTATCTATCTATCTATCTATCTATCTATCTATCTATCTATCTATCTATCATCTATTTATCATCTATCACCTATCTATAATCTATCATCTATCTATCATCTATTATCTATCATCCATCTATCATCTATCTATCATCTATCTATCTATCTATCTATCTATCTATCTATCTATCTATCTATCTATCATCTATATAACTACCACCTATCTATTTTGAATGGAGAGGAGACAGGTACACACAGTAGAAGTCAGAGGACAACTTGCTGGAGTTGGTTCTCCCTTTCACATGTGTTTCCCAGGGATCAAACTCAGGTTAGCCTTGGAGCCAAGCACCTTTACCTGATGAGCCTTTTTGCTGACTCGATCTCATGGTGTTTAATAGGCTGTTGCCAGCTGCTGTGTTGAGAGCAGACTACCCATGAGGAGGTTGCTTGGTATTCGGGCTGAGATAATGGTAGACCAGACTTCAACAGTGGCAGGAAGCAGTGAGATGGGGAAGCATTCTAGATTTTGAGCTTCAGGGAGATACTTAAGGATCAACCAAGACAGGGGAGTCAAGGGCCACTCTGAGATCTTTTAAGATGTTTGGCTTATTGGGATACAGCTCTTTGCTAGTAGAGCAAACCTTTCTAATCTCAATCCTAGCAACCCTTGCTCCCTGAAAGATACTTTTTATATTGATACGTTCTCTAGTACTATAACAGAATACCCAAGGCAGGCTACTTTAAAAAGTTTATTTAGATCACAGTTTAGAGCCTGAAAATCCAAGATTGGGAGGAATAACTCTTGCAGCCCTGTGGGTTCTGGAGAGAAAATTGGCCTTCATCCAAGTAAGACAGGATTAATGAGAGACATGATCTCTCAGTTTGGCTTCTGCTTAGTGCTGCGCTGGTAACATCTAGGCAGGATCGTGCTTAGGAACAGTGGGTTCTTCTCAACAGATACAAAGCCAGAGACGGCTTCAGGAAGTTGGTTCAGGTATTTCTAACATGAAAACGTTCATGAGAACATTTTCTTATGACGATGACCCCCCTCCCCCAAGGCCAGAGAAAGGTCCCACTTGGCCTGTATGTTAAAGAGAGTTTCCATCACATCCCACATCGTCACACTGGGGAGCAGGCTTCCACTACGGAAGCCCTTAGAAGACACGCCACATGCAAGCCCCAGAATCCTTCAAGCTATAAAGAGAGATTTCCCATGTTCATGGACTGGAAGAATTAATAAAAATTCTGTTAAGATGCCCACACTAGCCCATGTGACCTAGAGATTCAGTGTAATCCCTTCCAAAATTCATTTTTTTTCACAGAAATAGAAAAAAAGTCACCCTAGAATTCTTACGTTGCCAAGGACTTTGGATAGTCTGAAGTATCTTAAGAAAGAACAAAGCCAGATGTACAAACAAAGCCAGATGTGCACCCAATTCAAGCTGTACTACAAGGCGGTAATAATAAAAATGGGATGATATAAAACAGAGCAGGAGAACGGAATGAGAACCAGAAGGAAATGCAAGCACATTTGTCAATGAATCTTCAATGCGGTCACCAAAAATACACACGGGAGAAATGAGACTCCCTTCAGTCCATGGTGTGGAGACAGGAACACCCAGAGAAGCAAAATGGGGCCCTCCCTCTGCTTACAGGGTATACAAACTCCATCGTGAAATAGGTTAGTTATATGCATGCATGAGTGTCTGTGCGTGTAAACGCAGGTGCCATCAGAGACCCAGACGTGGGTGGCCACTCCCTGCAGCTGGAGTCCACGAGTGTTTGACTTGGGTGTTGGGGACTGAACTCAGGTCCCTGAACCATCTCTCCAGCCCATTAAGACAGATTACAGTCTAAAACATAAAACCTGACAAAGGGAAACTTGGAGAAGTTTCCTTGGAGGAGGAGGAGGAAGAGGAGGAGGAGGAGAAGGAGGGGGGGAGGGGGAGGAGGGACAGGAGGGGGAGGGGAGGGGGGGAGGAGGAGGAGGAGGAGGAGAAAAAGCCCCTTGACATTAGCCTTGGCAACAGGTGTTTGTTTGAGACAGGGTCTCACTATGTAGCCTTGGCTGGCCTGGAGCTCATGGTGTAGACTAGGCTGTTCTCAAATTCATAGAGATCTGCCTGCCTTCAGCTCCTGAGTACCACCATGCCTAGCTTCTCTCTCTCTCTCTCTCTCTCTCTCTCTCTCTCTCTCTCTCTCTCTCTCTCCCTCTCTCTCCCTCTCTTTCTCTCCCCCTCTGTTTCCCTCCCCCCCCCCCTTTGGATATGACAGTAAAGCACACATGGCAAGGTCCAAGCAAACATGTGCACAATGTCCCACTGAAGGCTCACGAGCAGGGAGATGAGACGGAAGTCGCTCTACAGAAACAGAAAGGAGAAGTCGCAAATCATAGTTAATAAAGGGCCAATGTCTAAAATAGCATGCACACAATCCAGTAGCAAAAAAAGCTAATTTGTCTGACTTAATAATGGCCAAATGACCTCAACAGACACTTTTCCAAAGTTGGTCTCCACGTGGCCAGCTCTGTGTTGGGAGTTCCTCAACTCTCATCATGGGGAAGTGTAAACAAGACCAGGCATGGCTGCCTCATACTTGCTAGGATGCTCTCAAGAAAATGCTAAGTGTTGGCAAGGACATGGGGGAATTAGAACCCTGGTGCCTGTCAGCAGTTAAAACTTTAAAAAAGCTCCAAAAGGTAACAGTAAGCTAAGCATGGAGGCACACATCTTTAATCTCAGCACTCAGAAATCAAAGGCAGACAGACAGATCTCTGTGAGTTTGAGGCCAGCCTGAACTACATAGCGAGTTCCCGGGCAGCCAGGGCTGCACAGTAAGACCCTGCTTCAAAAACAAAACAAACAAACAAACAAAACCAAAAGAAAATGTGGCTTTGTAAATAACACATTTTAGCAACAAAAAAGCTAGGCATTGTGGTACATGCTTCTAATCCCGGAATTCAGGAAGCTGTGGGAGGAAGGGGGGGGGGAGGAAGGAAGGAAGGAAGAAGGAAGAAGGAAGAAGGAAGGATTCTGCCATTTGTAACAACAGAGAGGGTACCAGAGGATGATGTGATGACTAACAGATACAGAATACCATGGTCTTCCTTGTCAAACAGTCAGACAGCAGAGTGGAGCATGCCGGGGGCTGAGAGGATCGTGCCACGGAAAGATACTCACCAAAGGTACGAAGATTCAGTTATGCAAGAAGACTAAATCCCAGAGGTCTAACATGTAGCATTGTGATCCCAGGTCATGGTATTGTGTGTGCTTAAAATGTGCTGAGGAGGTAGATTCTAAGTGTTCAAAATACTTGTACACTCACTTGTTCTCTCACACATACTCACACCCCACACACACTCACACACTCACATACACGTACCACACTCTCACACACACTATACACACCGGACACACATGTGCATGCAACCTCAAGTATGATGGCTTTATATATATAAAACTGGCATGATTATAGTGGTTATGTATAACATATATATTTCTATATACATTATGTACGCAAGTATTTTATCTGCATGTATGTATGTGCACCATGTATTTGCCAGATGTCCGCAGAGGCTAGAAGAGGGTACTGGAACCCCCTGGAGCTGGAGTTACAGACAGTTGTGAACTGCCAGGTGCATGCTGGGAACTGAACCTGGGTCCTCTGTCTCCAGCCTCTTTTTTTAATGTTCTCCTTAAAGGTGGAAGACCATGAGCTTCCTGACCAACTGGTTTGGGATGCTCTCTGAAGAGACCAGGAATCCTCTCTGTGGTGCCTTTGGCACTTACAGTGAGACACTGTACAGGTCAGGTCTGGAGAGAGATATTTAGGAAGGGCTGACAATGGGTGGTGTGATAGTTACTCTGTCAACTCCCAAGGGCTATGGGGCCCTCAGATGCGGGGTTATGCTATTTCTGAGTAGTCAGCAAGAGTGTTCCCAGACAAACTACTGACTAAAGTGAGCAGGCCTCCCCCATTGGGTGGGCCTTGTCTAATTGGTAGAAGTCCCAAATAGAACAAGGTGAGGAGGCTTGGATCCCCCACCCTGGCCTAGGGGCTGGGCCATCCTTTTCTTGCTCCTGGTTCCTAGGCCTTCTACTCTGACTAGAATTTACTCCCCATTGGCCTTAGCTCTAGCTTCCCTGCCTGAAGATTGGATGATGGATGGGTCGGCCTCCCTCACCATAACCTCTTATGATAAAGCTCTCCCACTGATTCTCTGCCCTAGAAACCCCAGGGAACTCAGGAAAGCTGGAGCCTGGACCACAGCCTCAGGGAGGTGTCAGGCAGAAGGCAGAGGCCAGAGTTTCTCCAGGACCCTCTGATGAGTAGGAACCAGGGAGAGGAAAGAGACCCAGGAGAGACTTACGAAAGCGGATGCTGCCATCTCTGCCATAGTACAGAAGGGAGAGGCATGGAGAGGCACATCAGTCACGAGTCCTAGGGGGATCTCTGAGCAGCCTTTGAGGCAACACAAGATGGACCCAAGGTAGAACTGCTCCTGAGAGCGAGAGGTTCTCTTCCCCAGGGGACAGCTCTTCTACAGTGGCCTGGAACCACACCCACCATAACCCTTCAGCTCTCAACTCCTGCCAAGCCTTTGGTCAGCTGGTTACTTGCACTCGGCCAGGCATCTGGGCCGAACCTTGGTCTGAATGGCACCCCTGAGCTGGGCTCCCATCGAACCTGCTGTGACCCTTTGATGGAGACCCCACCCCACATCTGCTTGTGTATTCATTGTCCACAAGGCCAAGTGCATCAAGGTTTCCACAAAGGCCCCCTTGTTTCTGTGGCCTGTGATAAGAGGTGATTGTCAAACAGAAACCTTAAGTGGAAGTGCTGTGAGCTTGTGTTTGCAAACTGGCCCTTTGCCAACCAGAATGTCCCTGGACTTCCTGAGACCTAAAGCCTTGCCAAACCTCACAGCAGGGACCCCAGAGCCCCAATACACTAAATACCACTAAATTGCATGGTCACTGGGCTTGGGTCGAACTTCCACTGTGGTGTCACAGTAGCCTGGAAGAGAGTCTGAAATGGACAGGTGTCTATATCTAAGCACCTCAGCAACCCTCATGACACTTGGATCTGGGAGGCAAGGGAGCCTGTTGTCCCTGATTTCGTGGTGTTAGAGGCACCTGATTTATGGCCTGTCCTGGGCAGCTGATTCAAGTCCTATAATCAGGGCTGCCTGGAGCCTCGAAGCTTTCTACTGTATTGTATTGTATTGTATTGTATTGTATTGTATTGTAATTTCTCGAATCTCTATGGACAGCAGTGTTGTCCCCTGGCAGGAGGGACCTATGGAGCAAACTAACTTGCAAGGGTCTGCAATGACTAAGGACAGCACAGCGTCACTGACTGGACCTTTCTGAAAACCTGCTCCAGAGTGGCCCAGCCTGGAGGGCCGATTTAAGCAGAGCTGTTCTTTCTCTCCACACTGTCCCACTTCTGGGGGACAGTGTTCCCCTCACCCTCAGGAGAGACGCAGGCGCCCTTTCCCTCCGAAGCAGCAACACAGGCAGGCTCAGCATGCAGGACACTTTATTTGCTTTGACTTCTCCACATAATTGTTCTTCACTGGTCAGGGAATGAGAGATGTGGGGAGCACAGGTTGAAGTCAAAGGCACTTTGAACATTAAATGGATTAAAAAGAGGTTGGTCTGAAAGAGACAAGCCTACTTCAAAGGCTTACTGTCTGCCAGGAAATCTGCCCTCATTCAGTTAGCACCTTCTCCTGTAGGCATCACTGGGCCCAGGTCTTCTACTCTCCCTCTTCCCCCCCAACATCTTCAGGACCTGGCTCGCACTGCACCGCCATATATCCTGACCTGATCACATGTGAAGTTCTGTGCGCACAAAAGTGACAGATGTGGCCCAAGCAATGGGAGAGGGTGTGCCTGCAGCCTTAGGCAACAATTCCACACCAGAGGGAGTGAGGCTCAGGGCTCAAGACCACACCGGAGGGAGTGAGGCTCAGGGCTCAAGACCACTGGACTCAGGACTAATGTGAATACTTTGCTCTGTGAGCCTGACCTAACTTCAGAACCCTCAGGGCAGTGTGTGCTCTGAGGAATCGCTTGTGTACCACAGAGAGAAGGAAAAGGAAGTGGTGGTCTGCACAGCTGGAGCCTAGGAATGGTTCAGATCTCTGTAGTCAGAGGGAGTCTCAATGGTCTCAGACCCTGAGCCAAGGACAGAGACAGTCTGTGAGAGCAAACAGGATGCTGGTTCCCAGGAGGGCTGGCCCCAAGGCTAAAGCCTTGGGCTCCTCCGGCCTCTGAGTCTACCGCTTCTTCTTCGTCTCCTTCTTTGGCCTCTTGTTGGTGGAAGGGATGGCAGCCTTGGGCTTCTTAGGCACCTCTGCACTTCTGGGCTCAGACTGTTCTGCCTCCTGTGTGATTTAAAAATATATATATATATAAAGTACTGTTTAGAGGAATCCAGCTTGACCAAAGGGATTCTGTCAACTAAAGCACGCCATAGAGACACAAGGGTCTGAAAGTACATGGCACCAGGTGGCATCTGGGCTCCTTTACCTTCTAGTCCAGTGGCCTGTGGGACTTCAGTCCCATGTTTTATGTGTACGATGGGGATGGTGACAGACACCTGGAGGTGGGGGGTTGCAGTCACAGGAAGCACCAGCAAAGGTGGTAGCTCCCAGTGGCTGTCAGGATGCCCCATGTTAGGACAGCATTAGTGAGGCTTGGCTGTGGGGCCCGTTACTGTGGCTGGCACTCCTGGTGATTGTTCATCCTCAGGTTTTGGGCTGGGGTGGGAAGGCAGCTGGCAGGTAGGCTCTCACTACACTGTGTACTACAGGGTCTGGTGGAGGTGCCCTGGGGGAGGTCAGAGGCAGCCTCGGGCCAGAACCTCAGGTTCTCAGCAACTGGGGCAGCTCCGCTCTGTTTCATATCCCGTGATGCACCCTCATAAGATTCTGTGGGAACAAAGGTTTTGCTGCTGAAAAAAGGAAGTTCAGAGCTGCAGATCTGGGGCTGGCCTCACCGGGAGATGAACAGCTGAGCCCCAGGAAGGGGCAGCTGCCCCAGGCCACTCTGCTCATAGCAGAGCAGAATCTGGAATGGCAGCTCCTAGCTGGTATTCCTCTCATCTGGTGATAACATGAGGAGTTCTGTGGTCCCAAAGGACACCAAAAACAGGTTAGCCCAGGGGACGCCAGACACAGCCTGGGCTTTGTCTTCAAGCTGCACTTGGTCTGCAGTGTTTATTCTTAAAATTCCATGTTGGGATGGGGGTGGGGGTGGGGTGTGGCATGATGTAGCAAGCCCAATACTCCCACATAGTAGGAGAGAACTGACTCCTGAAGTTGTGTCGTCCTCTGACCTCCAAGTGCACGTGGCACGAATGACCCCCCATGCAACAAATAAACAAATAAATGCAATAAATAAACAAATAAAACAAGCAAACAAAATGAAATTAAAACAATGCACGCCAGGCTGGTGAGACAGCTCAGTAGCAAAAAGCATTCGGCATGCAGTTCAGTTTCCAGAGTCAACATGAAGTGGAAGGCAAACCTAACTCCACCACTGTACTCTGACTTCCACACGGGCTCTGGGGCTCTGTGCACTTGCACACATCACACGCATACATATTCACTCACACACAAAACACTTACACATATACACAGCTGCACATACACAGACACACAGCACACACACTCACACACCTGCACACACACACACGCTTACATGCACATACACATAAACACCTGCACACAAACACACATACATACCTGTACACACAGAAACACACACTCTCCCATGCATACTCACATATATAACACACACACACAGTCTTATACATACACACACACACATGCACACACATATGTTCAGAAACACATACATACACATATACATACATATATACATACACACATCATCCACAAAAACATATAATAAGAAAGTTTTAAAAAATTCAAGATCCTTATCCGGGCAGTGGTGGCGCATGCTTTTAATCCCAGCACTTAGGAGGCAGATGCAGGCAGATTTCTGAGTTCGAGGACAGCCTGGTCTACAGAGTGAGTTCCAGGACAGCCAAGGCTATACAGAGAAACCCTGTCTCGAAAAACCAAACCAAAACAAAAAAATCCAAGATCCATGCCAGCTGGGTGACTGATTTCCCATGAAATCTGGACCTCCAACTCCTCCTATGATGGCAGCTCTGTGTTCCCTTGTAGTGTTCATGACTCAACAGCACTGTCCTGTATTCAGGGCCAACATCCCAAGGTGCCAGCACAGTATGGAGAAAGGTCTACCTGCCTCCGCCTCCTGATATATGGTCTCACTGGTTAGCCCTGGCTGGAACTTAATATGGGAAAGGCTGCTTCTTGATTTGCCCCTTGATATATTTTTTTCAAATTGTTATGAGATTTATTAATTTCATTTTGTGTTTTGCCTGTATATATATGTCTGTGTATCATATGTGTTCTCAGGGCCCAGAGGTCAGGAAAAGGTATTGGAGCCCCTGGAACTAGAGCTACAGATGGCCATAAGCCACCATGTGGGTGCTGGGAACTGAACCCAGGTCCTTTGAAAGCAAAGCAAGTACTCATAACTACTGAGCCATCTCTCCAGCCTCCAAAGCTCTTGATCTTTACTTAAAATAGAAAAATTAAAAAGCAGACTAAGGCTAAAGAAGTTCCTCTGTAGTGGTTTGAATATACTTGGCCCAGAGAGTGGCACTATTAGTAGGTGTGGCCTTGTTAGAGTAGGTGTGTCACTGTGGGTGTGGGCTTTAAGACCCTCATCCTAACTGCCTGGAAGCCAGTCTTCTAGCAGCCTTCAGATGAAGATGTAGAACTCTCAGCTCCTCCTGTACCATGCCTGCCTGGACACTGCCATGCTCCTACCTTGTGAACCTGTAAGCCAGCCCCAATAAAATGTTGTCGTTATAAGACTTGCCTTGGTCATGAAGTCTGTTCACAGCAGTAAAACCCTAACTAAGACAACTGTGTTGAACTCACTGAGCCCAGGTTCTAGCTAATTTTATTTTCTGGCATTACCTGAGTCCCCAGGGTCCAGCCTCCATTCTGCAAGGGAAGGAACTGCAGCTCAGGGAGAAGGCCCTGTGGGTGTTATAGAAGGTGTCAGGACTGGAGCTCACATCCCCCAGTTGCTGAGCCTCCTCCTGCCAGAACTCAATAGTGTCCAAAGTCCCCCAACACTATTACTTATGTAACTTGGCCAAGAAAAAAAAAAACAGTTAGAAAAACAAACAAAACCAAGCCCCAGAAGAGTGGCTGTCAACTGCACACACCCTTGCAGAGTCCACTGGGCAGGCTCATGCTTAAGGCAAACCCAGCAGGATGTGACATCTATGTCACTGGGGGCCTTGGGAGCAGAGAACTGCTCCTCACAGCACCTGCACACCTTGTGGAAGCAGCTGCCTCAAGGTGCCCTGAGCAGAACTGAGGCAGACACCAGAGAGCTTACTGAAGCCCGCCCAGGTCTCCAGGATGGAGCTGCTACTCTGAGCTCAAGCCTGTGGCAGTGGGGGCTGTACAGTGGCCTAGTGGCTGTCCTGTGCTGCTTTATGCTACAGAGATTCTTCCTGCTGCCTTGTCCCTTCTGGCCCATATCCTTCCAACCCAACCATCCCACGTCACATGGCATCTTTTCTAGAAGCCCAGCCTTCCTCAGCAGGAAGAGTGACCAGGGTCCACCTTCCACTGTTCTGCAACAGGTCTCAGGGCCTGCTGACCCAACCTTCTCTCTGTCTTGACTCAGCCACTCTCTAGCATCTGAAACACCCCCCCCCTTCCATTCAGCCACTGGCCCCGCCCTATCTCTGCCTCTGCTCAGTCCTGCACCTGCCAAAGAATACTTCCGAGGTGCAGGTTTCTCCACTGCTCCCCACCTCCCAAGGGGCTAACACTTATTGCCTCATGTCCCATACCTGAGAAGGCAATTGAAGTAGCCTAACAGCAGCATGGTCAGGTGGCAGGGGTTCACAGGAGCACCCTCTGTCCTTGCCCAGCTCCCCACCCTGTGGCTTGGGCACTCTTTTTTTTTTTTTTTTTTTTTTGGTTTTCAAAACAGGGTTTCTCTGTGTAGCCATGGCTGTCCTGGAACTCACTCTGTAGACCAGGCTGGCCTCGAACTCAGAAATCTGCCTGCCTCTGCCTCCCGAGTGCTGGGATTAAAGGCGTGCGCCACCACTGCCCGGCTTTGGGCACTCTTAAGAACATGCTCCTGGGGCTGGAGGGATGGCTCAGTGGTTAAGAGCACTCGCTGCTCTTACAATGGACTCAGGTTCAGTTCCCAGCACCCATGTAGCAGCTCACAATCACTTGTATGTAACTCCAGTTCCAGAGGATCTGACTTCCTTTTCTGGCCTCTGAAGGGTATAGGGTATACTTACATGCATGCAGGGAAACCATTCAAACACATAAAGTTAAAAAATAACAACAAATTCTACTTACAATGACTGCCCAGACTTCCTTCTCTGCTGCATTCCTTTACTGAAATATTCAGATACTTTATAACACCACCAACACTCTACCACAGACGTGTATACTGTGTGTATGGCGTACACATGTACATGTGTGTGCATGTGTATGTGTGTACACATATGTGTGTTGGCCAGAGGCTGACATTGAATGTGTTCCTTCATTGCATGTCACCTTTAAGGTGACATGTTCTCATGTCTGTCTCACCCAGCTAGCCATCTGTAGGACAGTGGCTATGTGAACAAGAGAGGGAATGCAGTGAAGGAGCAGGCAGGGCCCTCTTGTTTTCTATGAGCTCAGGGGCACAGCAATTTCCAGATCCAATACGTGCAGCCTCCAGTGTTGCCACCAGTCACACCACAGCCACACCACAGCCACACCAACACAGCAGTCACAGCACAGCAGTGACACCACCACAGCAGTCACATCCCCGCCACCCTAGCCCCAACACTGCTGGTAGTTAACAAGTGAGGCTCTGTGCCATTCATTCCTCTAAACAAAGTGCCAGGATGGACCTCAGGCTATAAACACAGGGACCGGCCCCCAGAGAGGACCAGGGCTGGCTTGAGGTCTCGGTTAATGAGCAGCAGAGCCAGGATCTGTGTCTCTCACTGCTTCATTGTTAAATATAAAATCTATTTTCTATACTTAGGAGCCCCCCAGAGTCCCATGCCAGAATGAGAATAAGACCAGTCTATTCTAGATTCTGTCTGTCCCCTCCTTGTGACCAGTAGTCCTGGAGAAGTCAGAGAAGCGGTTCACGGCACAGTCCTGTTTACTGTGTGCAGTGGGTGTGTACACACCAGTCATCATGTCTCTCAACACATTAGCTGTTTCCCCCACCTCAGCTTTTGGCACTGCCACCCGTGCAGCTGCCCAAGTTCATTTCTAAGTTCTCCCTGGTCCCTCAGCCCCACCCCGATCTGCCCCAAGGCCTGTTTATTCTACTTTCCAAGAGCTTCTAGATTTGCTCATCCCAACCACATACACAATCCACTGCCCATGCGGACCACAGAGCCTCAGCCACTAACGGTCCACATCCTTCCTCGAATCCTCCCTTCTCATCCTCCTCCACACACCTTCTAGTCTCCTTTCCTAAAACGATGACAACAGTCATGACTGTTCTTAGATTTTAAAATGTTACTGGTCTTTTGTATGAGATGGATTTTAAAAGACCCAGTGTGGTTTCCGGGAAGCCGTCCATTCCAGCCTTGGCTGTGTACCCACAGGTCGCTGTCACTCAGGGCCACTGGTGTTGCTTGCTGGTATCCACTTGTTGTACAGGGGCTTAGCATTCACTGTCTATTCATGTGTGCCCAGTATAAGAAGCTCTGTGCTCACCACAGGGGCTTGCAGAAAGGCCAGTATACTCCAGTCAGTTGTTCAGCGGGCCTCGTGATGATAAAGAAGCCACTTGAGCCTCATTTACTGGCAAGGAAGCCAAAGCTCTGACACTGCAGACTTCTAGGCCAGCTACAGGGAAGCAAAGGTGGCCGTCACAGTGTGATTTGGGTCCTCGGGTCCTAGCAGTACAGGGGTGGTTTTCCCTCTCAGCTGACAGGAATGACTGAGCAAGTGAGTAACTTCACTTCTCTTC
>CM052701.1:20695243-20713599 GCA_028551405.1 Uromys caudimaculatus
GAGGAGGAGGAGGAGGAGGAGGAGGAGGAGGAAGAGGAAGAGGAGGAGGAAGAGGAAGAGGAGGAAAAAGAGGAGGAGGAGGAGGAGAAGCAGCAGCCTGTGTTGCCAGGTGTTTCCTGGGTCCACGGAGGTGTCTTTTGTGGACACAACCCTATCCATAACAAGGTGGCAAGAGAGCAGATCACCAGGTCAGAAAATTATTGCTATTGGCCAGGCCCAGGGAACGGAATCTGTGCAGTGTCTGAGAGAAGGACTGAGCTTGCTATCTTCATTGTGCAGTTTTATGAGGCTGTGCGGCTGCAAAGCAGGACAGAGCAGTGTCCTGATTCAACACTGTCATTTCTCCCTTGAAAACAGTCCAGGCAAGGAAAAGCAGCACGCTGTTCAGGCGCCGCCTAGGAACCGTCTCATTAGACCCGCCAGGAGCGCTCCTCCTATGTTTCAGCAAGATTAGGACTGCACAGAATTCAGACCAGTCAGCCTCACACTGGAGCTCTGCCCCTTCCCACTGTGCCATTCCTGCCCAAGGCCCCAGGCAGGCCAGGGGCTGAAATGACCTTGTAGGGATGGAGCACAGCAGTGACCTTGAGACCAGGATGAGCTACCAGATGAAATGGGCAGAGGGGGAGGCTGTCCACAAGGGCTCAACTACGCCAAACAGAGATACAACATCCAAGACACTTGGTGGAACTGTGTCAGAACAAACCACCTGGGAGGGGTGGCTGGGGAGAAGGCTCAGCTGGCAAAGCATTCTGTAGTAGCATAAGGACCTGAGTTCAGATCCCCAGCACCCATGTACAGAGTGGGTATGGCAGCACACACCTGCTATCCTGGCTTAGGGAACCAAAGACATGCAGATCCACACATGAGTGTGTGCAAGTGCACACTCGTACACACACATACACACACACACACAGAGGGGGGGGGGAGAGAGAGAGAGAGAGAGAGAGAGAGAGAGAGAGAGAGAGAGAGAGAGGAGCCTCAGAAGCTCATTCTAGACACACTTTGACAAAACTCTCTAGGTCTTCCGCACTGGTTGGTCTGTGGCTGCTGGGTGTCTAGCCTCCCTGTGAGCTGGCACACACTCACAGCCTGTTCACCACACAGCATCTCAGGAATATGTCATTAAGTAAAGCACACCTGCCTCCCAAGCCAGCTACAAGCTCCTCCCAAGCTGCAACTCCATGCCAGCAGAACCAGAGGTGGTTCTGTGAGCCAGTCCCTGGGTGTCAGGACTGGGACTGTGTTTGTTCAATTTAATTATATAGTTATGGTGGCCCTGATGGGCCTGGAAACTCAAGGCCCACACACAGAACTTTTCACAGGCTCTGGCACTCTTGGCCATTGAGTCAGAGCTCAGGGAAGGGCGTTTAGATCTCCAAACACTACAGGCTTTGGGTTCTCTGTGGGCAGCACCTTAAACGCCACCACATCCACTGTATGCCAGTGAGTTCCCCAGGAGAGCACGTGGCCAAGTAGAGTCTGTGAGATTTGTAAAGCCACCTATCAAGGAAATGGCTCTGAGCTATAAACCCTGGTGACAGGGGTGCTGACAGCAACTATCTTCCCTACTCAGCACAGGGCCCAAGAAGGAAGTCAGTATCCTAGGGAAGGCAGGAACTGGAGAGACAGACAGCTCCAAGTCCACTATGCCTCAAGAACCCCAGTTCCCCAAGCTAATGAGCCAATACCATGTCTGTGGGGAGGCTACAGGAACTGGGCTGCTGAGTTCTCATTAACACAACAGACCTGGACAGAGATGTAAGCAAGCAGTCGTCTCCTTCTAGGTGTTGGCAGCTAGCTGGTTGCTGAGATGAGGCAGGAATATTCAAGATTAGCCCAGCCAACATTTAAACTCATGGTGAGCTCCCAGATGCACTCTTACTGCCTGCTACATAAGTCACTGAACAAAGCCAGGACCCACTGACTCAGGACTAACTGATTCTACATTCTGGGCAGAAGCTGATCCAAAAGACGTTTGGGGGGAGGGGGGGAAGCTCAGGCCAGACAGGGCAGAGAAGTAGCCACCTATGCTCCCTCACTATTCTTTTCTTTTTCTTCTTTAAGACAGGGTCTCGCTGGGCAGTGGTGGCGCAGGCCTTTAATCCCAGCACTTGGGAGGCAGAGGCAGGCGGATTTCTGAGTTTGAGGCCAGCCTGGTCTACAGAGTCAGTTCCAGGACAGTCAGGGCCACACACAGAGAAACCCTGTCTCGAAAGACAAAAAAAAAAAAAAAAAAAAGGGCTCATTATGCGGTCCTGGAACTTGCTATGTAGACCAGGCTGGCCTCAAACTCACAGGATCTAAGTGCCCCGCCCCTGCATGTCTGACTCACTGCCCTTTAAGGTGGTGCATCTCACCTAGAAAAACCTACACAGACCTCCCCAGAAAAACACCCAGTGAGCTTACAGATGTCATCATAGACCCCAGAAGCCTAAGTCAGCCCTGCTAGAACCCCTCTGAAGAGGGCTGCTTGGGGTTGGCAGGCATGGCGAGCAGAACCCGATTGCCTCTAGTCTCTATGATTTCACATAAGCTCTGCAGGACTCCAGCTTTTGGAGGAAGAGATCTCCGCTCCTCACCCCAGCCTTCACACTGCAGCTGCAGCCCACTGACCACTGCTGTCCCCAACAGGCCAGCTGTAATGTTCCTTCCAGAGGCCTTTCAACTAGACCAAGCAGGAAGACAGCCTCCTTGGGATGCTGTAGCTGAAAGAGAGAAATCCTGAGAGCTGTCATCTCACCACAGGGTCAGGGAGCAGAGGAAGCAGGCCCTGGTGAGAGCCATGAAAGACAAGAGACAGAGGGGCAGAGGGCACCTTAGGAGTCCCATGTTCCCACACCAGCAGTGATGACGTATCAGTCAATCTGAAGTGCACATAAACTTCAAGCATGGTAGGTAAACAAGCATAAGGTCAGGCCTTGCTAGAATCTTAATTTCTTTGCAGAGCCCAGCAACTCCTTAGGCTTCAAGTAAGCATGCCAATAGAAGCTGGGTGTGGGGCAACACACTGATAATCCTAGCTGTTGAGGCTAGGCAAAGGCAGAAGGATCAGAGTTCAAAGTCATCCTTGGATACACAGCAAATTCAGGGCCAGATGGGCTAGGGCTGGTCGGAGTTACAGGAGTAGTGCCAGTTTCCCAAAGTGACTGCCCAAGGCAGCACACACCCTCTCCATCACGCCAAGGTCTTTGTTCTAACTTTTCCCAGCTTCTCCTTCCCAGCTTGTTTGTTTGGTTTTTGTTGTTGATTTTTTTTTTTTTTTTCCCAGAGAGGGTTTCTCTGTGTAGCCCTGGCTTTCTGGAACTAGCTCTGTAGACCAGGCTGGCCTTGAACTCAGAGACCTGCCTGCCTTTCCTCCTAAGTGCTGGGATTAAAAGCATGCACCACCACTCAGCTTCCTTCTCAATTTATGATATCAAGCTATCATTTCAAACTTAACCTTCCTCCTAGAACTAGTTTATGCTTCAGGGAACTCTAAGGCTAGGCAGGTTATACATGTTAGTTTCACTTGGACATGTTGAAAACATTGATCTAAGACTCTGAAGAAAAGACTCAGTGTCTCTGGCAGTCGGCCCAGGGCTACAAAAACTCCCCAGATGGCCCAGCCAGGTACAGAACCAGAGAATGAGGACACCCCTAGTCCTTGGCTCATGGGCAAGCATCAGCAATCAATCTCTTTCCTCTAGAGCCTAGAAGCTATCTCAGAATCCTTTTTATTTTCTTTTCCTTTTGAGACAGGGTCTCACCACATACCTGTAGCTGGCTACCTAGATCAGGCTGGCCTTGAACTTGCAGAAATCACCTGCCTCTGCACTCTGAGTGCTGTGATTAAAGGCATGTGCCACTATGTACAGCCTAAATCTTATTACCTTTATTTATTGTGTGTACACACACATGTGACATTGTGAAGGTCAAGGGACAACTTTCTGGAGTCAGTCAGCTCTCTTCTTCCACCATGTAGGTTCTGGACCTGGAGAAGGCTTGAGGCCTTTATACATTGGTCACTGGTGTCCCTTGAATCCTTTTTTACCATGTTCCATATAACTAAACTTGGCTTGAGAGTCAAGTGCATTTGCTGTCTTGTCTGAGTCTAAGAATCTGTTACTTCATATTTTAGAATTCAGCCTGCAGGAAAATACTTGGGTTGTGTGGCCTTGGCCTTAGTCAGGAGCAAATAAATGTTTTCTCGGGTCTTAGCTTAATGAGGTGTCAATGGGAAAACCTTCCATCTGGCTTAGGATTCCAGAGGCTTGGCTTGCATTGGCCAGTGGGTTCTTGTTTCTCCTCTGAGAAGGGGGTGGTATGGGAAGCATTTATATGTGGGCTTTTTTTTCTCCCCTGATTAGCCCCCAAAGAGCTTTCAAATAATCTCTTAAGTATTGAAGCTCTGAAGGCATAAACCATTGTAAGAAATCAGCTTATTGGGAAACAGGAAAGACATTCTTTTGCTTTTCAAAGGCTTTCCCATCATCTGGAGCCAAAAATATTATCTTCTGACCCAAAAAGCCGCTAATAAACCTTGTGTCTGTCTATATAGCGAGCAAGAGGATAGTTTTGCCCTAAGCAAACCAGCAAAGAGCAGCACTGTTCTCTGAACCCTTCACCCCACTCTGCCCCGCCCCCATCTGTAGCATCCTCGGCTACCAAGCACCTCCCCACTGCCCTCAGGCCCCCACTTTCCCAGGCTCCCCTCCTCCCTAAGACCTTCCTTGTCCCCCAGTTAAAGCCCCCTTCCTCCACCCCCAGCGGCTGGCTGTTAGACACAGGCCAAACGCCCAGCTCAGACACTCACCACTGTGCTCTTGGGTTCTTGCACACAGCTCCTCTCCTTTCCACGTGAGTAGTTATGAGTTGTGGGAGGGAGAGGAGGCTGTCTCATGGCAACATACAGCAGAAAGTTGGTAGCAGAATCCCTAGTCCCAGGGACCACATGCTAGTCTAAGGCGGTGAGTGGGTTTACGGTACTTCATTTTAGTATCATCATCACCCCTGCTACTACTGACCTAATGAGAAAGTTTTGTTTGGTTGGGGTTTTTTTGTTTTTTTTTTAAAAAGATGTATTGATTTTATTTTATGTGTATGAGTGATTTGTCTCCTTGTTCAAATGCATACCATGTGCATGCCTGGTACCCACAGAGATGGGAGGTCAGGCCGGAGGAGGTTGCTGGAACTGGAGTTGCTTGTGAGCTACCATGTGGGTGTTGGGAACCAAACCCAGGTCCTCTGCAAGAGCAACCAGTGCTCTTAACAGCTGAGTCGTCTCTCCAGCCCCAGTTTTTTGTTGTTTAAGATTTATTTTATCTGTATTGATGTATATGTGTGTTTATACGGGTGCCTACAGAGGCCAGAGGAAGGTGTTGGATCATCTGGAGTCTGAGGTCTAAGTGCTGTGAGCTGCCCAGTGTGGGTGCTGGAACCAAGCTTCGGTGCTCTGCAGTCCCTAGCAGCCGTCCTAGCCACCTCTGCAGTCCCTAGCACGCTCTTCTTAAAAGGAAAGGGGTGGAGTACCATGGCACACCCTGTTAATCCTAGAACTTAGAACTTAGGAGTGGGCAGATCTCAGTGTGAGGACAGCCTGGTCTACATAGTGAGTTCCAGAACCGCTAACACTGGAGTCAGTGGGATGGCTCAGTAGGTGAAATGACTTGCCACCACACTGCTGACTGGCATTTATTTGGTCCCCAGAGTCCACAGAGTAGAGAGAACGGATCACTGTGAGTTACCGTCTGACCTCCACAGACACACAAGCCCTCACAGAGACAGCTAAGACAGCTGTGCGGCAGCACTTGGGGAGCCTCAGCTTGAGGCCAGCATGGGCTACAGTGTGGAATCTTGTTTCAGCAAAACAAAGCCAAGTGAACACAGTAACTGTCAGTTAGGAAGACAGCTGCCTGTGTTTCCTGCCCCCTGAACTACAAGAAAAGCAAAAACAATTTGCTACAACGTATTTATATTTTAAAAGATGAGATAAGTTAAGGCTTCTTGCTTGTTGGGTGACTTAGGAAGCACTTACTCAAAAAAAATTTTTTTTGCCTGTTTTTAGGAGACATGTATTAAAATTTTTTAAAAATTTAATTGGGGGCCGGATAGTGGTGGCGCACGCCTTTAATCCCAGCACTTGGGAGGCAGAGGCAGGCGGATTTCTGAGTTCCAGGACAGCCAGGGCTACACAGAGAAACCCTGTCTCGAAAAACTAAAAAAAAAAAAAAAAAATTTAATTGGGGGGGTATGTCATAGTGAACATGTGGAGGTCAGAGAGGAACTCTTAGTTGATTTGGGGGAGCTTATTTATGAGCCCTTTGTCAACTCCTTGCTCAAAGGCCCTTAGTCTGCTTTGGCTCTTTCTTGAAAGCCTGTGAGATGGCTCTAAGCCTCTGCTCACTTCAAAGGGCTAAGAACAATAGGTGGAACATGGCTTCCTTTCCTAGCTTTCCAATTAAAACAAGTTGTCACTCCCACACTCCCCCTCCCTGGAGACCCGAGCAGCTTCAGCAGGGGCAGCTAATGACAATCAGTTTGTCACTTATAATACCCACAGAGTGCCCTGGCTGAGGACTGGGGCCAAGGACTGTGTTCTTAAAAGTGTGCTGTGACTCGGGTGGAACAAGTCCTGTGATGACATCCACAAAATACCCGAATACATGGTGGACGAAAGCAGCCCAGACCACAAGCCTGTCCATGCTGGAGCCCCAAGCTCTGCCCTTTGTCTTGTTTACGTGTGCGTGAGAATGCACACATGCTGCGTGTGGTACATGCATCCATGTGTGTGTACAGAGATTAGCAGACAAGCCCTAGTATTCTACCTGTCTCACCCACCCAGGGCTGGGGTCACATGCCCTTAGCCATGGATGTGGGTGCTAAGGACCCAAATTTAGGTCCTCATGTTACACAGCAAGCACTTCACCAC
Organism: Uromys caudimaculatus; assembly: GCA_028551405.1. Taxonomy (NCBI): domain Eukaryota; kingdom Metazoa; phylum Chordata; class Mammalia; order Rodentia; family Muridae; genus Uromys; species Uromys caudimaculatus. Next base: position 20,702,154 of record CM052701.1, read on the forward strand.
TGAGCCATCTCCATATCGCTGCTGCAGACAGTGTCTATGCAGCCCAAATTGGCCCCGAATTTACTGGGATTACAGGTGTGTGCCACAGGGCCAGCTCGTAGTCCTTGTCTCATGTCACTTCTGTGTCTCCCTAGAGACTCCATGCTCTCCACCTCTCACACGGCTTCTATGTCATCTGACACATGCCCTAACGTCGTCAACCATTTGCCTACAGCCTCCTCTTTCTAGAGACATGCAAACCCACCTGTTGAGCTGACAGACCACCCAGATGCCTTAAAGGCACCTTTTAAAATATGTAATTTATTTTGTATTATGTCCATTGGTGTTTTGTCCACATGTCTGTCTCTCTGTATGATGATAGCAGAAGTCCTGGAACTGGAGTTACAGACAGGTGTGAGCTGCCATGTGGGTGTTAGGAATTGAAACCGGGTTCTCTAGAAGAGCAGCCAGTGCTCCCTGAGCTGTCTCTCCAGCCCCTTAAAGGCACTTTTAAAAAACTTAAAACCTGGTGTGCGTCTTCCCCTGGCCCCATACCACACCTGCTCCTTTGACTTGGCTCCTCACTGAACTGGGACCCATCACCCTCTCCACTGCCTAAGCAGGAGTTTCAGAACACGACAAGCCCCAAGATGTGCAGTCTCTAGAATGTAAAAAACAGCTGGCCATGGTGACATATGCCTTTAATTCCAGCACTCAAGAGAGAGACAGGCGGATCTCTATGAGTGTGAAGCCAGTCTGGTCTACATGCAAAATGAGTTCCAGTCACCCAAGGCTATACAGTGAGACACTGGGGGGGGGGGGGGGCAGGAAGAAGGTATGTTTATGACTATGTGCCAGCCTCAGTACCTCAGAGGAAGGACTGCAAACACACGTATATTCATATATATACAACACACAAGCATTTATTTGGGTTAAAAAACAACAATGAATCAAAATGATAAAGATGAATCATACTAATAAAAATGGCTTCCTAAGGAAGGAAGCCGGGAGTGGCGGGGGAGGGGGCATAATGAGATTAAACTTCTATGAATGTACCTTATTAGATAGTTTACAAATGTTATATGTAAACATTTCATAAGATTTCAAAAACAAATTAAATTAAAAAGAAAAATTCCTAGAAATTAAAAACGAGTTGTAGCAAATGCTCCTAATGTCTTCCTGAGTCGAGTGACCCACAGAGAAGAGACTGAGCGCACTGTTCTCAAGACAATCTCCCTGCAGGAACACAACCCGAGGCCAAAACAAACCTGGGTCAGTGATAATCAAACACTGTAGGCGTGTAACCTGAAACACGGTTGCCGTTTTTCTAGAAGCTGCCCGCACAGACGGTCCCTGCTGGTATGGCTGGTCCTTGCTGGCACTGGGATCTCTAACAGCTCCCTCGCTCCCACAGCTGCTAAAGTGTGCTGTGCCTAACCCATTAAGCAATGTGGCCTCTGCTGGACACCTGCTTTCTGCAAGTCTGAAGTTGGGAGGATACAGCAGGTACAAAGTGCTTATATGACCAGTCTCTAATAAAAAGCCTGTGGCTAGGGCTATAACTCATGTGTAAAACGCTTGCCTCTCAGTAAGCGATGCCCTAGATCTAATGCCCGATACTGTCACAGAAAAAGAAAACTGTTAGCTTACGGGCATGTTTCCAGGCTAGGAGTGTTACTCACTTGGCAGAGTGCTTGCCTAGCATACATGAGGCCCTTAGTCCCAAACACCCCATAAACTAGGTGTGGTGATTCATGTCTAAGATTCCATCATTAAGGATACAGAGGTAGGGAGATCAGGAATTTAAGGCCAACCTCTGCTATATGAAACTATCTCAGACAAGGCAAACACATACACACCCTGGACATGGAGTCTCTAAGGAGTTCCTTGCTAGACAATGCTTTGTGATCTATGGACTCCGTGCTGCTGGAGCTGCACACACATGTGTGGCTCCAGTCAGGGCACTTTTGGGTCAGTTTCTCTACAGCTTTATCCCGTGCCTTCTCTGAAGCCTTTCACTGTGATAACCACAGCTGTGAGGTGGCCTTGGTGACCTTCAACATAGCAGGACAGAACACACTAGTCATTTTGTTAATCTTTCTATAAAATAAGACTGCCAATATAAGCCAAAGATGTAACTTTAGAACTGGCAAGATAGCTCAGTGGGTAAAGGCACTTGCAGCCAAGCCTAACAACCTGAGTTCAATCCCAGGGACGCTCATGGTCCAACTCCTGACGGTTGTCCTTTGACCTCTGTACACAATGACACCCGCACAGACTCACACACCAACTAACTAAAATAAACAAACAAACAAACAAATAAATGTGAACAATGATTCAATTATAACCTCAAAATAGAAACACCTGGTCTTCAGTTTGGAATTCTAAATACCCAGTATGAATTCCAATTCTTTCCACTGAGATAGAATCTCACTGTGTAGCCCAAATTGGCCTACAATTTACGAGAGTCTAGACTGCCCTCAAACTTACAGCAATCCTCCTGCTTTAGCTTCCTACGTGCTGTAATTACAGGTGTGAGCCATTATACCTGATGCAACTTTTTTAGAAAGCGTATTGTGGCAGGGTGTGTTGGCACACACTTGTTACCACATCACTTGGGGGGCTTAAGTGGGAGAAGAGTAGCTTCGAGGAGAGTTTGGGCTTCAAAGGAGACCCTATCTCAAGTATCAAAACAAAGAAACAAACCCCAGGTCAGTGGAACGGCTCACATGGTAAAGGGATCTGCTGCCAAGACTGACAAACTGAGTTCTATCCCTGGAACCCACATGGTGAAGGAGAGACCAATCCCAAAAGTTGTCCTTTGACTTCCACACAAGCGCGAGCACATGCAAGCAAACACACACATACACACACACACTCCCAATGAACAAACAAATAAATAAGTGCAATTTAGAAATTAAAACGGGACTAGAGAGATGGCTTAGCAGTTAAGAGTACTTGTTGCTATTGCAGAGGACCTGGGTTCAATTCCCAGCAACCACATGGTGGCTCACAACAATCTGTGATGGCTGTGAGCCACCAGGGGATCCAATAGGCATACACATATTCATACAAACACATGCAGACAGAATATTCATACACTTAATGTAAAAACAAAAAAAATTAAAAATTTTTAATTTTTACTCAAATTTTAAAAATGTGATGTTTATCAAATAGAGGGCTCACTGGTTAAGAGTACTCAGTACTCTTCCAAGAGGACCTGGTTTCAGTTCCCAGCACCTACATTAGGCAGCTCACTGAACTTCAGCTAGGTCTTCACTGAGCGACTGAAGCTAACATTGCAAAGGGAAATATTGAAATACTGAATCTCGGTGGTGAGCAGCGGTGGATGCTACAGCCATTTAGGACAAAGACTTCAGGGTCACCTAAACATATGATGCTTTCTCAGTGCACAGACACCATGATCCTGCCAACACTGACCTAGCCTCAGCTGTGAGGCAGCAAGTCCACAGCACCGGTCATGAGGGTGCACCAGTGATCGCATGGCCTTAGGTGCCGGTTGGAGCTTCCTGTGGGGACAGCAGTCACAGAGAAGCAATCACCCAAACCCTGGGATGTGTGGACCACAGATAATAAAGCCTTGGTTTCTCCAACAAATCAACGTCAGAAGAAAGTGGGGGCGGTGTACAAGAGTGGGTGGAAGTGGAGCAGGAGGTATTAAAACAGAAGAATGTATCACAGCGTGTTCCCACTCTACTCCCTGGTTCTCTCAACCCAGCAGGCTGGCCAGCCATGCACTGGCGGGCAATGGCCGACCTGCTTTCAACTCGTGGAGCTCTGAGTCAGAGCTCCACGATCTCACCACCCACCTAGCTAGATTCCCACTGGCCGGTCGCTACCACGCCAGCCCCAAGCTTCAATACCCCCACGGCATCTGTGGTGCACATCAGGCAAACTCATACTTTGCCACTGTACCTTTCTCTCTGGAACCCAGATGAGCCGCAGTGTGAAGGAAAACACAACACAAACTTAGTTCAGAAACAATAATTCAATCTCTGGGTGCATCAACTAAAACCTAATCTTGTAAATCTTATCAAAGTCTGATTCCTCTGGTGGTGAATCCTTTCGGATCCGCCATGATACCAGGAGACTCTACTAGCTACATCTTACCTTTCTGCTCTCCCCTTACCAAAAGGACTCTCCCCCCTCTCTCCTGCTCCTCTCTTCTCCTCCTCCGACCTGGAAGTCCCTCCTTACGCGCCCAGTGATTGGCTCTTTTATTCGTTAGGGAATTGGTTCACAAAAAGTCACAGGTGTAACTCACTCCTTGTCTGAGGGCAGAATTAGAATACAAAAGGACCCAGGGCTCTTCACAACAGGAAGAAGGGTATTGCAGAATAAAGGCACTAACAGAGGAAGTGTCAAACCCAAAGCCAATGTGATCATGTCACTGTGTGTCTTCAAATCCTCTGTGCCCTGCCTACACCTCCACTGCACCTCTCACCCAGTTCCCTCTGGGTTCCAGCCACTGTCATCTCTAGGTCCCTGGACTAGCCCAGTCCTGCAGCGCTCCAGCCCCTTGCAGGCACTTCCCCTGCCTGGGAACACTATTCTCCTGCCTTCCCCACTGCACCGGGTAGACATCTGCTCGCCTCTGTCTCAGGAGGACAGCCCAGCTCTTCCCCCTGGGATGGCTGGGCCCCTCCACCTAGTTGTTCACTCTTTTTGTACATTGTACTTCTCATGGCAGTTCATTTATTGCCTTTCCCTCCCCAAATCTGGGAGACAGATCTCACTATCCAGTCCAGACTGGCCTTGAACTCACAACCCTCCTGCCTTGGTCTAGTGGTGGGACTATAAGCATACATCATTAAGTACTGTTTTATGTCTGCATCCCTCCCAAAGACAAGACATTCCTTGAGGGCAGAGGCCACATCTCTTAGCAGTCCGATGAGCAACAGGAGCTAATGAAAGTCTTACCAGAAGCCATTCATGATGGCTCAGACTGGTAGTTTCAGGAGGCTACCTCAAGTCTAAAGCCAGCTAGACTCTGTCTCAAAATAAAATAAAATAAAATAAAATAAAATAAAATAAAATAAAATAAAATAAAATAATAAAATAAAATAAAATAAAGAACTTAATAGAAACCTAGCATTCAGGACTCATGGAGATAGAGTTTGGGACCACTCCTAGGTTATATAATAAGAATTTGCCTCAAAAAAAAAAAAAAAAAAAAGTATGAGCCAGGCAGTGGTGGTGCATGCCTTTAATCCCAGCACTTGGGAGGCAGAGGCAGGTGGATTTCTGAGTTCAAGGCCAGCCTGGTCTCCAGGACAGTCAGGGCTATACAGAGAAACCCTGTCTCGAAATACCGGAAAAACAAAAAACAACAATACCAAACAAACAAACAAAAAAAGTATGAAAAAGACCAGAACAAATGAAGCCACATGGCCCCATCCATCAGGTAGGCATCCAGGGACCAAGCTAACTTGACAAGGGGTCAACACGGTCCCTGCCAATCTTGCTTGTGATTTCTCCTGGTGAGGTCCAAGGGAAGGGCTGACTCACCGCCTCGTGGGACTTGGGAATGGGTACGATGATGGCCAAGACACAGATGAGCTGGAAGATGGCTCCCAGGAAGAGCCCATACCGAAGTAGGTTCTCCAGGAAAGTGGGCTCAGGCACCTCGGGAGGTGAGAAGTCCAGGTCGGAGGCCATGGCCCAAGGCACCTCTGCCAGGCGTCTCTTGAGATTCACTGCTCTCCAGAACCCAATCCTGAGGGGAAAAGCGAATGTCAGGTTTCTCCACGTGATCTTTGAGTGGCTCCATGTGTGCACGTGCACATGTACCACGTGCACACATACACAAGAACAGGAAGCAACTTCACAAAGGCATAAACCATTCTTGAATCTAATTGGAGGAGATATGCACAACAAACCATCCTTTCAACTTTGTAAATGTTTGATATTTTCTGAATATAAAGCTAATAAAAATAAGCAAATGCAAAAATCTCCAACCAATGTTTTTATAAAGACCTGCCTATCTCTGTATCTTGTTCTGTTTTGCTTCTGAGATAGTGTCTCACTCATCTGGGGCTGGCCTGGAGCTTGCTACCAACCCAGGATGAGCATGAGCTTCTCATCTCGTTCCTGCCTTCAAGTGCTGGGGCAGGAACCCAGGGCCTCATGAATGCGGAGCAAGCACTCTACCAGCTGAGCAGCACAGACTGCCTATCTGACTTTGTTTCTTTGTTCATTCGCCTAGTGAAATAACACTAGGGATACCAAAGACTGAAGAAAGAGAGACAGGCTAATGCCTGCTCTCAAAGCTCTGCTCCAAATGGAGGCAGACAGAGAACCACCGAGTCAGGCTGTACGGGGAGAAACTGTTTGGGAGACGTTTGATCTTGTATGGGGTGGGAGGGAAGACCTCCCCTCCGTGGATGCGGCAGGTCTTCAGTAAACAGAGATGAGAACAGGGCAGAAGTAGAGTGACTCACACTTGTAATCTGAGAGAAGAATATTCTAGATAGAAAGAAAAGCAGATGGAGACCCCAGGGCGGAAAAGGGGACCCACATGGCCAGGGAGGGAAACTGGAAGCTGGTCAGATGGGATGGAGCATAAATAAACTTTGGAAGACTCAGCCCTTTTTAACTTGACCAAGTAAAAAGTAAAGCAGAGAAAAGCGCTAAATTCTAAATTACTTTTTGTTGCTGTTTTGTTTTGTTTTGTTTTCTGAGATGGAGTCTCTTTATGTGGCCCTGGCTGTCCTGGAACTCGTTATCTAGATCAGGCTGGCCTTGAGAGCTGCCTGTCTTCCTGACTTGGCTCCCAGTGCTGGCATGCAGAGATGTGTACCACACCCAGCTCTAAACTACAAGTTTGAATGGAGAGACAAAGTGGATTCAGGGAACCCCTGGCCCATGCAGGAAAGCTGGTAGACTCGTAACAGGGTGACCAATCAGGCCTTAGTCTACCTCTCCTCTCACCAGCCCTCTCCCATTCTCTCTCTTTTTTTAAGACAGGGTTTCTCTGTATAGCCCTGGCTGTCCCAGAACTTCCTCTGTAGACCAGGCTAGCCTAGGTCTGCCTGCTGAGTGCTGGGATTAAAGGCTTTTGCCACCACTGCCTGGTTCCTATTCCATTCTTTTTTCTATTCTTTCTTTCTTTTTTTTTAATGATTTATTTTTATTTTATGTGCATTGGTATTTTGTCTGCACGTCTGTGCCAGATCCCCTGTAAATGGAGTTATAGACAGTTGTGAGTTGAACCCTGGTCCTCTGGAAGAACAGCCTGTGCTCTAAACTACTGAGGCACCTCTCCAGCCCCATCCCCTTCCATTCTTAATTCCCTGGCCCGCTGGAAGAACTGCCTGTGGCTCTTCAAGAACCCTGAGTCCCCCGTGGAGCTGCGAACTGCCCAGAGCAGCCTTCCAACCATGACTGCTATTCAAAACCCTATTCTAACTCCAGGCTTGAGCACGAGGGTCACCATCCCCATCAGGCCTTTTGTGTTACCCTCTCCCTTTGCCTCTTCTTTATCATGGCACCTACAAATGGATTTCTTTTGTTTTGCCACCCCAATAAAGGGACAAATGTACTGTGATATCAGGTGTCACAGATGCCTTTGTGTTTTCAAAGAGAGACTTGTGCCATACCATGCAATTTCCAGTGAACTATGAGCTACCCACTATGGTGCTCACGAACCACATGTAGCCCCTTGTGGCTGGTCTGAACTATAATGACAGTTAAATTAAATGCAGACACATTTCAAGACTTACTATGAAAGAATGTAAACAATTTCATTAATAATGCTTGGGTTGATTATATGCTGAAATGGCATACTGTTAAATTACTAAAACTAATTTAACTTAATTTGAAAATAAGGTTGGAGAACTTATTTTATGATGTCAAAAGTACTAGAAAACTAAGGTAATCAAAGCAGAACTACTGACATGAGAACAGACAGACAGACAGAGAGCTCCAAATAAGAGCTCACAGGCAGGAGAGGACAGACTTTAAACAAGAAACTGTCTACACACAAAAACAAACCGGTGAAGTACTTGGTCCCCTTGTACCTCATACAAAGATTAATTCAAACTGACCCAAGACCTAAACTAAGAGTCCGAACTATAAAACCATTAGGAGAATCTTAGAGGGAAATCTCTATGGTACTGGGTTTGGCAGTGGTTTCCTGGACGTGACATCAAAGGCACAAGTTACAAAAGAAAGGAGTCAATTAGACTCCACAAAAAGATCAAGCCCTTTTGTTCACAGAGGACATTCCTGAGTGGGAAAGACAGCCCAGAGAATGGATGAAGACATTCGTGAATCACACTGACCGGCAAGGTCTAGCATTCCTAGACCAAGAACTTCCACAAGGCAACAATAAAACATAAGCCACAAAGCAGGGGCGGAGAGAGGGCTCAGCTGACCAAGGCACCTGCCACCAAGCCCGACAACCTGAGTTTGATCCCTGGGACTGTATGATGGAAGGAGAGAACAGACTCCTGAAAGCGGTCTTCTTACCATCACTCACACGCTGTAGCAAGTGTGCCTCTGACCCCTAAAAATGTGCATTACAAACAAAATAAATAAGTGGGGGGAGGGGCATTCAGTTCAAGTCTGCAGTCCCAGTAGTCAGCTGGGGGATGAGTTCACAGCCAGCTTGTGCTACAAAAATAGCCAGTGTGGGCTGCATTTAATAAGATTCAGTCTCAAAACCAGGAGCGTGGGGTTGGTGACATGGCTCCAAGGGTAAAGTCACCTGATGCCAATCCTGACGGCCGTTTTTTTTTTTTTTTTTTAATTTATTTATTTATTATATGTAAGTACACTGTAGCTGTCTTCAGACACCCCAGAAGAAGGCATCAGATCTCATTATGGATGTTTGTGAGCCACCACGTGGTTGCTGGGATTTGAACTCATGAGCTTCGGAAGCGCGGTCGGTGCTCTTAACCACTGAGCCATCTCTCCAGCCCCGACGGCCGGATTTTGATCTTGGATAGACACGATGGAAGCCCAAGTTGTTCACACACACACACACACACACACACAGTGGGGGTTAAAATGTTAAATAAAAAAAAAGTATAATAAGAAGCACAGGTGGGCACCAAACCTCAGTAAAACTGGAGGAACTGGAAGCTGTGTGCACAGCTGTCTTAGTCACTGCTCTATTCTGTGAAGACACCACAACCAAGGCAACTCTTATAAAAGAAAATATTTAATTGAGGGCCTGTTTACAGTTTTAGAGGGTTAGTCCATGATCATCACGGCAGCAGGCAGACAGGCATGGCACCGAAGCAGTAGCTAAGAACTTTATTTAGCTCCTGACCCACAGTCAGCTAGCAGAGAATCTGGGCCTAGGGTGGCCTTCAGAAGCCTCTAAGTCCACCTCACAGTGACTCACCTCCTCCAATGAGGCCATGCTTCAAAATCCTTCTCAAATAGTTCACCAGTTGGGGAATAATCTTTCAAACATATGAGCCTATGGAGGTCATTCTCCTTCAAACCACCACAGCTGCTGATGGGAGCATAAACTGGCAGAGCAGCTGTAGAAACCAGTGTCTAGGTAGAATGCAGAGTTTTTGTCTAGGAGTGTGAAGAAGTTCCGGAATTACTGGTAATGCTGATACAAAATGGCTAATATCACTGAATTTATTCTTAGAATGGTAAGTTTTAAGCTATACTCAGAGGCTCACATCTATAATTCCAGGACTTGGGAAGTGGATGCAGGAGAATCACAAGTTCAAGGCCAGCCTGGGCAACATGAGACTGTCTTAAAAAAGGCAAATTTTATGCTTTAACACAAAACAAAATTTCACTCTTCTTTTTTTCCTATTTGCTATTTCTTTCTTTCTTTTTTTTTTTTGGTTTTTCGAGACAGGGTTTCTCTGTGTAGCCCTGGCTGTCCTGGAACTCACTCTGTAGACCAGGCTGGCCTCGAACTCAGAAATTCACCTGCCTCTGCCTCCCAAGTGCTGGGATTAAAGGCATGCACCACCACTGCCCAGCATTTCATTTTACTTTTTGACACAGGTTCTCATATAGCCTAGGCTACTGGCCTTGAACTCCTGATCTTGCTGTCTTCAACTCCGGAATACTGAGATTACAAGCCTGTACCATCATGCCTGGTTTACCTGCTTCTTATACTTTAAATGTAACTAGCTAAGCATACATTATATGGTTCTATAGACTAGCCCTGTCCACCAGAAACTGTCCATATGACTTTCTTCCATTTTGGCCTTGCTGCTCCTCTACTTTAAATGATTTTTCCAACATGAAAAACACATAAGGATTGCAAGATGGCAGACTATGCAAAGTGGGTCTCACACAAATGTTTTTTGTTTTCCTTTCAGTCTGGTCACTCTGGATAGCCATGTGCTTGGCCAGAAAGATAGCCAATTCTCACATCAGTTCAGCCTATTCTAGAAGCCTTTCAAAGCAGAAGCCACCCCTCACTCACTGTCCCGCCCCCAATCCTCAGAGCTGGCAGAACTTCCGCCTCCCGGGAAGGATCTGACTTCTGGAAAGGGCCCAGTCAGTGTCCGCTGGTTCCAATTACGCAATTACGGTGAGTGAGGTGGGGCACGGTGCTCAAGGATACCATCTTTGGTCATGTACAAGGTGTGAGGCTTGGAGGCAGGCAGACTGTTTGGAGCAGCTCCGAAGCTGGCTCTGAAATGAATTCCGAGGCAGCCCAGCCCAGCTCCAGGGGAGGGTCTGACAAGGCTCTCCAGGGCACCAGCCCTAGTGCCAAGGCTGAAGAAAGCATCACTTCTCCAGTGGCACCTCATAAACTTACTGCCCTTGACCAGGCTTCATGATCAAACCTGTGAAGAGTCTATTGAGGGCATAGATACTCAGTCTTACCATTGTTATGAAGATCAGGGGTACTGTGATAGAAACTTCAGGCAGCAGGAAGCTGGGGGTGTACACAGCCTGACTATGGGCATCCAGCTACATTGCAGCTTATATCTTGATTTCTTAAAGAGAGTTGATGTCACTTTGAGCCCATCAAAAAAATGTGTCCAAAGTTATAATATACTTAGGCCTTTTTTTTTTCTTTAGTGGTCATTAGAACAACATAAAACAAGTCATAAGATGGATGATATCCTTTGTCTGAATAACTTACTTCCTAGAATTTAGATTAAGGAAATAATTAAAAAGAAAAGGCCTCCAGGTACAAAAGCAGACTTGGCAGCACCATTCCTAACACTGGAAGGCAGGAAGTGTCCAGCAGGAAGGGAGCTGGTGATGGAGCATGTACACCACGGGCCTTCATTGAAAGGACGGCACACCGGGCACATAGACACTGTGGTCAAGCCGGGGGAGGTCTGGCAATGAGATACTGAGAAAAAGAAACAACTTGTATCACCAGAGTGACTACAGCCCTGTCTGAACCAATGTCACTGGCTAAAGACCAGGGCAGGTGCCATTGTGGCGTGTCAAGAAGCTTCCATTCTATGGAGTGCTTGCAGCCACATACAGGAGAATGTCAGGGCTA
>CM052701.1:20713699-20730249 GCA_028551405.1 Uromys caudimaculatus
CGGGGGCGGGGAAGGGGGTACGTGGACCATTATAAGGGTGAAAGAGAAGTGACCATGGGGGGCTTGGCAAAGAAGTCCCACAATCTCCCCTCCTGCTGAGTAGACAGCAGACCAGGGAACAAGAACAGAAGCAGGACACTCACAGAAGCCCTCCTGACAGGCAGGAGCCACCGATGTGTAAGTCTGAGGTTACAATATTCTGAAGAGCGAAACAACAGAATCAATGGGCAAACTGTGAATGAAATTCAAAAACTTGGAGGGGAAGGAGGGAACTGCTCAGCTACTGAAGGCCAAAACTAAAAGTCACAGCACAAAGAGAAAACTTTAATGTGCACAATTGGTTTTAAATGTTCACGGTGGAATGCAGTGCGCCATTCGGAATCGGACTATCCTAAACACACTGATGAGGTGGTGAGAATGAGGCCCTGGTGTCAGTGACTCTGAAGATGAGAAGCAGCTCTAAACTAGAGGCTGAAGGAACAGTATATGCCCTCACACTGGCTGTCAAGGCTGCCCCCCCAGCCGGGCATGACTACACATGCCTTAATCCCAGCCGTCTAGAGGCAGAGACATGTAGATTTCTGAGTTCCAGGACAGCTAGAGCTACACAGGAAGCCCTGTCGCAAAAACCAAAAATAAACAAAAAACCAGTTGTATACTAGGTCTAGTTGTGAAGCCGCCACCACACACACACACACACACACACACACACACACACACACACTGAATGTAAGTGAATGGGGGGGGATGGATCTGTTGAGTGGGGAGGAGGTTTCAGATAAGAAAAGAAAGCTCCAGCCACCCACAGGGTAAAAGGTGAGGGTTAGAGGCACCAGCATAGTGCACTTAGCTTAACATAGACAAATACAGAAATATTTATAGCCGTGTACACACAGATATCACACTCTGGCCACTGAGTGAACACAGAAACAAGAGTGTTCCAGGAGCAATGACCACACCTTGTGTCCAGATCTTGGTTTCTGGGCCATTTTTCCATAAAAGAAACCAGGACTCCTTACAGAAGTGGCTAATTTCTAAACAGAAATAAACAGGATGAGCCTGGGGCAGAAAGCATGCAAGTGCTTTAAAAACAGAAAAAGCAAAACCAAACATTGCCAGGGAGTTGTCAAGAGCGGGGATTTAGCAGCTAAAGTTGGGACACAAGAATGAGATACTCAGAGTATAAAAAAAATACTGATAAGAGGAACAGCAGATAAGCCGATGGCAGGGAACAGACGCAGCTCCCACGTGAATTACAACTATTTATGGAGCCACTCTGCCTGTGTGTGTGGAGAGGACACTTCCACAATCTCAAATGTGTGCTGTCCATCATGACTTTCTTCTAGAAGTAGTGTAAAAGCAGGAGAGACACTTGACTGCTCCCTAAAGCCAGACAACCCTGGAGGACATCGACAGTGTCACTCAGACCCACGACAGGCTCTTCTGAGGGCCTTCCTTCTCGAAGCCTTTGACTGAGTCTGCTCACAAAAAAAGGATCCATCTGCAAAATAACTGACAAGTAACCCTCAAACCCCTCATCTAAAACAGGGATGTTCTGAGAAACCATCCTGGCAAGCGAGAGGAAGTCCGGAGACGCCCTGCCTGGACTGTGCTAGCCTGAGTAGCCTTAGGAGACCTAGACATAGGAATTCCAGTTGATGGTGCCATCCTGACATGGGCTCATTAATTATGGCAAACGTTCTATCCAGAAATTCAATAGTATCTCAAAATAGCCATAAAGCTAAAATTGCTTTTAAATATTTTTTGAGCTGGTCTCACATAGCCTAGGCTGGCTTTGAACTCAGTAGGTATCAAAACGTGAACCTGAACCTCCCACTCTACTTCCTAAGCACTGGAATCACCGTATGAACCGTCAATCACAATTCATGCAGTGCTGAGGATTGAACCCAGATAGACCATCACATATGCTAGGCAAGCATTTTCATCTGCACTACATTCCCAGGACCTAAAATACTTTTAAACCACCAATGTTTCAAAATAAATACCTACAGGTGTGTGTAGAGATTGCAAGATTTATCAAGTACTAACTTTAAAAACATAGATTTAAATTGGCAGAGGTTTTGGGATCTCCCAATTGCTCCCCAGTGCTGTACAGACTCTGGACAGGGATCCCTGCCTCCTGAGGAGTTTCAAAACCTGTTCTGAGACTTCAACTAAAAAGAGGCAGAGTGCTGGAGAGATGGATGGCTCAGTGGTTGAGGTTGCTCTTCCAAAGGACCTAGTTCAAACCCCCGCACCCCCATGGCAGCTCGACCTGTCTGTAATTCAAGTTACCGGGCTTCTGACACCCTCACACAGCCAGGCATATAGGCAAAACACCAATGAACATAAAATAAAAGTAAATTATATATATTTTTTTATATATATATCTTTTTTAAAAGAGGAAGGGGAATAGAAAAGTATCAGTAGATACTGCCCTGGAACAGTCATAACAAATTCCTAAAAACTGCTTTAAACTGGGTAAGAGCCTTGTCTAGTGGAAAGGTAAGCAGCCCCTAGGGAGTCACAGTTGGTAGGTGGTGGACTGAAACTGTTGTACAGACATCTTACAAAAGATGACTACTGATCCATTCACTGGTATTTAAAAGTATGAGATGTGGAGGCTGGAGAGATGGCTCAGCGGTTAAGAGCACTGACTGCTCTTCCATAGGTCCTGAGTTCAATTCCCAGCAACCACATGGTGGCTCACAACCATCTGTAATGGGATCCGATGCCCTCTTCTGGTGTTTCTGAAGAATCTACAATGTACTCATACCCATAAAATAAATCTTAAAAAAAAAACAACAAAAAACCCCAAACTCTAAGATGCCAAGAGTTGTTCTCTTACCCAGTGGATGCCAGATACTATGCACAGTACAGAACCTAATATATTGATTTCCTCTCTCCACACACCCCTGTGATAAAGGCTACAGGCTAGGTCTCCGGGATCAAACTCATCAGGTTGTGATGAGTGGATGCTACAGTGCCTGTCTGGTGAAAAAAAGGGTCGGTCTTGTGATGTAGCATTAGGCCGCCTAGGACCTTCTGACAATACATGAAAGGGGGGACCACTCAAGCCACAGTTATTTTGGGGATAGCTGGGTATCACGGGCAGAGGGTAATTGTGGTTGGGGGATCTGTGACAGCTGAGGACTTAAAAAAAATAATAAGTTACTGTAACCACCATCACTAGAAAAGTAGATATTCTGTTTGTTTGTTTGTTTGTTTGTTTGTTTGTTTGTGATAGAGTCTCATTATGGAACAAGACATATAGACCTCTATGGTTTTGAACTCACAGAGATCCATCTGCTTCTGCTTCCCTAGTGCTAGAATCAAAGACACGTGGGGAAAGACAGGTGAGGTACAAAAGCAAAACTACCACTTATTGATGTTTCAGCAAAGTTCCCATGTAGCCTTCAAATTTGCTATGCAGCCAAAAATAGGAGTATAGGAGTACTCTACCCCTCCCCCAGTCTTATGGTGCTATGGATAAAACCCAAGGCTTCTTGCATACCGTGTAAGCACTCTTCCAACTCAGCCGTACAACTGGCTGATTTTTAATTTTTTGTTTTGTTTTGTTTCGAGACAGGTTTCTCTGTGCAGCCTTGGCTGACCTGGAACTTGTTCTGTAGACCATGCTGGCCTCCAACTCCCAGACATCCTCCAAGATGCCCAGGGCTGCACAGAGAAACCCTGTCTTGAAAAAACAACCACAAAAATGTTGTTCTCACCAAAGATTTTAGCGATTTTTGCCTAAGGATCTTTCTTTCTTTCTTTAAGTTAAAAAAGCTGTTTCTTTAAGTTAAAAAAAAAAAGCACCATTTTACTTAACAGTAGCAGTGTTTGGCTTTGCTTCAGCAAACCCCAAAGGCTATCATTACCTACTCTTGTGCTGATATAAGGGTTACTTGAACACAGGCAGCTGTCCTAAGTGACTAATGAACGGGTAGCATAGATGATGTCTGTGCAAAGCAGGAAGAGGTAAAACTTCATCATGCTACCTTCTTAGGGCTGTGAAGAACAGTACTGGGACTTGAACGTGGGACTCAAGCTCGCTGGGTGAGCCTCTACTACTGAGCTCAACACACTATTCAAAATTCACGAACTAAAAGCCATGCAATGTCTGTTTCTGGAGTCTTCCACTTTCTATATTCAGGTGACAGGTAACTGAAACCGCAGATAAGTGGGAGGCTATTGCATTCACCGTCCCTTTCTCTGGCAGTTTTCTCTCAGGCATACACCGCACATAAGCACTTACACATTCATGGTCTCTTCATCCTCGGCACAGGCGTATGTGCGCCTTTTGCGGAGGAGGAAAGTGACCGGGAGAGGAAACGCGAGATGCGCGAAGTTACATAGCAATACAGGGCACACCCGACAAGCCAAGCCCGGGCTCCACCTGGCGGAGGGCAGGCCGGGCCCTGGCCCTGAAGAATCCTAGCGAGGGCCCGGGTGAGGGCCCTCGTCTCCTCCAAACTCAGACTGCCATCGCAAGTAAGTTTCCTCCGCAGCCCCGGGAAGCCGCTGTAACCCGCAGCGCCGCACCGATCCCGCCCGCCGGGAAGTCCCGGCCGAGTCACCCGCACCTGAATACTTACCTCCGGTAACGCCGCGCCGCTGCACCGGAAGTGATCCATCGCGACCCGGAAGCGATATGCCCGGAGTGGCGGCAGATTCCGCCCAGCGGATTTTACCAGGCCACGGCTTCCTCCCCGTCCTCCTCCTGCTCTTTCCTAAATACACACTGAAGGTTGAAGCATTAATGAATTTTCGTTTGATTTGAGGCAGAGTCTCACAGTGTAGTCCTGACTGGCCTCGAACTTGGAGCAATTCTCCTGATTACAGACGGTCTCCATACTGTTTAGAACTCAGTTCTAAGTCTGAGCCAGAAATCTACACTATAAGGGGTAGGACAAACATTCACATGCTATAATTCAGACAAAAACAAGTCACCATAATAAAAAGAGACCAGTGAGCATCTCTGCTTCCATGGAGTTTATAGTCAGAGTAAGTCACATGATAGATATGGGATCTATAATGCGATAAATGTTTGGAAGGCAAATAACAGAATACTGGAATAAGTAAGGCGGATCCGTTAAGAACAGAGGCCCAGTTTAGGCAGCCGGTGGTAACCAGCCTCCAGAATGGGCAGTGATGTTATTGGTGCCTGACAGCCAAGTCTTTCACAGTCTCCTCTCACGCTGACCAATGCGACTCATAGGATATTATGGAAATACAGAGCTTGAGTTCCAAGATTAAGACAGAAAAACATTGTAACTTCCTCTTTGCTTGCTCTTGGTCATTCCTGGGAAGTCCCACATCGTGAGGTTCACATGGGCAGTTACCAAGCCTCCAGCCAACAACTAACTCAGCTTGGCAGCCAAATGCATAAACTATCTCCAGGGTTCATCCTTCAGTCCCAGGTCAGCTGATGTGGCCCTGACCCCTAAATCCTTTAATTATGTGTGCCTCGTGTGGGTGTTGGTGGGGGTGGGGTGGGTATGGGGGTGGCATATGCACACATATGCATGTACCTATGCATACTGAGACCAGAGTATGTCAGGTGTCTTGCTCTGTTATAGTCCACCTTATTCCCTTGAGATAGGGAAAGCCCCAGAGATCCTATATCCACCTTGCCTTGGCACTGGCGTTAAAGATGTATGTGTGGCCACACCTGGCATTTTACGTTGTGTATTTGAGAACTTCATCTTTGGTTAATTAGCACTCTCACACACTGAGTCATGCCCAGTCCCAAAATCAATTGTGTAGATGGATTTCTGTTTGTTTGTTTGTTTGTTTTCCTTTTTCTTCTCTAATGTTGAGGATGAATCTTCAAGCTGCTCCAAACTCCTGCTGCTGTGACTTCCTTCCAATGGCAGACTGCAATCATCAACCATGAGCCAAAACAAACTTCCTAAGTTTCTTTTGTTGGATCATAACAGCAATAAGTGAGTAACTAGGGGCTCGAGAGAAGGCTCAGTGGTTAAGGATCTGGGTTTGGTTCCCAGCACCCACATAGTGGCACAAAATCTTTTATAACTCCAATCTCAGGAAATTAGAAGCTTTCTTCTGGTCTCTGTGTGTACCAAGCACATATGTGGTACACATACATACATGCAGGCAAAACACTCATTATATACATATAGAAAAGTAGTTAATACAGTAATAAGGTAGTATTTAGGTCTGGAGAGAACAAATATTTAATACAGGACTTGCTCTATGTATAGATAAGAATATGTATAGATAAGAATAGTGGTTTTTGTTTGGGGGTGTTTTATTTTTGAGATAGAGTCTCACTATGTCATCTTAGCTGGCCTGGAACTCTCTATATAGACCAGGTTGGCTTTGAACTCAGAGATACATCCATCTCTGACTCCCTAATACTGGGATTAAAGGTGTGAGCCACCACAGCCAGCAAGAAAAGATGTTTTATGAGATGAGTTATATACCCTCTATCCAAAGATATATTGGAACTTAACCTCTACTACTCCAGAATGTGATTCTATTTGGAGACAGAATCTTTGTGGGGGAAGGGGTTGCAGTAACTTTATGGATGGTATTCAAGAGAGTAGGGCTGCTAGGCAGTGGTGGCGCACGCCTTTAATCCCAGCACTTGGGAGGCAGAGGCAGGTGGATTTCTGAGTTTGAGGCCAGCCTGGTCTACAGAGTGAGTTCCAGGACAGCCAGGGCTACTCAGAGAAACCCTGTCTCGAAAAACCAAAAGAGAGAGAGAGAGAGAGAGAGAGAGAGAGAGAGAGAGAGAGAGAGAGAGAGAAGGGCTCCCAAAGCCCCTCCCCTCCTTCCAAGGGTTTAGGATAGAAACTGTGATGGGGCTCAGTGCTGGTGGCTGAGTTGGGACAGGGACTCCTCAGTAGCCTAGAACCTCTCCCTCTCCCGTTCTTGCTGGGTGGGTGGTCCAGGCATTCTTACTCTTTGGAGGCCATGTAGACCACGAGGTCCTCCACCTTTTGCTGTATTAATTGTCATGGTAGGAAATGAGCTTTACTAAAGTTATGCAGTCAGGATTTTTATAAAAGTAAATTAACTGGACATGGTGGCTCACACCTGTAATCTCAGCACTTGGGAAGCAAAGACAAGCAGATTTCTGTGAGTTCGAGGCCAGCATGGTTTACAAAATGAGTTCCACAGGACAGCCAGGACACACAGAGAAACCTTGTCGACGAGAGAGAGAGAGAGAGAGAGAGAGAGAGAGAGAGAGAGAGAGAGAGAGACAGAGAGACAGAGAGACAGAGAGACAGAGGAGGGGGGATATAGAGGTGCACACCTTTAATCCCAGCACTGGAGGGGCAAAAGCAGAAGGAACTCTGAGTTCCAAGCCAGTCTGGTCTACAGAGCAAGATCCAGGCTAGAGCCAGGACTAAATAAAGCAATCTTGTCTCAAACAAACAAACAAACAAATAAACAAGAGGGCCTAGGAGCTAGCTTATTCAGCCAAGATGCTGCTGCATGTGTCTGGGAACCTGAGGTCAACTCCCAGAACACACACAAAAATGGAAGGAGGGGACCTCCACTAAGTTAGTCTCTGACCTTCACATATATGCCATAGCATGTGTGCCCCTTCCCACAACATACAGACACACGTACACACACACACACACACACACACACACACACACACACACAGACTTTAAGAGAAAAATGAGATCAATAGGATGAATGTTGAAATCTAATCTAAAAAGAAGGGGATGGACACACATGCACACATGAGGATGTCGTGTGGAGATGAAGGCAAACATGGAGGGATACTCCTTTAGGTCAAGAAACACCAAAATTCCCCCATCGAATGTGGGAGCTGAGATGGCTGTAGAACAGATTTCTTAAGCCTTCACAAGTGCCATCGAACTACTTGGTTTCAGACTCCTGGCTGCTGGAACGAATAAATGTCTGCTGCTCAAGTCACCTAGTGTGTGACCTGTTCAGCCAAGCCCTGGTGTGCTACTCCAGGTAATGTGGGAAATATGCTGATACAGGTAATGTAGGTAATATGCTAATACACGTACTCTGAAACCTGTTACCATCTGTCTCCAAGTGTAAAGAGATGCCCAGTGTGGCTGCTGCAGGAACAGCTTCTTTCTTACTCTCTGGAGGTACCTAGAGAGCACGCAGCAGAGCTCTAGGACAGGTTTGCTCTAACCATGTCTGTGCAGTCTGTGTTTGTGATACAAAAGAGAAAGCATGGGGATAGGAATGGGTTCTACTCAGAAAAAATGTCTAACATGGCTCAACCAACACAGGACAGGGTGAGCGCTGCATTCATTTATGTTTTGTTTTCTTTGTCTCTGTATATGGGTTTTTGTTTGTTTGTTTGTTTGGTTGGTTGGTTGGTTTTTTGGTTTTTGGAGACAGGGTTTCTCTAGGTGTCCTTGGCTGTCCTAGAACTGAGAAATCCACCTGCCTCTGCCTCCTGAGTGCTGAGATAAAAGGCATGTGTCACCACCATCCAGCTCTGTGTATGGTTTGTATAATGTGTGTGCATGTGCAGGTACATGCCTATGTGTGAGCATGTGGGGGCCAAAGGTCAATGCTGGGAATCTTCCTCTATTTCTCTCCTGTTTGTTTGTTTGTTTGTTTGTTTGTTTTCAGACAGAGTTTCTCACTGAACATAGAAGTTGCCATTTTTGCTAAATTGGATGACTAGGGGACCCCAGGATCAATGTGTGCTAGGATTGGACATGCAAGCCACTATCTTCCAGAGGTGCTGGGGATAGGGACTCAAGTGCTTATGCTTGTACAGAAAGCACTTTACCCACCGAGTCATCTCCCCAGCCCTTCACATGACTGGATCCCAAGTACTTGGCACTGATCAGTATCCGGCCCTGCTAAAGGCTGCGTCTCATTCCATCGAAAGGGGAAGGAAGCTAAAGCTGTGAAAGCCAAGTAAGTCCCGCAAAGCCTCAGAGAGGCTACGTTAGCCACTGCACAACGGCCAACCTGTACAAGACACACAGATGCACAAACAAGCTGAACCAAGGCAGCCTCCCGTGGGCCCTGGGTGGTTGGTGTCAACCTGACACAAACTTAGAGTCACGTAGGAGATGGGAACTTTAACTCAGGAGTGGCTGGGATCAGATTGGCCTGTGGCTGTGCCTGTAAGGCGTTTTCTTAATTAGTAATTGATGTAGGAGGGCCCAGCGCACAGCGCACAGCGCACGAAGAGTGGAGTCACCTCTAGGACAGAGGCTGAGTAAGCCACAGGGTAAGCCAGAGGGTAAGCTAGTGAGCAGGGTTTCTTCACGTTTCTGCCTTTTCCTGCTTGAGTTCCTGCCCTGGCTTTCCTGGACGATGAAATGAACCCTCTCCTCCCCAAGTTGTTTTCAGTCAGGGCATTTTATTACAGCAACAGCTGCAAAGGAGAATAATGGGCTGTCTCTAGGTGTGGGAGAAGGGAAGTAGAGATATGCAGTACTTAGGTATGAGCTGTGTCCCAGAGCCTGATGTCTTTGAGGTATTGGGGGAGTTGGAGAAAGGAATGGATTTTAAGGGCTGTAACTTTATCTTCAATGGATTAATCCTTTGGGTGGTATATTATTAATTTTCTATGGGACGATGATGATGATGATGGTGGAGAGGGGGTGAAAAGCCAGAGGTAGTAGGGCTGGGGAGATGGCTCAGTCAGCAAAGGACTTGCTGTTCAAACAGAAAGACCTGAGTTTAATCATCAGAACCCACAGAAAATGTGGGTGTGGTGGTGTGTAATCTCAGTGCTGGGAAGTGGAGGCAGGCAGAGCTCTGGGGCTCACTGGCCCGCCAGCCTGGCCTACTTTACCAACTCATTCCAGTGAGAGACCTTATCTTAAAAAAAAAGAAAGGTAGAGCTGGTCCCTGTGAGGGGGGTGGAATATTCATTCTTAGTCAGGCACAAGGTGCACAGGCCTTTAATCCCAGAACTCACGAGGCAGACAGAGCTCTGGGACTTCAAAGCCAACCTGGTGAACATAGCAAATTCCAGGCCAGCAGGGCCACACAGTGAGACACTGTTTCAAAAACAAAACACACCAAATGGAAAGTTCCTGACCAATGACACCCAGTTTTCCTTTAACCACCAGCTGTACACGCACAAATACCCACACACTCCCCAAAGCATGTACACACACGCATGCACACATGCACGCACGCACACATGCACGCACGTGCACACACACACACACACAAAGGAGAAGGGAGGACCTTGGTGGATGACGTAGGCACTGGAATAGACCCCTGAGGGAATCTCACCTGTGGCCTCTTTTCTGCCTTGCTCCTGCTTCCTGGTTGCCATGATTGACAGCTCTGGTCCTCCATGATCTCCCATGAGCAAAACAAATCCATCTTTTTTTGTTTGTTTTGTTTTCTGAGACAGGGTTTTGTCTGTATAGTCCTGCCCTGCTGTCCTGGAACTGACTCTGTAGACCAGGCTGGCCTTGAACTCAGAGATTTGCCTGCCTCTGCCTCCTGAGTGCTGGGATTAATCATCAGAACCCACAGAAAATGTGGGTGTGGTGGTGTGTAATCTCAGTGCTGGGAAGTGGAGGCAGGCAGAGCTCTCTGAGTTTAAGGCCAGCCTGGTCTACTTAGGGAGTTCCAGAACAGCCAGGGGTACAAAGAAAAACCCTGTCATTCATAAATAAATAAATAAATAAATAAATAAATAAATAAATAAATAAATAAGATAAATAGTAAAGGGAGGAGGATAAAAACATATTTTAGAAGCCATTAAAACAATGCAGTTTCAGAAGCCACTAAAATAATATATATGGTACCACAGGGACACTGAAGTGCAGACCTACACTCGGGTGTGCACTTTTCCAGATCACCTCTATACCAATCTTTATTAAAATCTCTTCCTAACAAACACCAGCCCTGCCTCACACAGGCTCATCCTGAAATTCCTTACTGCAGAGAAGTCAGGACCCTTTCACCGGAGTTTTCAGTTCTCTGCAGAACACTCACTCCACAGGCTGATGCAGGTGCCAGTGTGGCACTGTCTCTCTGGCCAGACCCCACTGCTGCTGACAGAATGTTCGCTTCTGTAGTGGGTTCATCTGATGCTGCTTGTATTCAAATGCTAAATTCTGTGTTGCTCCAAGAGGAGATCTTCATGTATATCAGCTTTTGTGCTATAAAACTTGCCCCCCAAGTTATCTGTGATTGGTTAACAAGGATGCCTAGAGCCTGTAGCTGGGCAGAAGAGAAGTAGGTGGGGCTTCAGTTCTTGTGCTTGGGGTCTGAGGCAGAGATTACAGGAGAGAGAGAGAGAGAAGGAGGAAGAAGTCGCCATGGGATAATGGGTCGAGAAAACATGACCATGAAGGCTGGCCCATTGGAGTAGGAGCTCCTAGGCAGAACATGGCAAGAGATATCTCAGGATTATTTACAGGGAAGTAGACAAAATAGCATAGAGGGTTGATATCTGCCTGGCTTGTTATAATACAAAGGTTTTATGTCTTTTATTTGGGAACTGTCTTAGTTAGGGATTTACTGCTGTGAACAGACACCACCATCAAGGCAAGTCTTATAAGGACAACATATAATTGGGGCTGGCTTATAGGTTCAGAGACTCAGTCCATTATCATCAAGGTGGGAACATGGCAGCGTCGAGGCAGGCAGAGCTGAGAGTTCTACATCTTCATCTGAAGGCTGCTAGCAGAATACTGGCTTCCAGGCAGCTAGGACAAGGGTATTAAAGCCCACACCTACAAGGCCACACCTACTCCAACAAAGCCACACCTCCCAACAGTGCTACTCCCTAGTCCAAGCATATACAAACCATCACATTCCACTCCCTGGCCCCCATAGGCTTGTTCAAACACATGAGTCTAGGGGGACCACACCTAGCCACAGCATAATAAAAAGTACATTTAGTCCAACTTCCACAATCCCCATCGTCTATAGCAGTCTCAATAATGTTAAAAGTTCAAAAATCAAAGTCTGTTCTCAGATCTATCCAATACTTAACTATATTCCCTGAATCAAGACAGGAAACCAGCTGGCAAACTCCAAACTCTGTATCTCCATGTCTGATGTCAAAGCAGTCTTCAGATCTCCAACTCCTTTTTCATCTTTGTTGACTGCAAGAAACTTTTTTTCCTGGGCTGGTTCCACTCCCTGTTAGCAGCTTTCCACAGAAGATATCTTATGGCTCTGGCGTATCAATAATCTTGGGGTCTCCAAGGCAACGTTACAGCTTCTTGATTCAATGTCTGGGATCCACACATGATCTTCTGGGCTCCTCCAAAGGGCTGGACTTCTCCAGCTCTGCCCTCTGTAGCACTCTAAGCTCAGGTTGATCCACTCCACTACCTCTGCTGTTCTTGGTGATCATCCCATGGTACTGGCATCTCTAATACACTGGGGTCTTCTGCTGTAACTAGGCTTCACAAATAGCCTATCATAGGCTCTCTTCATGGTACCAAGCCTCAAATCCTTTGCATGACCCCTTCAGTCCTGGGCTGTCAACTACAACTGAGGCTGCACCTTCACCAATGGCCTTCCATGGCCTCTCACAGTGACAGGCCTCAGCTTCTCTCCATGACACCCTTCATGCCTTCAAATCTAGTACCACCTGGGTGACTCTTACACATTACCAAATACAGCTGCAGCACAAGGTACAACCTTGGCCATCTCTGGAACACAGCTTTCTTGTGCTCTCAGAAAACACTTCCCAAATTTCACTTCAGTGATGCTGGTCTCTTCTGAATCACCGCTAATTTCTTAGCTCCAGCTAACCAGCATCAATTGTCCCAGTAGTTGCTTCTATTTTTCACTCTAAAGCCAGAGCCACATGGCTGAAGCTGCCATGTTCTACTGCTTGCTGGGGATGGAACTTGGCCCCCCTTATTCTATTACCAGCTTTCTGTTTTCCAACTCCTTCACTGCCTAAACTTGGCTTTCCTGGAACTTGCTCTGTAGATTGACTTTGAACTCAGAGATCTGCATGGCTCTGTCTCCTGTAATGGTGGGATTAAAGGTACCACCTTGCCTGGATTTAAGCTTTTCTTCACCTTTGTCCCAGGCTGGCCTTGCACTCAGAGATCTGCTAGCCTTTGTCTCCTGGGATTAAAGGTGTTTAACCACTATGCCTGGATCTAAATTTAGCTGGATGGGATCTTGCCCCCAAATCCTTTAATCTGTTATTTCCTAGAAGGTAGAATACAGCTCCATTTCACTTCCTGGATTTCCCTTTAATACTTGAACCATATAGATTATATTTTTCCTTTCTAAGCTTGCTACACTTGTTCAAAAAAAACGCTCTTGAGATTTAACCAGAGAACAAAGTCTCTGCTGGGGTTTTTTGAGTCTTCCTTTATCATTGCAATTAATCTGAGTCTCTGTACCTTAGCCTCAGGCAGACTCTTCAGACAAGGGCAAACAGCAGCCACATTCTTCACCAAAATATCACAACAGTCTCTAGGCCACATACTGAATTCTTCTCCACTAAATCCTCTTGGGCCAGGTCTTCACAGTTCAAATCAATCTCAGCAACAAAGTCTTTCATAATCTTACTAGGATAGCCCATTAAGCCCCATTTAAAGCATTCCACTGCTTTCCAAATCCAAACTCCCAAAATCCACATTCCTCCAAAAAGCATGGCCAGGACTATCATAGCAATACCCCACTCCTGGTGCTAACTTCTGTCTTAGTTAGGGTTTTACTGCTGTGAACAGACACCATGACCAAGGCAAATCTTATAGAGGACAACATTTAATTGGGGCTGGCTTACAGGTTCAGAGGTTCAGTCCATTATCAAGGCAGGAACATGGCTGCATCCAGGCAGGCATGGTGCAGGAGGAGCTGAGAGTTCTCCATCTTCATCTGAAGGCTGCTAGGAGAATACTGGTTCCCAGGCAGCAGGATAAAGGTATTAAAGCCCACACCCACAAGGCCACACCTACTCTAACAAGGCCACACCTCCCAACAGTGCCAAGCATACACAAACCATCACAGGAACTAAATGATCAAAGGCAGAGTAGAAACCCCCAAATCATATTTATCACAATGCTCATCCTTTTACAAGGCAGACTCATGTTCATGTTTCCAAGCTCAGACTAAATATCAACATCTCTGAAAATGCCTCCATCTTCCCCTGTAGCTGACGGCACTTCCTAAAGATGGCTACAGCAGCATCTCACACAGGCTCTTCTACTTTTGTCTTAGTCAGGGTTTCTATTCCTGCACAAACATCATGACCAAGATGCAAGTTGGGGAGGAAAGGGTTTATTCGGCTTACACTTCCATGCTGCTGTTCATCAGGAAAGGAAGTCAGGACTGGAACTCAAGCAGGTCAGGAAGCAGGAGCTGATGCAGAGGCCATGGAGGGATGTTATTTACTGGCTCGCTTCCCCTGCCTTGCTCAGCCTGCTTTCTTATAGAACCCAAGACTACCAGCCCAGGGATGGTACCACCCACAAGGGGCCCTCCCCCCTTGATCACTAATTGAGAAAATGCCTTACTACTGGATCTCATGGAGGCATTTTCTCAACTGAAACTCCTTTCTCTGTGATAACTTCAGCTTGTGTCAAGTTGACACACAAAACTAGCCAGTACAGCTTTGAACAGTGGACTTCTGTACAAGAGATACCATGTCAGTCAGGCACAGCTCTTAACTGTCCTGAAAGTCAACCACCATGTAAAAAGTGTCTACCCTGAGACTACCCAGCTGCTGGCATCGGGCATCAGACCTGGGAGTGAAGAAGCCATCCGTGGGGTGAAGCGATGGATGCTTGAGAAAGCAACAGAGGCGGAGTGTGTGGTATAGGCTCTAGAAGCGGGGCATGATGCTTGCTGTGCATTTTCTTTGCTTTTTACAAAACAAAAACAAAAACAAAAACAAAAATTGGAGATTGTGATGGTTTAGGAGGTGTGGCCTTGTTGGAGGAAGGTTGTCATTGTGGGTGTGGGCTTTAAAACCCTCATCCTAGCTCTCTGGAAGTCAATCTTCTCCTGTTTGCCTTCTGAACAAGATGTAGAACTCTCAGCTCCTCCTGCACCATGCCTGCCTGGATGCAGCCATGTTCCTGCCTTGACGATAATGGACTGAACCTCTGAACCTGTAAGCCAGCCCCAGTTAAATGTCGCCCTTTATAAGACTTGCCTTGGTCATGGTGTCTGTTCACAGTAGTAAAACCCTAACAAAGCCAGAGATTTTCATTATAAAATCTAAAAAAAAATGTATTTATGTGTGTGTGTGACATGTATGTGCATGCCAGAGAGGGTATCAGATGTCCTGGAGCTGGAATTATAGGCAGCTGTGAGCCACTCCTACCACAGGTAATGAGAGCTGATCTTGAGTCCTCTAGGAGGACAGCAAGTCCCCGTATCCATCATCACTCCAGCCTTTCATTATAAAGATTTAGACAACAAAAAGGTTTCAGGAGTACCTGTGTGGGGTCAAAAGAAATCATATAAGAAGCAGATTCTCCAGTCCCCAGCATTTCAGCAGATACAGCAGGGGGCGACAGTGGGGTTCCAACTCAGCCCTACCCAACTCATAATCCCCAAACCAAGAACTGCCTAAAAGAATGTTTATTTTTCAAGACTGTTTCTTTGTGTAGCTTAGCTTGGAACTGCTCTGTAGACCAGGCTGGCTTCAAACTCACAGAGATCTACCTGCCTCTGCCTCTGCCTCTGCCTCTGCCTCTGCCTCTGCCTCTGCCTCTGCCTCTGCCTCTGCCTCTGCCTCTGCCTCTGCCTCTGCCTCTGCCTCTGCCTCTGCCTCTGCCTCTGCCTCTTGAATACTGGGATTGAAAACATGTGCCACCCACTGGTTGGCCCTAAAAAATTTTTTTAAGTCTCTCTGTTCTGTTTTAAGTCTCTCTGTTGCAGAAACATTTTTGCTGAGCAAATGTCCCTTACCTTCTGCCTCAGTGTCCTACCTATATCTTCAACAGTAGCAATGTATGTGCATACAGCAAGGACAGAGACACATTCACCTCAGAGCCAGCAGGGGCCCAGAGTGAGACTCATTATGTGGTAATTCTCTGGGTCTGCGGGAGCCTTTAGTGTGGGTTGTTTAAGGTTTGTTCTCTGTCTACAAGGTGTACTGCAGGCTGGGTTCTACACTGGTCACAGTGCCAGGGTGTCCCGTGCACCTCTCGCCAGCAAGAAGACACGCGACACGCAGGCCTCGTCTGCAGTTCAGCTTTATTCAGCCGTTGATGGAGGAGGAACCCCCACCCTAGAAAACAGCTCCCTTATATAACCCAATAAGCGGTGTGGCACAGCCTGATTGGTGGCTTCAGCTCGTGACCTGATTAAAGAGGAGGAGCCTGCACTTGGCATACACTTTGGCACCCTTTTATGGGTTGCGCATGCGCCGTGCACATGTTGTTTACAGGATGAGGAAAACTGCAGGCGGATGTCCGCGCCATCTTGTAATGGCGTTATAGGGCACACATCAGAGCAGGCTGACGAAGACACGCGCTTCCCACATTTCCCCCTTTTCTTTTAGTTAAGAAAAATAGGGGGGTACAAGTTAGGCACGGGCATGAGGGCTCTCAGTGTCTGGTCGCACCCCCTGTCTTAGGTCAGCCCAAACCAACTAAGCCTTACCC
>CM052701.1:20730749-20741439 GCA_028551405.1 Uromys caudimaculatus
AGCCTGCACTTGGCATACACTTTGGCGCCCTTTTATGGGTTGCGCATGCACCGTGCACATGTTGTTTACAGGATGAGGAAAACCGCAGGCGGATGTCCGCGCCATCTTGTAATGGCATTATAGGGCACACATCAGAGCAGGCTGACTAAGACACACGCTTCCCACACCAGGGGGCTGCTAACCACCAGCAGGCCTTAAGATACAGACAAAAGTCTAAAGTGAAAGGTTGGGTCATGAGGGAGGACACCAGCCACAGTACCTTTTGCAGGTTACCCCTTTGTTTTAGCTGTTGTTTAGGCCTAGGAAATCCCTCAGGCCTTTTCCTTTTGCAGGTTTCAGGAGTACCTGTGTGGGGTCTTACCCTGAGGTTACCACTTTCTTTATTCCATTTTGAATCAGGCCTCTTTTTAAACTTCTCATTTCCTAGAGCACAGACCTTGGCTCCACCATTACATTTCCTAGTGCCCCCTTTCTCTGTAAACTGTGCATTTTATTTCTCTTTGCCCCACTTGCTCCTTTCATTGTAGGCCTGTATAAGAGTGGTCACTAACAACCATGTGACACAGTCAATACAAGGGTGTCCTGGACTCACGCCTGCCAACAGCCTTAATCCTAAACTCTTCAATTTAGTCTCCAGCAGATTTTGGGGGGATAAAGGCAAAAGCAGCCACATTATTCGCCAAGTATCACAAGAATGGTCTGTATGTTGTATGCTAGCTGCTCATATTAATATTATTCCTCTTTGAAATCTCTTGAGCTGGGCCTGCATAATCCATCTACATTGACCCCAGCACTGCTGTTTTCTAGGATGACCCATTAAGCCTGGCTTAAAATGAACTTATCTAGTCCAAAGTACCAAAGTGTTTCATATTCCTCCAAATAAAAACATGGTCAAGCCTATCACAGAGATACCATGTTCCTGCTACCAACTTCTATCTTAGGGATTCTATTGCTGTGAAGAGACACCATGATCACAGAAACTCTTATAATTTAATTGGGGTTGGCTTATGGGTTTAGAGGTTCATTCCATTATTGTCATGGTGAGAATCATAGTGGCATGCAGGCAGGCATGATGCTGGAGAGATAGCTGAGTGTTTGACATCTGGATTGGCAAGCATTGGAAAGAGAGAGTGACACTGGGCCTGGCTTGAGCTTCTGAAACCTGAAACCCTCTCCCACTGACACACTTCCTCTAACAAGGCCACACCTCCTCCAGCAAGGCCACACCTCCAATAATGCTATTCCCTATCAGTCTATGGGAGCCATTTTGATTCCAACCACCATCCTTCATTATCATCATGGCTAGAAGCAAGCTGGCATAGCAATAGACCAGTAGCTGAGAACTTTACACCATGTCCCACAGGCAGCAGGCAGACTAGACCTGACAAGAGCTTTTTAGATGCCAAAGACCATCCCCAGTGACATACCACTCCAACAAGGCCACACCTCTTGATCCTTTTCAAACAGTTCCACTAACCTGAGGCCAAGCATTCAAACACATGGGCCCATGGGGACCATTCTCATTCAAACCACCAGACTCTTCCTAAGAAAATCCAAATACCCTGGCCATTCTGAAACTCAAAAGGCTTTCAGCAAAAAATGCTCAGACTATTGCCAGAGGCCAGGGTGGGTAGAAGTGACAGCCATGTCAATAAATAACGCAATAGGGTTTCTTCTGTTAGCATACAAACAATGGGTTTCATCATGGCATCTTCATTCACATATGCCTTTATGTTCAGTTTCATTCGTCCCTCTGCCTGCCTTATTACTGATCCCCTCTCCCCAAATAGCCTTTATTTTACCATCATGCTACATGCATTTTCTTTGTCCTCCTCCCTTTCTCTCACCCATACCCTCCCTCCTTCTCTCTCTCCCCCTCCCTGCTTCATTTTGTTTTGTTTTGTTTTTTTCCCTACAGGGGCTGTGTTGCCCAGGCTAGCCTCAAACTTGCAGTCTTCCTGCCCCAGTTTACCCAGAACAACAGAGTATTTTGAATTCTGTACAAGAAGTATTTGCAGAGTGACAAGGGAAACCAGGAGAAACACCAGAGACATTTGGAAGCCGTGGGAGGCTTTCCAGGAGAGGTAAATGTCAATCTCCCAGCGGAGCACACAGTAGAACCACAGATCCAGTCCAGGGCTCCCCATTCCCGACCCCTTGCGCAGGGTCCAGCCTTTGACTCTCTGAAGCACTTCAATCGCGGAGACTGCCCACGTTTCATGGCAGCAGCAGCATCCGACTGGTATTAATTACTTCCACATTTATTAAGTGCCCCATAAACCTTGGCTCTGACAGCACTGTTGACTTCCTGGGTTAAATCCACGCTAAATATTCAATTATACACAGCAGAAGCAAGCACTCATTTGGCAGGGATTAGCTTACTTGTCCTGCAAAAAGCACTTTTCCAGTTGAATAACAATGACACCTTTTCACTGTGCAGGGTTTTCCTCTTGAGGGACTTGTAGCAGGACTATCATCTCCCAGAGGGAGGCAGACTGGATGGCATCATCTCTGTTGAGTAGTGATGAACTCAGCAAAGGGAGCTGGCTGGCCCTCTCATCACATACCCTGGAACCCACTCTTCCTCCAAGACCACACTCACATTCTGTTGGCTTTGAAGCTTTCTCCATCCTCACATCGGACTCTCCAGGCAAGACCTGCCGTTGAAGGAAGCGCAGCGCAGGAGAGGGCAGTTGAGCCCTAAGAGCACAGAGAGGGCCGCTGAGCCCTAACTGCTGACCACCTCGGGGCGCCTCTGTGACCTGCATTTGTTCACTTGAACCTCCCACCAATGCTGATGATGCTGTGGCAGAGATTTGAGTGGAGAACTAGTGTTAGCTGTATATTGTTGTATTCTATACATCGTCGCATTCTGATTAGGAGGTGGCCCCTCAATTCGTGTGGGGAGCTGGAGAAATGGCTCAATACTCAATGGCACCTGTTGCTCTTACAGAGGACCTGGGTTCAGTACCCAGCACCCACAAGGCAGCTCACAACTGTATAACCCCAATCACAAGGCCTCTGACCTCTGTGAGCATCAGAGATGCATGTGGTGCTGGTATACACACACACATTGCAGGCAAAGGCTCAAACACATAAATGAATCTTTAAAAAGCAAAAAACCTCCTTGAAGTCCTGGTTCCCAATGCGCTCGGGTTCAGACCTGGGTTCTGGAGAAGTGCTTAGATCTTGAGGGCTCTCCATCCATTGGTGGATTCATAATTTGTTATTGGGAATGGATGGGAATTTGGAAGCAGAGCTTCCTTGAAAGCTGTAGATCACTGAGAGAAGCCTGGTGGGAGGAGCCTGGTGGGAGGGGCTTGTGGGAGGGGCTGGTGGGAGGGGCCTGGTGGGAGGAGGCTGGTGGGAGGAGGCTGATAGGAGTAAGGCTAGGAAAGGAAGACTCTTCCTCTAGCAGTCTCCTCTACTTCTCTATGCTTTCCTGGCTGCCAGGTGAGCGGCTGTGCACCGCCACACCCTTTCTGCCTCGGCCCACTGTAATAGGGCCAACAATCATGGACCAAAGCCTGTGAAGCTGTGAGCCAAAATCACCCCTTTCTACTGTTTGTCTCCAGTTTTTGTCACAGCGACAGTCTGCTTCACACAACATTCATCAGTGTTGTAGCCAGGACTCAAAGTCAGGACTTGGAGCTCCTTGGCTAAACCACCAACAAACCTGCAATTCATTCACTCAAATAGGTACTGAGTACATACTTTAAAAAAAAAAAAAAATGGGGGGGGAGGGCTGGTGAGATGGCTCAGTGGTTAAGAGCACTGACTGATCTTCCAGAGGTTCTGAGTTCAATTCCCAGCAACCACATGGTGGCTCACAACCATCTGTAATGGGATCTGATGCCCTCTTCTGGTGTGCCTGAACACAGCTTCAGTGTACTCATATAAATAAATAAATATTTAAAAACTTTTTTTGTATTATTTTATGTGTACGAGTATTTTTGCCTGCGTGTACATATGTGCACTCCACATGTGTGCCTGGTGACCTTGGAGGTCAGAAGAATACATTGGATCTCCTGGAACTGGAATTATGGACAGTTGTGAGCAACCATGCAGGTCCTCTGTAAGAGCAGCCAGTGCTCTGAACCACTGAGCCACCTTTCAGCCCGGAGTACATGTCTCTGTGGCCAGTACTTGCTTGGAAAGCAATGTGGAAGGAACACGTTCCCTCTCCTAAAGAATTATCCAGTAAGGAAGACAGACTTAAAGCTCCTCCACCGAGTGTATGTGAACACCATATTAACAGGGTTTTCCGTGGATGTGTCTGCACATGTGGAGGTCAGAGGTCAACTTCTGGTGGTGTTTTTTTTCAGGTGCTTTTTGTTTGTTTGTTTGTTTTTAAGTGATAGAAATAGAGATGGTTTATTTATTTATTTATTTATTTTTGCAAATCTCATTTACTTGTTTACTCATTTTCATTTGTGCGTCTACCTGTACATTCCTGTGTTTGTGAGTGCAAGTGTGCCCATGTGGATGGAGGTCAGAAGTCAACTCAGGTGTTGGTCCTTGATTTCCACCTTATTTGAGGCAGATCTCTTGTTGGCTGCTGCACACACCAGGCTAGCTGGCCCACAGGCTTCCAGGGATTCTCCAGTCTCAGCCTCTCTCCTCATAGGAGCACCAGGATCACAAACCTCACCAAGCTTTGAATGGGATCTAGTGTTCTAAACCCAGATGCCCATGTTCCCACTGAGCTGTCTGCACAGCCCCAGATAGTTTACTGAAGAGACAGAGGCTCCCAAGAACAAGAGTGGCCTAAAGGTCTAGAACAGCATTGACACCCAAAACCCCACCTTGTTTTTATAAGACAGGTCTCACTGGGACCCAGGGTTCGCTAATATGGAAGGCTGGCTGTCTAGCAGGCCCCAGGGATGCACCGACCCTGCCTCTACTCACTTGGATTACAAACAGCCAGCCTCCTGTGTGCCTGCTGGAGGCTGAGCTCACATCCTTATGCTTTTGTGGGAGGACTTTGTAGAATCAGATGAGGCACTGTTAGGAAGATAAGTCAGATCTCTGGATGGCTCTTTTTTTTTTTTTTTTTTTTTTTTTAATTTGAGGATCAGTAACTCTTCCTTTATTTTTATATTTTGTCGCTAAGCAATGCAGAGGATGCCTATATTTTCTCTGAAAATGTTAACAGGGCACCTCTTCCTCTGAGTCACAGGTTTTCCAGCTATAAAAATGAGAACAAAAATAGCAATAACCTGAAACAGCTCACACATTCACCCACAGGGACTGTTTAACAGAGGATGGGGCATCTATACTGCAGACCATGTAGCTTAAAAAATGCACGGGGCTGCCAGGCAGTGGTGGCGCATGCCTTTAATCCCAGCACTTGGGAGGCAGAGGCAGGCGGATTTCTGAGTTCGAGGCCAGCCTGGTTTACAGAGTGAGTTCTAGGACAGCCAGGGCTACACAGAGAAACCCTGTCTTGAAAAAAAAAAAAAAAAATGCATGGGGCAGGCCAAGCATGGTGATATGTGCCTGTAATACTAGCTGAGGCAGGGGGATTTTGAGTTTGAGACCAGCCTGGACTGCAGTGAGAATCTGTCTAAACACAGAAAAGTGTAAAACAGAAAAGCAGGAGGCAGTTCTGAATGCTGGAAAAGGATCCTTAAGGCAGTTCAAAGAAAAGGAGCCAGGTACAAGAGGTAAAGCAGCGTCCTCACAAGGTGCGCAGGCGCCCAGCAAGGGTGTGCAAGGGACAGGCAAAGGGCCTTTGTGAGGAGACCTAGCACCTACAGTCTGGAGGAGGCTTACTGGGGCTTTTGTCTGTTTAGAGGAAGTCTGGTCAAATGGTCCAGTCTGGTCCTTCTGCCTCAACTTCCCCAGTACTGGGGTTACAGTTGTGTACCATCACACCCAGCTCAAGATTTAGTTTGTTATTTATTTTGTTATGTACTATTCTGTTTTGTAGAGACAAGGTCTCATGTAGCCCACTCCAGCTGAGGCTAGCCTTGAATTCCTAACCGTCCCCTGCTTCCCAAGTACTAAGATTATAGGAATGGGTCTCATTTAATATATATTTTGTACTGCTGGATTTTAGATTGTATTCACGTATGTTCCTGGAGGATATATTGTAATCAGTCTAAGAAAAAAAATTAAATATTTATAAGTCTTTTTTCCCCCCCTGAGACAGGCTTTCTCTGTGTAGCCCTGACTGTCCTGGAACTCACTCTGTAGACCAGGCTGGTCTCGAACTCAGAAATCCGCCTGCGTCTGCCTCTTGAGTGCTGGGATTAAAGGCGTGCGCCACCACTGCCCGGCTTATTTTTAAATCTTAATTGGTGTGCTGCACAAATGTGTGCATGGAGACCAGAAGAGAGTGTCAGATCCCTCGGAACTGTCACAGGTAGTCGTGAGCCACTTGACAAGGGTGTTGAGACCTGAACTTGGGTCCTCAGGGAACATTAAGTTCTGAGAACTTCTGAGCCATCTTTCTAACCCAAGAAAATTTGCATATACCATTCATGTGAGGAAAAAAATCCAGTCACCATTCCTGTTCTTGTCAGCCTTGAAAACAATGGTATTGTTATTTTCAAAGGAGAGGTTACATTCATTAGCCTCTGGGAGAATCTAGAAGGATTTGAACACATGTTGCTTACAGTGGAACTGCAGAGGACTCAAAGGCCAAACAGGAAAAGGGGGAAAGAGGAGGAAGAGACAGGAGAATAGAGGCTATGTCTACACACAGTGACCTCTGGGTAAAAAAATCCGCAATTCCTTTAGTGCCACTGAGACCGCTGGCTTTGTTGTCATGGTAATGTAATAACCTCTGATAAGCTCATTTTCAATTCTGAAACATTTTAAAGAAAAGCAAATAGCAGTAATCTGCAGACTGGCTGCAGTGAGGGAAAAGGTGCTCATGGCGAGGACAGCAGCAGGGTGACCTTTCTGGGACTGAAACCTGTCTTAGTGCTGGTGGGATGAGCAGAGAGCAGAGGATCAGAAACCTGGGCAGGCGTCTCCAGTGCCAGAGGCGAGTTCAGTCATCACTTTCTGCTCCGGGAGCTCTGATGTGTGTGGTGCTTTGACCCAGTTCCCAGTAAGCTCACAGAGTGCCAGTTGGGACCACATTTGAAAAGCCACTGTCCTGATGGATCTGTACTGGGCTCTGTGAGTGGAATGCTCCAGCCTTCCCCTGACCTAGACACATCTACCCCACTCCACTGGTCTCCTCTATCACCAAGTGTCACAAGGTCCTAACATCCCCACAAGAGTTATCTGTCAGACATCTTGTGAACCAAGGGCTTTCAAGGCAGCTTCCAAAGCAGAGACCTGGTGGGTGCCTACCTGTTCTTGCTAGAACTCTTTCATTCACCTGGCTTACCTTAAGGATGACCAACATGGACCACTGGACTGGAGAGAAGGTAGCTATTCATTATAACTAAGGAAGGGCCCGAGCTGGCTGGAAAGAACTCAGAAGTGCCGGAAGCTGTCTTCAGGAACTATAATTGACTTCAATGGGATTCTGATTTCCTATAGAAATGGATGTGAGGGCCAACAAGTCCAAAAAACAGCCCCGTCTGACACACACAGCTTGTTGAATAGAAACACAGTCAAACCTCAGCACTAGCAACTGAGGCAGGAGGATCACCAGGTCAGTGATATCTGAACCTAAAACCAAACAACAAAAACCAGGGCTGAGGATGTAACTCTCTATAGATTGTGAAGCCCTGGGTTCCATCCCCAGCCCAGCATGGTGGAGCACACTGGTGAGTCCAGTGCCACTGTGGGAGGTGGCGGGGGGGGGGTCATCTTTGGTTGCAAAGCAAGTTTGAGGCCAGCTTGGGCTACATGAGACTCTGTCTCAAAGGGAAGAGAGAGGGGGGTGTTAGAAATTAAAAAATAAAAGTATAAAATTTAACTTTTAAATTAAAAGAAGAAACAAATACATAAAGAGTTGTGACAAGCACAGTTTTGGTGGGTTTTTTTTTTTTTTTTTTTTTTTTTGGTTTTTCGAGACAGGGTTTCCCTGTATAGTATAGCCCTGGCTGTCCTGGAACTCACTCTGTAGACTAGGCTGGCCTCGAACTCAGAAATCTGCCTACCTCTGCCTCCCGAGTGCTGGGATTAAAGGCGTGCGCCACCACTGCCAGGCTTTGTTCGTTTTTAAGGGTCTGAAATACAGTGATTTGTTGGAAACAGGCAGTCAAGGGAGGGCAGCAGTCTGCATCAAGCTCTGAGCTGAGGCTGGCAGGGACAAAGAGCTGCCTTCCTGGATGAGGATGAGCAGAGACCTGGTGATGGGAGCGGTCAGGGCCCACTGGAAGAACTAAAGCTAGAGGCAGGAACAGCTGGAGCTGAGTCTCCTCTCTCCAGATGCTGCAGCCTGTCAGAAGCAGGACTGGGGGGAGGGGGAGAAGGTTTCTCTTCCGCCCGAGGACAGAGTCTATTTTGTTTCTCGCCTGCTCTGTCTGGCTCCTTTCCAACGCCAGTTCTTAAGGCTCTGGACACACACAATTCCACAGGCCCCTGTCCCAGGATCCAGAAACAGAGGACAGCAACATCCCGCATCCTCTGCCAGCCGTCCCCACCCCCCCACCCCACCCCCCACCTGCTCCTCCAACTTCATCGCAGTCCCCAGTTCCTGGCAACTACCCATCAATCCCTTTCTGTGCCATGGTGTGTGGAAGCGGGACATCGGACAGTCATTTTAACTGATTTGTTCAATTTGTTTCCTGGGCTTTGGGCGACCCACTCCATCTGTGGATGGCTGTAAGCCACCTCCCAGGAACTCCGCAAGGGCCGCCTTTCATTCTCTTTCCAGGGGTCTGTAGAATACAGCCCTGAATGTTTCCAAGGCACGAACCGGCATAATAAGCGCAAGGCGTCTCCATGGCACCTTTCATTGAGTTTATTGGAGCGTTCTGCAGATGCCACAGAACATCGAGCCAAGTCCCAGGGACACGTTCTGAACCCCAGGAGTTGCATATCACTTTATTGGGTAGTTTATTGGCACATCAGTTCTGAAGTCTACCACCTTCGGGTCACAAATCAGTTCAGAGAGAGGATCTAACTTGCCCTAGATTAAAGAGTAACGGTCCCACCTGCTCCTCTTCCCTGGACGCCATGATGCCAGGGATTTGACTGGTGGCCTGAAAGGGAAATCAAGGCAGGAATGGCTGGGGGTGATGGAGACCTCGGGCTATTGTGAGCCCAACAAGAACAGACTCTGGAGGCAGGCTTTCTTGAGCAGCTCGTTCAATTGGGGAGCGCAAAGGTTATTTAAACTTTTGGGAAGTGAGTAGGGGCACTCAGGGTGAATGTACATCATTGGCCAAGGCTAAGGTATAGGGAAGGCTTTACGTGCATGAAAAGGAACTTGAGGTGCTTGCTGTCTGGACATGACTTTGTCCAGAGAGGAAATTTAACCTATAACCTGGCCACCGGTTATGACTACCTCAAGGGTACATGGCAGACGTGGGGCCAAAAGGTCATGTACGTGCTCTGGAACATTCAGGCCCAGGACAGAGGAGGAGTCTGGCTCCTGCCTTAAGTCGGAGATGTTCGGGTCTGGACATCACTGGTGCTCCAGGTCGGCTCTCCCGGTTGCAGGTCTCTCCTGGTCGCAGCTCCCCGCTCGCCTGGCTCCCACAACCTCACAGTGTAAGTTCATAGACATCTAAATTTTGAACCTAGCTCTCCAGCTGTCCCTATTGAGGGACAATGTCCCCACTGATTGGTTAATAGGAATGAGCAGACCTCTGATGAACAGCAATATGGCTAACCACCCCCTTCCCCGAGAAATGCACAGAACCGCATAGCCTGGTTGGGAAATGAGCCGGGTCAATCTCTTTTGATGCATTTAGCAATTCCTCTTTTGTTATTTTTATCTGATTGGGTTCACTTCAGATAAAAGACCTGCTTCCCATTTTTTATTTATGACTAAAGGCCCTTGGGTGAGAAAAAATGGAATCAAGGACACCGTTTTCTTTACCGCTCTGCTGTTTCTATACCTCCTTCCCCTCCCCCTCCTTTAAAATAACATTTCCTTCCCAGGGCCTCCGAAAGCTTCTAAAATCCCTGCCATTCCAGTCCCCTCTTCGCCTTGGTTGTAATTATCTTGGAAGAATTTAAATTCCTTATCATGGGGTTATGGCAGCTACAGCTTAAGGACAGTGGGCCTAGCTTCCATTCTGAGGTCTTGTCAAATTGCCCTCAATAGGAATTATTGTTAGATTTTTTTTTTTTTCTTAAAGGTTGATAATAGGATCGTGACTATGTTAAAGAAAGAAGCCTTCTCTCTTTTGAGATACAAGCTGAAATATTTACCAGTCTGGATTTGCTTCAAAACAGTCCAGTGAGGGAGATGACAACCACTATAATTGCTACTGAAATTGTCAGTCTCCGCTGGCTTTCACAATTCTTCATCCCTTTCCCAGTGCTGAGGGTGGAGCTCGGGACCTCATGGATGCCTGGTAGGGGTTCTTCCTCTGTAGTTGCCCACCTCTCTTGCAGGGACCCCCTTGCTTCTTTTTTTTTTTTTTTTTAAAGATTTATTTATTATTATATGTAAGTATACTGTAACTGTCTTCAGACACACCAGAAGAGGGCGTCGTCAGATCTCATTACAGATGGTTGTGAGCCACCATGTGGTTGCTGGGATTTGAACTCAGGACCTTTGGAAAAGCAGTCAGTGCTCTTAACCGCTGAGTCATCTCTCCAGCCCCTC
>CM052701.1:20741539-20801330 GCA_028551405.1 Uromys caudimaculatus
GGTCTTTCCTTCTTTTGACTTTGTTATCAGTGTGTGTGGAGGTCAGGGGACAACTTTGCAGGGGTGTCCCCTCTCTTTCCACCTTATGTGGGTCCCAGGGATCGAACTTAAGTGCTTGGGCTTGCATGCTAATCGCCTTTATCTGCTGTATCATCTCGCTGGCCTGGATTCCTTATTTCTACTTCGGCTTCATCTGTCTTGAAGGTAGAAGTAATTCTCCAAGGTCTCCCGACCCCCACCCTACATCTGACTCCTAGCCCTTCAAGGAAGGAAAGGAGGGAGGGAGAGGCAGCTTAGAGAAGCAACCATCATTTCCAAGCTCTGGACCAGATGCAGCCACCTGGTCCCCAAGGTTTCTTGGGAGGTCTTATGACCCTCCAACTGCAGCTCGTGCAGATGGAGCACCCATGCTCTTACCTTGACCCCCACAAGCATCCTGACCCTCCCTCCAGTCATCCACAGACTCATGTGGGCATCCTTTCTTCTTCGCTTCCCTAACCTGGCTGCCCTACTATGCTGGTCCAGGCTATGCTGGTCCAGGCTGTGCTGGTCTAGCTTATGCTCATCTTGTGGAGTCCCCCTTAGTTACCTTTCACCATTGCACTGGTTCAGGCCCTAGACTCATTGGCCTGGGCTTCCTGACTGGATTCATTCACTTCCTTCAGGCTGCTGGCAATGTTCCCCCTCCCAAACCATCCCAACAGGCCTCAAGAGCCTCCAATGGCCTCTTTCTGTAGAGAACAAGAAAAGACTAAATTCCTTAGCATTTGATACTCAGCATAGTTTGGTCTAAATCATCTATATTTCCTGCTGGTGGAGCCATGGACCCAGGTTCATATCAAAATAAGTTAGGGCCTTGATTAACACTCCAGAATCCTAGGTCCTACCCTAAATAGTTGAATTAGGAATCAATCAATCCATCTGAGAAGCACGCAAAGTACAGGATGACACGGTGCTCAATTGGGAATTAGCTACGTAAATTTGAGCACCAGAACTCAGGTCCCCAGAATTTATGTCAAACAGCATGCCTGTAATTCCAGTTTGGGGGAGGTGGAGATAGAAGAACCTCTGTGGCTTGCTGACCAGCCAGTCCAGTGGAATTGGTGAACACCAAGTTCAACAAGAATGTCTTGGAGAATAGAGTAGAGAGCCTAGAGAGATGGCTCAGCAGCTAAGGGTGCTCTTCTTCTTGCAAAGGACCTGGATTCGGCTCCCACCTAGCCCTCACATCGGGCAGCTTACAGCCACACGTAACTAATTACAAGGAATATAACACCCTTTCCTGGCCTCCACAGGTACCTGCACATAGATTTGAGACAGGGGCTTTCTACCTAACCCTGGCTGTCCTGAAACTCAGCATGTTGATCAGGGTAGCCTCAGAGGTAAAGATCTGCCTGCCTCTACCTCATGAGTTCTGAGACTAAAGGTGGTACATGCTGCCATCACCCTGCTATAATCCTTTTAAAGCCAATATTTTAATAAGTAAAAGTGGGGAAGTGATGGAGGAAAACCCTTGATGCTGACCTCTGACCTCTGACCTCTGACCTCTGGCCTCTGCAATGCTCACGAGCCTCTACACACACATGCACGTGTATTTGCAACACACAGGAACCTCCACCCATACACAAGTACACACCACAGACACAAAAGACCCAAGGGCCCTCCCTCCAGCCACAGTAAGCCATGCCCCTGGCTTTCGCTCATACTGGACTGATTTTCTCACTTCTCTTCGAGGCCTAATCTCAATGCCATGCCCTTCACAAAGCTCTCGCTGCTGGCTGAAAAACTGAACCTGCATCCACTCTGCTCCCAGAGCACTAAACACACTTCTGTCACAGAGTGTGCACGTCACACTGTAAGCAATTTTCTGCTTGCCCTCCTGTCTAGAGTGGAATCTCCACCAGAGCAAGCCCAGAACACCAGGGGTCCCTGATGCCTCCCTCAGCACAGAGAGGGCTTCAGAAATACCAGTTCATTCAATCACATCTTACTCTTCCTGGTTCCTGTCCACCAGGCATGGTGCTTGCACCAGTGGGTGTTGTCAGATGGTAAGATACAAGAGAACGGGTGAAAGCTTGAAGGGACGATGAGACGCACACATCAACTAGTGATGCCTTCTTGTTGCTTAGCTTTCTGGAATGCTTGTCTGTAAGAGACCAGTCTGAGGGAGCTGTAAACTGGGTCAGAGCCTGGTTCTATGGGCTGTAGGCTTCATGAAGTCACTACATCTGAAAGGTTCTGATGCTAATCAAAAGTGTCACTCTTTTAAAATCATTTATTTTGTGTGTGTGTGTGTGTGTGTGTGTGTGTGTGTGTGTGTGTGTGTGTATGTAGATGTACGTGCTGGAGACAACGTATGGAGGTCAGGGAAAACTTGTGTGAGCTGGTTCTCTCCTTGTGCATCAGGAATCAAATTCTGGTCTGCGGAGCCATCTTACCCTGCTATGATGAAAGTATGTGAAACCGAGTCATCTTCCCTCACAGTAACTCTGTCATGAACCACAGGCAGTCTTAATCTTATCACACTGAGACCTGACAGGATCTAAAGAGACCTCCACTGACTCTACTCCGTGGGAAATCTGCTATTTGTTGTAGGGCTGGAGGAAATTTGCCTTAGGGTGCTGTAACTGGGCCAGGGTGGTTACAGTGTTCTGAAATGAAAGACAAACACTTGTTTTGGCTCAGGCCCCCACTTAATGTCCATGTGAGACTGGACATAGCATTCTGCTCTCCAAGGTTCAGCTTTTTAGGTTCTGCAGTGGGAGCTCTAGGTGTTCCTAATCTTAATGGTTGCTGAGTGGTGAAGTCATGTATGGTGGACATCACCACCTGGGCTGTAGTTTAGGACAACTGGAGGTCAGTAAATGACGGATAATTGCTGGCCCCAGGTGATAGAACTAGAGCTGCTAGCTGGGTCCTAGCCATGAATTCCGGCTTCTGGAGTTCAGTAGCAGAGCTACTAGGGAGCCAGGGCTGATTGGGCCTGGGTGTGGCAGGACTGACATTGGACTAAAAGACTGGGAGTGGGTGAAAATTGGGCTGGGAGATTGAGGCTCTGAAGAAGAACTCAGACATCTTGCTTCTGGTAGTTGGTGCTGGGCTACTAGGTCCCTTAACTGAAGTGGAACCACAGAGTGGAAATGAGGCCATATTGGAGTCATGATGTTTTCGTGCCATGGGAAACTGGGAACTGGAGATTCAGACAGGGCTTTGGGGTTTGCCTATGATGGGAAAAGAATACGAACGTTCTTCTCAGCCGGGCGGTGGTGGCGCACACCTTTAATCCCAGCACTTGGGAGGCAGAGGCAGGCGGATTTCTGAGTTCGAGGCCATCCTGGTCTACAGAGTGAGTTCCAGGACAGCCAGGGCTACACAGAGAAACCCTGTCTCAGGAAAAAAAAAAAAAGAACGTTCTCCTCATGTCCGCAGAACCGATTGTCACTAAGACGTGCTAACCCTGAGACTTCAGAGGGGATCCCAAGAGAAGTTCCCTCCTTGGCCCAAGGTATGCTGAAAGCCCTTGGGTGATATACTTTGGTCCTGAGGCAGGGCTTGAGCCAGAACATTTCCCTAAGTGGGAACACAGCAGCTAAAAACTTGAGTATGAACTGGGAAGAGAAAGACGAAAGGGCTTGAGTAGCAGAGTGAAGGATGGCATGGCAGATCTGACCAGAACCTGCTTTGTTAGTCCTGGGATTTCATAGGGAACAAAGCCCCACACAAGGGGCCTCTGACATTGAAACAAAGCCTGACACCACCAAAGACTGGAGAACAGCGCCACCTCCTGGCTGCCTGAGGCCATGACCTCCACCCCCGGCTGAACCTCAGGGCTTAGGGAGTATCTGCAGTTTTAGCGTCCTAGAATAAAACGACCTTTGAGCTCGTTTCTGGTGAACCTGAGATTTTGCTCTTTTATTGACTCTCCCTCCTCACCAATACACCTACTATTCGGACTCGGATCAGCTTTGGTCCCCATCATCTGGAGGGGCTTAGAGAAAGAAAACATCCCCACCCCGCCACACACGAATAAAAATCATCCAACCCCAGGGGAGATCAGGCCGGGAGAATGTTTCTTGGAGAGACGGGCCAAGGAAAGGCAGCCTGATGTAGGGACAGTATCATGGCACTTGTATTAACCCTACTGACCCTTTAGCCAGCCTGGTAGATATTCATAGTTCATAGTTCTCTTGCCACAGGTGAGATATTCTAAGCAAGAAGAATTTACTAGAACAGTTAATAAAGGGGCAGCACTTTTGAGTAACCCAGGGGTGTTACCCAGAGACAACTGTGCAT
Organism: Uromys caudimaculatus; assembly: GCA_028551405.1. Lineage (NCBI taxonomy): Eukaryota > Metazoa > Chordata > Mammalia > Rodentia > Muridae > Uromys > Uromys caudimaculatus. Next base: position 20,745,833 of record CM052701.1, read on the forward strand.
CACTGAACTGTGTCTCCAGTCCCCCTTTAAATTTTTATTTTGAGAATAACCTAGGCTGGCCTTGAACTCTCCCTGTAGCTCCCCAGGTGCTCCTTGACCTGAGGTCCTTCTACCTCCATCTACTGGGATGGGGGACATTGGGTTTAGAGACCAGTTCGGGTAGGCAAGTCTTGACTTTGCCTCTTCATTGGAGAGCTCTGCAAGATTTCCTCAGATGCAGGCTTTTCTTTTAAAAAACGATGAGCTTCAGAGTCACCACCCAGTCAGAAGCGCCTTTTCTGGAGGAATCACACAAACTAGGAAAGAGGACCAACTAGGCCAGTTTATAGAAAAAGAAACCAAAGCTCAGAGAAATCAAGTGACTTGTCTGGGGCCACCCAGAAAGGCCACAGCATCCAATACTTGGTGGCCTGGCTCTGACATAACACACATGTACATCCACGTGACACTTGCTACCGAGGGCTCCAGAAGGGCAAGAAGGGCAAGGGAATCAGGAAGTCTAGGGTCTGGGCCTCCCCATCTCCTGCACAGTGGCCTGGGGCAGGCTGGGAGTGCTTCCTTCTTTCAGGAAAGACATGAAAGCAGCTTTCACAAAGTAGAGTCTGAGGCCCACGGATAGGCCTCCTTTGTTCAAGGGCTCTGGGCTCTCCCTCCTCATCTTGCCTGCCCAGCCTGCAGCAGCCACTTCTTTGAATGGCTGGCTCTCACTCTGGAAATTTGCAACACAAATGTGCGGCCTGTCTCCCTCTCAGCCTAGCCACACTGCCCCAGTCTTTGGGGGCCTTTTAGAGCCTGCCTCTCTCTCTGGGGTGCTTTTTTTTTTTTTTCCAGCTCAAGCCCCAAAGACTCTAGACACCGACACAATCACTAATTAACGTTGGGTTAAAAAACACATCTTGGGAAGGAGTCAGCACTGAGCAAGGCCAGCCAGAACAGGGTGGTGGGAATCAGAGGTGGAGGCTAGACTTTCATTCTTGGGACTCTTTCTGACTTTCTTGTCCCATCTTAGTGGGCTTGTCAACAAATGAAGCATGTTAATAAGATGGCTCCCAGCTCCCCCAACCATGCAGCTTGGCTTTCTGAGCTCAGGACTGGCTGTAGACTGTATCTGCCTCCACTTGCTAAGACACAGCCTGCTCTACTTCCTCACCAGGGAGGCAGGTGTCATGATTCCCACCTTGCAAATGCAGTAACTGGGATGCAGCGAGGTGAATTGGCTTATCCAGATGCCCTCGTGGGCAGAGCACTGTTTCAGAGGGACCCACTGGCCGCCCAGGCCAGTGTGCCTGTTTTAGGCTTCTTTCTATCCCAGCTGTTTAAAGTGACCTCCCCCGCCCCCAATTCTTGAGCACTTTTGTGTGTTTTGGGGATTGAAGCTTCTGCTTCCAACAACCCTCTGAAGGCACCAGTGAAGAGAGGTGCTGGGTCCTTCCTATTTTTCAAGGCCCAAATCCAGCACAGAGGACAGAGGCCCATACTTTCACATAATGGCAGAAATGAGACCTTGGCTAGCTGGTGCAAAGATCACTGTGAACTGGGGGGTGGGAAAGCTAATTAGATGTTTACTAAGAATTTGTGGGCTGGAGAGGTGGCTCAGCAGTTAAAAGCACTGGCTGCTTGCTCTTCCAGAGGTTCTGAGTTCAATTCCCAGCAACCACATGGTGGCTCACAACCATCTGTAATGGGCATCTGATGCTGTCTTCTGCTGTGTCTGAAGACAGTGACAGTGTACCCACATATATAAAATAAATAAATAAATTTTTTTTTTTTTTTTTTTGGTTTTTCGAGACAGGGTTTCTCTGTGTAGCCCTGACTGTCCTGGAACTCACTCTGTAGACCAGGCTGGCCTCGAACTCAGAAATCCACCTGCCTCTGCCTCCCAAGTGTTGGGATTAAAGGTGTGCGCCACCACTGCCTGGCTTTTTTTTGGGTAAATAAATCTTTAAAAAAGAAAAAAAAATTGTAAGAGAAGGAAACAAATGCTCACCTAAGAACTGGACAGACAGTGCTCGCTCGCCCCGGAGGGAGTGTAAATGGTCCGACTTGGCTCTGGAGGAGAGTTTGGCAGGCAGTCCCTCCTCCCCTCCCCTCTCCTCCTCTTCCTCTTTTGTGTGTATGACTTGTGTGCACACCCATTATTTTGTGTGTTTCTGCCAGCAGCCATGCGCCACAGTGACCCTTTTGAGGTTAGAGGACAACTTTTGGGAGTTGGATCTCTTCTTGGGCCATAGGCTCCGGGGATAGAATTCAGGTTCTTGTACAGCAAGCACTTTGCATGTGCTGAGCCATTTTAACACTTGGCAGCTTTTTAAATATTCAAAGTATTCTCTGACTGTACAACAACAGGTCCGCTCCTAGACTGATGAATTTGCCCATTCTCACTAAATCTTGCAAAGATTCATAACTTTTAGACACAATTTTATTTATGTATATATTTATTTTTAATTTTGTGGGCGTGGGTGTTTTGCTGCACGAAGGTCTGAGCAACCTGTGCATGCAGTGCCCACAGAGGCCAGAAGAGGGCGCTGGGATGCCCTGGGACTGGTGTTACAGATGGCTGTGAGTCACCCTGTGAGATCAAACGTGTTCTCTGAAAAAGCAACCTGTGCTCTTGATCAGTAAGCCATCGATCCAGCTCTGTAGAGTGATTCTTTTTTTTTTTTTTTTTTGGTTTTTTGAGGCAGGGATTCTCTGTGTAGCCCTGGCTGTCCTGGAACTCATTCTGTAGACCAGGCTGGCCTTGAACTCAGAAATCCACCTGCTTCTGCCTCCCAAGTGCTGGGATCAAAGGTGTGCGCCACCACTGCCTGGCGAGTGATTCTTAATGTATAGCCTCCAACCAGAATTAACTTAGACGTTCCTCAAGGTGAGTGGATACACAAGCTGTCACAGTCATACAATGGAAGAAAGAGGACTTCACTCCTCAAATCACAAGCCCCTTACAGACTGAGCCCTCTCTACTCTGCCTGCTTTTGAGCAGGAGCTTTGCTATATTGCCCAAGCTGGCCTAGAACTCCTGGACTCAAGTGATTCTCCTGCCTCAGCCTTTTAAGAAGTTGGCACTTGGGATACACACACTCCCATACTGAGTGAGGCCTACTTAAGAATCTGTCTTATAGGCTCTAATTGTATAGATTTCCAAAGAGAAGAAACTTTTAAAAAGTTTGAAAGCTGTAATTCCCAGGTATAGAAACTGGGGCCTTAAGGGTAGAAGGAGCTTGCAAGGGTCACAGAGGTTGTGAGTGACAGAAAGGAGAGGAAGCAGGTCTCCGACCTCTGCGTGGATCTCTCTCTATTGGTCCACAGGGTCGCATGAGAGGTCAGCGCTTCTCCCTCAGATGCTTTTATGCCGTTCTTGAGAACGCTTAGCTACAGGCTAGGAAAATCTGCAAACATCACAGTCCTCCCAAGGTCTCCATCTCTCTTCTCTCCCTTCAGACTTCTCCGAGGCAGCTTCAGTGTTGGGCTGTCTTATACATTACAGAGGTTGCTCCCGGGTTTGGCTGTCAGAATCCGCCTGTTGACAGCAGTAGCTGGTGTACATCACAGGGACATTCTGTTAATTGGATGACAAGGGAGAGCGTGAATAATTTTCCCCACTAAGGGGAAAAAAAACCCACTTATTGGTAATATTGTCTATTTATTCCATAGTGGAATAAAGTTACATGTGGACAAAACAGAATTATAGGAATTTGGAAAAGCACAGTTTTGGGGAGAGTGAGAAAAGCCATGACATTGTTGTAAATATAGTTAGCAGAATCTTAGTGTTGTTCACCATTTTTCTCAGAATAATCATTCAACATTATATTGTGTTCACCCCCACAAAGATGAAGGAAAAGTTCGGTATGGGTCTTAATTAGCAGGAGCACAGAAACCACTTTCCCCATTAGTCTGTCTGTGTGATGCTAAAAATGGCGCATTTGGTTGACTTCTGCGCAATTGACTCTCTGACGCTGACAACACTTAGGAAAATGAAGGTATAAATGTGAGTTACAGCAGTGGCTGGAGCAGATGCCCAGCCTGAGGTCAGTGGAACCCGAGCAGCGCCTTAGCCGGAGAGGGACACCTGTCACCTCGGAGGTGAGAGGGGCAGTCCTGGGGGTAGGGCTGGTTGGGGCAAGAAAAATTGATATCTCACCAACTCACAGAAACCAAGCCAAATGACCCATGGCCAGCCTCTGTGTCCATAGGCTGGTGAGGACATGAAGTACCTGTTCAGGATGCATTGTCCCCTCAGTAGAGGTGTAGTGGCTTTGGGTGGCTTTGGTGGCTTTTGGTGGCTGGTGCTATGTAAGGACAGTGGTGAAGGCATGGTACTTGGACACGTAGAGAAGTGACGGGCACAGTGTTACAGGGTTGGTGAGAGTCACGGGAGGGCTTGGGGGCTCCTTCTAGGGTGTGGGGCAAGCTTCTGGGTTGAGCTGTGAGCTGGCTGGGTTTTCCTGTCAATGACAGGACTCAGCTGTGCATTTATCTGAAAGCAGTCCAGTTGCTGGAGAGATGAATTCGGCTCATTGATCACCCAGGGCCAACTCGGTATAATTGCCTGGAAACTGATAACATTTCGCTTTCTCCCTCAGTTATATCCCTGTTCCTCACTCTTATTTTCCGTCACAATTATCGGGTCATGGAGGCTTCTATTACTCAGTGTGTGATCCTGCTCCTTGCTTGAATAGACCTGAAGCACTTATTATTATTATTATCATCATTATTATTGTTTGCTACCATAAACTGCCTCAAGCCCTTCTTTGGCATACGATTCCTCATTGAAAACTTAAGATTTGATGTGGGGTGTGGTTCAGGGCTAGCTAGAGCTTTAGCCAGAATGTGCAAAGCCCTGAGTTTCTTCTCTGGCAGCACAGAAACATTCAGCCTCAGATTTCTTTGCACTTGAACTGGTTTTTCAGAATTGGACTAGAATCTCATGTGTTGAGGTTGTCAGTTGCCAAGGAGAACATTTAACAAAAGTCGACAATCCCTTGGAGGTTTTCACAGAGCCCTCCATTGTGTGTACCCTTGAAACCTGACCTCTGTTACTTACTACAGATGTGTGGCAGGAGGCAGGACGATGGCAAATGGTGTCACCTGATAAGGATTGACACCCCTTCCTCCTAACACTCATGACCTCATCTATGTCTAACCCAAGAATTAGCCCTGCCAAAAGCCAATGCTTCAAGATCTAGAGTATCTTCAGCAGCATCAGAGGCAGCTGGGTGTGGACCACTTTGTCACTCGGAACATAGTCAATAGCTATTTTACAGTCTCTGTTCCTGTCTTACTGTAGCCTGAGTGACTCTTGTTCCAGTCTGTGTCCACTGGGATTGGCCAACTCCATGCAATAGGTTTGCATAGCTGGGGTTGCTGTAGAGCCTAGACCCATCCCTGGGCAAAAGGCAAATGTTGAGTTTCCTGCTTGACCAGACTGTGCAGTGACGGAGCCTTATTATGAAGGAACAGGGTGTTACTGAACTCAAAGTAACTGTTTTCCCCAAAGCCTGCTCTCTAGGATCAACTTGATCCCACAGGAGTAGAGAGGGGGGTACCCAGGAAGCATGTATTCCTGTTTGTTTCCTTTTGACTTCTGGGAGGCCCCATGACAAAGAGCAAAAGCTTTCCATTTTTTCCAGAACCCATTCCCACAAGCAGGTGACAAATCCTGAAGCCCCACGAATAGGAAGAACTGTGAATGGGGTGAACTATGAATAGGGTATTGTATCTGAGAGACTGCAAGAGCCTGAGGAAGTCTGCTGGCCTGGGAAGTAAGGGCCCATTCTCAAGTGTCCACTCTGAAGCTATTTTGGTGGAGGACCATGTGAAAAGTCCCTTCCTCCTCCTTGGGCTCTGGTTTTGGCTGTGAAGTGAGGGTGACCACGCCTGCCCTGAAGTAGATGTGAGGAGGCAGGCAGGCAGGCCATGGGATGGAGGTGGGGACTTGGGTGGGGCCTGAGATCTCCTTTTGAATTCTAGGGAGCAGGGCAGGAAGGGAGAAGGCAGAGGAGGTAGAGGAAAGCTTAGGCCAAGAGTAGGGTCTGAGCTCCATGCCAGAGGGCTTCTGATCCTGGGAATAAAGAGACCGAGCCTTGGAGATGATACATGAAGAAGTGAGAAGTCAGAGTGTGTGGAGAAGCAAGAAATGCAGAGGTTGTGTCAAGAGACAACTCCTTATGTTCCAAAAGCTCCTGAAGAGGTCTGTGTTTGAAGTCCCACTTCCTGGAGAGGCCCAGCCTGCCTGGAAAGGGAGTGTGATATATGAGGAAGACAGAAAGCACAGATACTTGGCTCAAGAAAGAAGGCCTAAATCAGATGAAAATGTGCCTGAGTGACCTGGTGTGGAGGGAGGGGCTGAGGTCACAGCGAACAGTTCCCAAGGATGCTTCCTGGGGCCCAAGGCACCCCTGATCAGAGGAGGCCAGAATCTGCAGGAGCCTGGTGTTCAATGAGGAGAAGTGAGCCTAGACAATCCGGGTGGACTGAATTAGTGCTGGCCCTACTTACAGAAATCAGCCCTTGGCAGAATTAGGGAGAGAGAGGAATCATGGGAATGGAGAGGTGCTGCCTCTCAGGGACCAGTTAGATCAGGCAGAGCAGACATATGCTGAGAAGACTCAGCTCCTCGATGGCTAGAGCTGACAGGAACATCTTCCTGCGCCAAGGCAGCTCTTCCCCTAAGTGCAGACCATGGTGTCAGCGGGTCTAACTCAGGGTAATTTCGAAGCCTGAGAAGACTCTGGTGTGCTCACGATCACATGCAACGCTCTCCCTCCCCTTTCAGCGCTAATTCTCTGGGAATGAAACAGCTCTGCCAGGGGTGGTGGCGCATGTCCGTAATTCCAGCTCTCAGGAGGTTGAGGCAGGAGGATTATGAGTTAGAGGTCAGCCTGGGCAACACGGTGAATTCCAGGCAAGCCTCAGCTACATTTCTGAGGCACTGTCTGAAACTCCACCTCCAAAATGTAAGCTTCTGGAACAAGAAGGGTCTCCCTTTGCTCCAACTCCACACAAAATGAAACATCGAGAATCTGCTCTCTGAATGAAGTAAGAGCTATGGCCACAGTAGAAGTTTCTAGAGAGTTCCTTACGTGCCAGGCTATTCACTTGGGTGTTTCTCTGCACCTGGCCTGATAATAATGCTTATTACCTCTATCTTATGTCTGGGGAAACTGAGGCTCAGATAGGTTAAGCTACTGTTATGGGAAACGTAGGTAGTAAGATCAGAACCTGGGTTGGAGATCAGACTTATCTGTGAACATGGCGCCTCTGCCTCCTGCTGTCAGCTGACCAGGGGAAGGTGCACTCTCCTCCTGTGTGTATGTGTGTCTCTCTCTGAGGTAGCTTGCTTCCCTCACACTTGCAGGAGGGGCAGTTTCCCGGTGTTAACTGATTTACAGCTCAGCCCCATGAGGTGGCCAGTGTAGCTTCACTCCCAGTGGGGAAGTTGGAGCTGAGGACTGGCAATGCTGAACTTGAATCCAGGTGGATGAGGACCCAGGCTTGTCGTGGAGTGGTACCCCGGGGGACACTGTGGCTACATCTGACTGTATCCTGCTGATCTTTCTGCAGGTCCCATCCAGGAGTGAAGGATGCCACTCTGGGTGTTCTTTGTGATCCTTACCCTCACCAGTGGCTCCCATTGCTTACTGTCCTCACCTGCCTTCAGGTAAGTAGCAAGGACTCCTGCATAAATTGAGCCACCAGTGCCAGTCAAACTGCTCATCTCAAACAGTGACCAGGCATCGAGCTCCAGAGGCCACACAACCAGGATCTGAGTCTCTGGGAGTGAGGGGAACACGGGACAACAAAGAGGACCTTACTGAGATGTCACATAGCTCCAACTGTTCTCCTACCTAACCCCATCCTGACCTTTGACCCCTTTGCACAGGGTGCAGCGACATGCAGATGCCATCTTCACCAGTAACTACAGGAAACTCCTGAGCCAGATGTATGCCCGAAAAGTGCTCCAGGACATCATGAGCAGGCAGCAAGGGTAAGCAGACATTCTAGTAGCTTCTTCCCGGTCACCTCTGCATCCGAGTTGGGAAGGTCTGAGGCAGGAGATGGGAACCAAGCTGTGTCTCTTCCCTGACACAGTCTAGATCAGTGGTTCTCAACCTTCCTGACGCTCTGACCCTTCAACACTGCCTCTTCCTCATGTAGTGGGGAATCCCCAACCATAAAATCGATTGCTACTTTACAATTGTAATTTTGCTACTGTTCTGAATCGTGGTGTGAATACCTGACATGCAGATCTTATAGGCAACCCCAAAGTGGTCGAGACCCACAGGTTGAGATACGCTGGCATGTATCCTTTCTGGATTTTTGCACAGGAAAAGTAGTCCAGGTCAAACCTCCACTTAGACCTACTGTGTGCCTTTCCCTGTCCTTGGCTCCAGCAGTGACAATGCTGATGGTCATTGTTCCTATTTGATCTGGACTCCAGGCCAGAAACAAAGACTAGGCTTGGGGACCTGTGTACACACAGGGCTGCACTGTGGACACAGGAAGCCTGTGCCAGAGCAGCCACCATAAATCTCTTCTCAGATCTTTGACTCTACCTGTCATTATCCCATTGGACAGACCCCTGTGTCATCTCTAAATAATGCCCAAAGAGTAGCTGAGCAAAGATCTATAAACAACTTGGCTTTGTAGTTTTTGTTTTGAAAAAACCTTCAAAAGTACAAAAATGTCGTTATCGATGGAGTTAGCTTGTGCTGCTTTTGCAGAGGACCTGGGTTCAATTCCCAGCACCCACATGGAAGCAGACGCCTGCCTACAACTCCAGTCCCAGGGGCTCTGGTGCCTGCTTCTGGCCTCTACAGGCACCAGGCATATAGGCAAAAACACCTAAACACATAAAAATTAATAAACACAAAATTTAAAGCTACAGTAGTACCTTCAGAGTGAACAGCTCCTACCATTTTGTCATTTCTTCCCAGGTCAGCAGCACACACGGGCACACCCAGGCACATGTACATTTGCCATAACGATGGTCTCATATTCGCTGAGCCATTTTTAAATTTCTCATTTCTTCTACGGTAGGGTCTCATCTAGCTCAGGCTGGTCTTGACCTCGATATGTATCTAAGGATGTCTCTTCTGAGCCTCCTGCTTCTACCTCCTGAATGCTGGGATTTCAGGCCTGTGGATTACAGTTCTCATGACCTTTTACCCAGTGGCATTTGTGTCTCCTAGTCTAACACCACCTCTTCTGTGCTTGGTGACACTGTCACTCACAACGCATATTTAAATCTCACAGTTGTCCCAACAGGTTCCCTATTTTTCTTTCTTCCCCGACCCAGGACCCAGTGTAGGCTCATCACCCTATCTGCTTGCCACTGTTAGACTGAATCTATGTGCTTGACTGTTATGCTCGCATACATGTCTGCGTACCACATGCATGCCAGATGCCCTCCAAGGTCAAAAGAGGGCATCAGATACCCTGAAACTGATTAAGTAACCTCATAATTAGGGCCTGCTGTGGCCTTCTCAGTGGGGGTATCAGAAGCCGCCACCCAAGTTTGTCCAGGGACTGGTGGGTAATAAATTTGATCACTTGTTTTAATGTGCCATCTACAAGGTTAGTAATCTGTGGGGGGGGGGGGGGGTTTGCAGTGGTACGGATATGCATGCTGTACTTTTCACTGCCATGCCCACTGCTCCACAGATATCACTGAATGTAAGTGGGTTGCCTAAGAATCCACACGGACTGACTGAGCATCCTACCCAATGGTGGCCTCACTGTTTCTCCTTTCCGAATCCATAGGGAGAGGAACCAGGAACAAAGAACCAGGTTCACCCGCCAGGTGGACAGCGTGTGGGCAGAGGACAAGCAGATGACCCTGGAGAGCATCTTGGTAACCCTTCTGCAGAAACACACATGGGGGAGGAGGGCAAAGGGGAAGGAAGAGGGACAGCACAGGTTGGAGGGGCAGAGAGAGATTTTTTGTTTTGTTTTAGTTGAGACAGGATTTTTCTGGGAAGCCTTGGCTGTCCTGGAACTCACTTTGTAGACCAGGCTGACCTTGAACTCAGAGATCTGCCTGCTTTTCGCTCTCCCAAGTGCTAGGATTAAAGGCAGCGTGGCCACCAGCACCCACCTGAGAGAGATTTTTCTGGGGATTTTAGAGACTTCCTTCCCTCTGGGATCCCAAGAAAAGCAAAGAATCTCATTTTTCTCACAGGTGTAGGGCTTAGTCTTTCAAGCAAAGAGACAAGGCCTTCTGTCCCCTAAGGCTTAGGGACAGGGAGGGATACGTGAGGGGACTACATGCTGGCCATTGTAGTGTGTCCAGTGCAGAGTAAGAGGCCAGGCTCAGTGTGTTTGAAATGCTATCAGTGCTTCTGCTATGAGTCTCAGACCCTTAACAGGTACCCCAAGGGATTGTTGTGGGTACACCTCAGACCCCCTGTAAAAAGACCCATCATGCACCTATAATGCCCAAGACAGGCTGGCTTTCCCATGCCCGGTGCTGATAGGACGGGCACATACTGTCATAAGAGGCAGAACTGGTCATGACGGTCCTTCCCCATCTCCTGATCCTCACATCCCCACCAGGAGTCAGGGAAGATGGAGCATGTTTCCCCTTTTTACAGAAGAGGAAAAGTGAAGCTAAGAAGAGGCAGGGTTGGAGAGACTGGCAAGTCCAGGCTGTCTACCTTGGGATGTCTTCCCATAAGACCCAGTTCTAAAGACGGACTGTCAACTGAGCGCACACACTTTCCCGCTAGACTGCTCCCGCCACAGCGGATGCAGCAGCTGTTGAAGAAAACTCAGTTCTGGCAGAGCTGTCCTTCCTTACAGCCTAATTAGACACCCAGAGCTGGGGAGCTCACCAGCTTCAGTCCGGGAGCCACAAGCACCACCGTCAGGCAGATGACGGGGCAGGGTGTGTGTGTGTATGTGTGTGTGTGTACTGAACCATACTGAAGGCAGGATGTAGACTGGCCCCAGGGTTGGCTTTGGATCTCTTTGCCCACAACCCCCTCCTCTACAAAAGGAACAGGTGAACTCTGTTTCCTTGTAAGGGCTCAAAGGTTAGGGCCACGGGAATATTACCTCTAAGAAGAATTACACCCAGTGGCTCTCACCAGGAGAGGAGTGATCTCCCTCTGGAGCCCAAAAGAAGATAGATGGCTACAGATCCTTGTTCCCTCCAAATATTACAAGGGGACTGAGAGAGGTAGAGCTTGGTGGCTCAGGCCCTGTTGCCCCATATTTGGGAGGCTAAGTCAGGAAGATTAATAGTTCAAGGCCAGGACTGGAGAGAGGACTCAGCAGTTAGGAGCAGTTGCTGCTCTGGCAGAGATCCTGCATCCAACTCTCTGCACCCACGTGGTGACTCACAACCATCTGTAAGTGTAGTCCCATGGGATTGAATGCTCACTTCTGGTTTGCAGACATACATGCAGATAAAACACCCATGTACATAAAATACATACATAAATAAATCTTAAAAATAAAAACTTCCTGGACAGCTTGAGCTATATAGTATGAGACCCTGCCTCAAAATAAAATACATAGAGTAGAAGAGAACAACTTGTACCCAGCCCCTCTGCTAACCTTCCCGAGAGGAAGCTGACCTTCTGGTTTAGCCGTTCTCTTACCCTGGTGACAGCCATCCCGTGGATTCTGTATGTGAAGTCCTGGGCTGGGCATCAGCTATATTCAGATCATGGGTAGCTTCTGCTCTCATGGAGTCTACCTCACAGAGGCAGGAAGGAGTCCCACTTGTTCTTGTGAGGTTGGCCATTCAACTTGTGACCAACAGAAAGGTTTGTAGGGTGTGGCACATGTAGGTATGGGAAGAAGCTGGTCCTGTCTAAAGGTCAGAAGGGAAGTGACCAGCCCAAGGTCTCAGTGGCAGCCAGTTAGTGGGGCAGGGGGTAAGCAGGGGTTTACATGGCTGCGGCCATGAGCATCTTTCCAGCTGATACCTCCTGTATCTGGGAACCCAGAAGTTCTGCCCCTGCCTGGAACCCCAGTCATCTTGGCGGCACATGAGTCCTGGCCTCTGGATTGAGTGTCTCTTTCTTTCTGCAGCAGGGATTCCCAAGGATGAAGCCTTCAGCAGAGACTTGAGTCCCCGGTCCCCAAGCCCAACTGTACCCTGTTACTCCTACTTCAGTTCTGACCTTTCCTTTCTTCTGTAAATACAATAAAACCCCCACCTCATCTGCAGTTCAGCTTCCTTTATTGTCAATCTGATTTTTTTTTAAAAAACATGGTTTATATGGTTACCTCTCCCAAGTAGCATGACGAAGTATAACAATGCCAAACAGTTGGAGCCAGAGAGAGCTCAGCTGGTAAGAGTCTTGCTGTGCAAGCAAGCATGAAGCAAGCCCAGACCCTAGCACCCACATAAAATCCCCGGCATGGGAGTGTCAGAGATGGGGAGGCCAAGAAAGACGTATCCCTGAGGCTCGCTGGCCAATTCGTTTAGTCTAGTCTGTGAGTCCCAGTGAGAGGTCTCAGAAAAAAAAAGGCGACTGTTCTTGGCTATATAGTAAATTCCAAGTCAGTCTGGGCTACATACAACACTTTCTCAAAAACAAACAAAACAAAACAGTAAATTAAACCTTACAAATTGACAACTGTGACGCCTGGATGACGGGATGTCTGGAATGATTAAAAGTGCAGAAATAATCACAGCACTTAAAATTGGATGGGACTCCTTCCTCTTGGTTTTCCCAGCCAGCCTAGTTCAATGCCAGCAGGACAGGGAAGCACTGAGCCGACTGAGGCCAGGTCTCCTATCTCCCAGCACCAGGGCTGCAAAGGACTACCTGCTCCCCTGAGAGCCTGGGCCAGCGAGGCAAAGCCTGGGAAGTGCACTGTAGGAGGCCTTTCGGTGGCTGGTGGAGACAAAGAGAACAACGGGAAACCAAAGCTCCTCCAGAGGAGAAGGCTAGCCCAGAAGGGCAGGCAGAGCAGGAGGCAGGAAGTCTGGGACAAAGGCGGAGCTGAGCTGAATGGGAGTCTCACCCCCACCTCCCTTCGGGGCCCCACCTGCTCATCTCTTTCCCTGCCCTGTCCCAACGAAAGCGAAAGCTCGGGGCTCTCTCAACTTTTAATTAGTTTTTCAGATGAAATAAAGGCCGCTGAGAACCAAAGCCACTTGTGGGTTTTGAGGTGAATACGATTACAAAAGGGTAAATCCACTGCAGCTACCCTGGGCTTTCTCTCCATTAGCAGGACCGCTGCTCCTCGCTCCGAGGGCCCTGCTGAGGGCTACTTTCATCGCACTAAAGAGGTTTTCTCACCAATGGACGACTCGTCTCTTTCATGGTTCATGTTTGGAGTTTGCAGGGAGACTCCCCTCATTGCTCCCTACAGCTGCCCACTTACTGGCAGGGTGCCCACCAATGTCAGGGCTACTGGTACCAAGTCACACACTCAAGAGGCAGCAAGCCCAGGACTGATGGGGGTGTTTGTGGGGGTACAGTGTGTGTGTGCGATTGCTCTCGTATTGCTGTATGATTTCAGGCCCCTTAGCACTGTGAGCTGGGACATCAAGTGACTATTGGGCACAGGTGGACCTGAACAAACTGCTTATGAGGCTTCTCATCACAACAAAGGAGCTCATGATGTATGATGGGGCCACACCTGATTAAAACCTATGAAACCATAGAGTGAGACCAGAGTCAAGGGCTGTGCCTGGTGGTTTATGCTTATAATCCCAACACTAGGGAGACTGAGGTAGAGGACCATGAGTTCCCGGTCAGCTTGTGCTACATAGTAGGACCTCGCCTCAACAAACACTTAATAATCCTTAGGGGCGAGGGAGAGGATTCATTACTGGTCGTGAAAGCAAAAGGACCCCAGGCACCGTGTGACTCTTACAATCCCAGTGGGAGGGAGGAAGAATGAGGCAGACCGGGTCTCACTGGCCAGCCAGCCTAGCCCACTTGGCCAGCTTGGAGTTAAGGTGGTGGTAAGCTGCCCCATGTGGGTGCTGGAAACTGAATCTGGAAGTCCTCTGCAGGAGCAGCATGTGCTCTTAAGTACTTCAGCCCCTCAAAATCCAGGCTTTTAGAATAAAAATTCTCTCAGAAAAAAATGTGTGTCTGTGAATGTATTCATGAAGGCCAGGGGTTAACGTCAGGCACCATCTACCTTGTTTTTGAGACAAGTCTCTTGCTAGCCTGGGGCCTACTGACTGACTAGGCATGAGCTCTAGGATCTTGCCTGTCTCTGCTTTTCCAGCGTTGAGATTCCAAGCACACTCAGTGTTTAGCTATGGGTTCTGGGATCACCTTTCTAGACCAAATGTCTCAATTTTAAAATGTTGGCATCTAGTTTAAAATCTAGTTTAAATGTTAACCACCATAGATAAAACAAAGTAAGAACAGCCACTGCATGGTTTGCAAGCCTTGGGAGAGGGGAGGCCGACGACTGTAGAATTCTAGATAGAACTGTCCTAGAGTTCTAGAATCTCGTTCCCTTCCCCAACCAAACCCCTCATTTCCTTACCACAGCCAAATCTAGTTGGGCTGCAAAGTAACCTTTATACCTCAAACTTAACAAAGACTCTTAAGATGTAGCTCTGTCTAGTCTGGATCCTATGTTCCTCCTGTTTCAGTTTCCTGAGTGGATTACAAATGAATGCCACCACAAAATGTATCATGTTTCAATAGAATTAAAGACAATGGTGCCAAACTAGTCAAACACATTTGCGTGTGGGTTTGCGTGCGTGTGTCTTGCTGAGGCAGGGCCTCTCTGTACACTTCAGGGTAGGGGGACTCCTACCTTACTGTAGGAGCGTTGGGATAACGAATGTTTACTCAGGTGGTCAGTCAGTGCTACCAAAAATTTAGAGTCCTTCCAAAATCATGTTGAAAGAAATCCCCAGTGCACTGCATTACCAGCTGGGGTGGGGTTCACACAAGTGTATGGATTATTACCTTTATTCAAGGGCCAGGGCAGTTAGCTAGCTGCTTTTTTGTTATTCTGTCAGTGGGAACACTGATAGAGCATCAACATCATCTGGAAGGAGAAGTCTCTCTCACTACTTACCAAATCTGCCAGTGCCTTCTAGTTCTTAGGACTGCTGGGTTGCCTATCTATCTATCTATCTATCTATCTATCTATCTATCTATCTATCTATCTATCTATCCATCTATCTATATCCACACACCAATCTATCTTCTTATTTATAAATTTTCCATCTATTTTACTGCTTCTAAATTATCTGCTTTGTGGTATTTTATCACAGAAGGAATGGACCGAGGCAGTCAGCTTTATTTATTGACACAATTTCAACCCTTCTCTACACACCAAGCCCAAATGTTCAAGGCAAAAGCCTAGAGCAGGTCTTTTGAACAGAAGAATCTTCAAAGACAAACATGGCTCCTTCAAAGTGCCTGCTACTGGAGCCGCAAGGACATGGGCCGTTTCTAGGCCACTTTCAGTACTGTTAAGAAAGGGGTGAGGTGGCCCAACTGAAGACTGCTGAGTCCTTACATTACACATGCGAGGTTCCATCAACACTAGGAGTCCACCATTCTCTTTATTCCAAAGCTGATGAATTACAGATTTAAACTTTTCAAATATAACATCTGGGTAACCTGGGATATTCACAGCATCTTGCCAGCCATCACGACAAAGGGACAGACAATCTGAGCCCAAACATATCTGTTCTGTGAAGCAAAAAGTGAGAAACAAGTAAATGTGTAAGCACAGCTCAACTTCTCTCTTTTTAAATAACAGGTATTTCCTCCTTTCCTGTTCTGTTCCCCAATTCTTCCTTTCACACTATGAACTGTCAACCACTCCTTGTTAAATGTTCATTTCAGCCTTCAGGGTCTTCTAACTTCTTCTGGAACTAATGTGCTGTTCTGGAAAAAAAGGGAGACAGACATACAGTTACTGATGATTTAAAAGGACAGTTACAGTTCTTATTCAGGACAACAGGGAGACTAAATCATTCTCCCACTGAAGGTGTTATCAACAAGGGGACAGCCCTGTATCTACTGGCTCCATTTGTAAATGTCCAGTCTCATTTCAATAAATAGCAGAAGCCCACGATGACCTGAAAACCATGAAGCACCTGAGGCCTGAGGAAGGAGCATGTGAAAACCCAGGGATGAGGTAATTCCAGGCACACCCCTCACAGTACAGGCCCAAACAGGGAAGACTTTAGTCAGAAAGAATCAGAGTTTAATCCTGCCAGCTGCCTGCATTCTTGCCAGCACAGACTAAGCAACTAACCTAATACAGAAGAAGTATGGAAAAGGGCACTTGGCTATAAAACCACTGTTTTGTTTGTTTGGTCTTCTTTTCTTTTTTGGTTTGAAGGCTAGTTGGCTGGTTTTGGTACTTTTTTTTTGGAGATAGGGTTTTGCTATGTAGCTCAGGCTGGCCCCAAACTTGTGATCCTCCTGCCTCAGTACTTCTCAGATGAGAATCTCTCTGCCACTTTCTTCCCACTATTCTCTGTGGGGAAAAAGCTGTGGAGGCTCCAGAGGGAAATGTATAACCACACGGAATGCAACCAGGGAAGAGCAGCAAGCAAACAGCAAGCGTACGTAGAAGATGGCCTCAGCAGGCAGCAGGCCATGGTGAGGACTGGAAAGATTCTACCAGTCTCACAGAATGGCAGGCTTCAAACCAACTGACAAAGCAGTCCTCTGGAGGGCATGCGGGCACAGTGCTGGATCCTACAGACCAGTATGTGTGCCTTTAATTCTTTACCAGTGCTCACAAGTTCTTGACATTAGGGTGTGTGCCTGACAGGCTAAAGGACAGCAAGGGTATGAAATGAGGTAGCAGAACTCAAGGCCCCAGACTTTGGCCAACAACTGAGAGATTCCATTATACTCGCTCAAACCCCTAGTGCCCTTAGTCAGCGGCACTAAGCCACACAGGGTAAGCCTGACATGGGGTCCCAGGCCCCACAAGTCCCAAAGGCTCCAACGACCAGACTTGGATAGCAGGAGGGGCCAGAGTAAAGAACAAAAGAACTCAACATGTCACAGAAAGGACTAGTTCTGAAGGTAAAGCTCAGACAGAGCAACTGAAATTTAGGGCAAAACAGAAGAATAAGGCCAGGACACAAGGGTGGGTGAGGGACAGCCTACACAGGGCTCAGGGGGCCTTCTGGGCTGCAGAGTCTGTCTTACTAGATGGCAGTCGCACAACTACATGCTTATTTTTTGCTTGTTTATTCATTATTTATTTATCTAGACACAGGGTCTCCTATAACCCAGGATGATAGTGAACTCCTAATCCTCATGCCTCTGCCTTCCAAATGTTGGGATTACAGGTGTAAGCTACCATGTCCAGCATTACACCTCACTTAAACCTGGTTTGGGGGGGGGAGTAATTTTCTCTTTGAGTTAAGGACAAGGTGACCCAGCTTATGCTAACACTGACTGAGAACGCGCTAAATCCTATGTTTTTGTTGACTTTCCCCATTTCCTGAGGATTAAAAACTAGGTGTGCTAGGATTTGCTTCATTTCTTTGGCAGGGAAAACGATTTCTAAGGCAAAGGATAAAAGGAGACATGATGTGAAAATTAAAATCTCTCTCTCCTGCTTGTGGGGTAAGGCAGGATCAGCTAACTATGCCACACAGGCCCAATCCAGCCCACCTCCAGGTTGGGGAGGTGGTATTTTTGGGTGCGTGGTCCATGGGTTCACACTGCAGTGCTGGAGGGAGACGAGTGTCAATGTACTGGACAAGGATGCTCCCCAGAGCCTCTTGTGGGCCCTCATCTGCAGGAGCAGATCCACAAAGCAGCACCCCAGCCCTGCCCTTGCTCCAGTCCTGACTGAATCTGCCTCCCCATCAAGAGCCCTTGAAAGGAGGGCTGCTGTGTGTCACACCCTGTGCTCCAGGTAGGATTCGGCTGTTGGCTTTGATCCATGGTCATCCGTCACTCACAACTGAATCTTACCAAATTGCATGGTTCATCTGAGTGTTCCGGAGAGGCCTAGAAGTAGTGACAAGGTGTGCCGGGAGTTGCCATGGGACCATCACTTAGTGAACCAAGTAGTCAGGGTGGATGAGGGCCCTGTCAAGATGTCCAAGTTGGACTTGTCTTATTCTCCCTCGACTCCTGTTCTCACACAGAGGGGCTACTGTAGAAACAGCAGTATCCCCTGGGAAGGCTGTCCTGGTCCAGCCACAACCTCAGTTAACAAGTTGTAAAACAGTCTCTGAATTCACCCTGGTAGAGGGAGTGGTGGGGAGGAACGAGCGGGTAGAAACGAACAGGACAGTAACTGGCATGCATGAAGTGGGCAAGACGAGAGAGGAAGCCTGCCTCTGGGACGAGTCGCCCTTCATCTTTACCGTAGTGTCCTATATTTTGCCAATCTACTGCTCTGCTCTGCAGCGATCCTGCCAAAGGAAAGAGGTTTGAAAATCAAGAAAGGAAGTGAAAGAGAGACAAGCCAAGGACACACATGGTAAACCAGACCAGAGCTCCTGTCAAGGCCGGTCCATTTCCCAGGCAGCACAGGCTGTCGGACTTGTGAAGAGGAGGGGGGCGAAGAGCCACCAGGCCTCTAATGAGAGCCATGGGTCTTTCCAGAAAGTGCATGTAAGTCAGGCTTCCACAGTGGGGACATCTGCTGCATGGACTCTACAGGGAATGGTGTTCTCACACTGCTCTTCCCTTGACTTCATTGCTCTTGTGGACACTTTCCAGAGAAGAAAGAAGTTAACGGACAGAGCACACACAGCCTTCTGGCTCTGGGAGCCCAGACTGGTCACTGATGGAAAACCAACCAAGTCCTGGCCTTCCTTTTCTGGATGCAATGTGCAGTGTCAGGGGTAAAGCAGCTATAACTAGGGGCACTGAGGCAGCTCTGGTGGGACCTAGACAGGCACAGGGAAGTCAGGGATGTTTGCACAGGAGCTCATGGTGAGGCACTAAAAGTTTACAATGAGACCCCCCACACTGCCCACAGTGCTCTCCTTCAATAACACCCCTCTTGGATCAAACAGAGGTAACTGGCAGCGTGTTTAAGGGCATGCTTCTGAGTTCCATTCTGCCAGCAAAAGTCCCAGAGGGAGAAAGCAGGGTGAGTCTGAAAATGATTTCTTTCAAAGGTGAAAGCAATTCTGACCTTTTCTTATTGGCCTTTGCATGGTTGAAATCAGTCAGGTTCTATAAAGTCAAATCAATGAGAAACACCTATGTGACATTTAAATTTGCCTCCAATTCTGTTCTGAAAGTCAAGCTGCCACCACATCAAGGTCTGAGCATTTGTCTGCCTCTCATGCTGGCTATCGCTGGGTTGCCATGCCTACACAATAGCTGAGGGGCAGAACACAGACCTATAGATGGGAGGAAGAGCTCTGGCACCATCCAGAGCCCCAGCAGCAGTGCCATTCTGGGGGCACAGGAGGAGGGCAGGGCAAGAAGGAATTTTCCACCACGCAGCTAACACATTTCGCCCACACAATGCAGTTATTTCCCCCTTGTTCTAATGTGAGGACACAAATTACTGCGACTTTCAAACATCCTGGTCACCAAAGCTACTTTCTACTTTACAAGTCCTGCCTGCTTGTGGCTTCCCGAACAGGCTGGAGGAAGGTGTTAGACTTGTCCCCAAGGATGTGAATCATTCTGCCACATACCTTTGTGGTCTCACAGCTAGGCTGGCACAGTGCCCACACAAAGGTCTCTCATCCCACCCTGGAGCTTGGTCCATCCCCAGCCTCACCTCTTAACTGCCTGCTGGGCCAGCATTCGGTTGCCAGCTAGAAATGTCACAGTGCCCAGGACAGCCAGGTACTTCAGGGTCTGGAACATGTTGAGCTGAGTCCAGTAGACGTACATGAGCCCCAGCATTGCTACAAGAAGTGTCATGACATCCAATTAGCAGGAGCAGTGACAGTGGGGAGGGAGCAGGGCGCTGCATCATGGGGGCCAGCATTTCCAGGCAGCTTTTTTGTTTAACACTCTTATCTCAACACCAGACAACAGATAACAATATATTTGCCTTTGAGCTTTCTTTACCAAGAAATCTAGAGATGAAACTCTGATTTTAGCCACGTTTACCTCTCTCTGATCTACGGGCACCTATCCACTCTGCTTCCTTCACATGGGGTTGTTTTTACTTTAAGGATAATTTTAGGTTTCAAATTCTTTTTTTTTTGGTTTTTCGAGACAGGGTTTCTCTGTGTAGCCCTGGCTGTCCTGGAACTCACTCTGTAGACCAGGCTGGCCTCAAACTCAGAAATCCACTGCCTCTGCCTCCCAAGTGCTGGGATTAAGGCGTGCACTACCACTGCCCAGCAGGTTTCAAATTCTTAATGAAAACGTTCAGGACATAAACCAATTAGTCACTTCCTTTTAATTAGAACCATATCAAGAACAATTTGCCACTGTGGCTTGGAAGTGAGCGGAGGCCTGGGAAGGCTCAGTAAGACCTGGGCACCGAGAGCAGAGTGTCCTGAACTCGTATCAGCCCTGCCCTAAGCAGCTTGTAGCTTCCCTGAGCCTAAATTCTTTTACCATCAAATGGGTCAGAGTTCCTGCCCCAGTTACCCCTATCAGGGTTGAATAATGAGATTCAAATAAGGAAATACACACAGAAGCACATTGGCAAGGAATGTCATGGCTCTAAACACACTTCTACTGGGGCTTGCTCCCGGCCTGACTGAGGAGGGCTGTCATTCAAGTCCAGCAACTAAGCAGGCGAGAAAGGCCACCCTACTGGCTCTGCCCAGGATGACAGATGAACTACCACAGAGGTGCTTTAGCAGTTGTGAGGTCAGGGGCCAACGAGAGTCTCGTCAAAGTTACAGACTCCCTTTCCTAAAACATCCCCACATTTGCCTGCAAAGGGATTCTCCTACGGACCCTCGGAGAAGCCATGCACTACGGATGCAGAGATGATGACGCCTTAAAGAGGCAAAGGAATTTAAAACATTAACTTTCCAGTGAGATGCAAAGGTTTGGAAATGCTTACCAACCTGGGAATTCACTGTCTTGTTATGCTTAGGCTGTTCAGGTTCTACATTCTCCAAAAAACAATGGAGGACAGTGTGTCTGAGCAAGGAAGGGATTTTCTATTACTGCACAGATAGAGCTGCCAGCAAATATGAAGATCAATGTGCTGGGGAAAGATAACCTTTGGGAACTGCATTAAATGCTCTTCATCCAGGAAGACGGCTCAGCGTAACGACACGCTAAGTGAGTAATCTCTGGAAATGAACGGGGCTGCTAAATAAGGGTAAATGGCTTGCCACAGCCTCCCGGAACAATGAGGCCCAACAGAATGACAGCTGCCGTAAGCTGACAAGCCAAACAGGTTTATCATCATACTAACTGTGCTGAAAGGCCAGGAGGGAGAGGGAAACGCTGTGCTATTAAGCCATTACAGTTAATAGGTTGTGGGCCTACTTAACAGGGCTTTAGCGTGGGCAGGCAAAATGTCAGAGGAGGTTAAATGGAATTAGAGCCTGGGGCACTCACCAGCATGTCCCAGGTGAAAGATAACTGTGCTAGGAGCAAAGGTGAAGTTGGAGATATTGGCTCCAATCCGGATCCACTGAGTGCCGAGAAATAAAGGAAGATTAGAACGTGAGAGCGCTGCGACACATACTATGCCAACACTGACCCGAGCCCCTGAGCTTCAACGTTCACATACACTAGAAGGACAGGGGTTTCCCCAGGTGACACGCATGCTGTCCTAAGTCCTCAGGAAGAACTGTCCCTTCTTCCCTCTGAAAGGTCAGAAGCTGCGTTGATCAAAGTGACTAAGTTCTCTAGGAGTTAGGACCGTAAGCCACAGGCAGCAGGAACGTGCTCTCATGACGGATTCTGTGCCTCTGAAACGCCATCACCCCAATACAGAAACGGCCACAGGCCAGGTCTGTTTGAAAGCGTGTGGCATGCTTTGCAGTTCTAACATTCCTCTTTGCTGAAATTCAGCCAGTTAATTTAAAACACAGGTAACCTGCCAGAACTAATACCTAAAGTTTTGTTTGTCCAAGTTCTCTCAGCTTTGAGGTGATAAATCTACATTTATGATTTTCAGAGAAACAAAAGAAAAAATTTAATTGGTTAAAATATACAGGTTGAGTCTGGCATTAATTTTATGGCGATCTAGAAGCAGAGGCTGGTGATCTCTGTGATTTCAAGGCTAGCACAGTCTACACAGCCAGTTCCAAGATAAAAAAAAAAAAAATTGGGGGGCGAGGGGGTTTCAAGCCAGGGTTTCTCTATGTAGTCCTGGGTGTCTTGGAACACATTTTGTAGACTACACACCTGGCCCAAGAATTCTTTTTTTTTATTTATTTATTTATTTATTTTTATTTAAAGTGAACATAAATCAGGTGTAGGGACGCACACCTTTGGTTCCTGTACTTGGGAGGCAGAGGTAGGTAGATTTCTGTGAGTTTGAGGTCAGCCTGGTCTACAAAGTGAGTTCCAGGACAGCCAGGGCTACACAGAGAAGAAACCCTGTTTCGGAAAAACAAACAAACAAACAAACAAACAAACCAAACCCAAAAAACTCATACATGTATGTATACACACACACCCACATATAAATAAACATCACTTTTTTTTTTTTGAGACAGCATTTCTTGTGTGGCTCTGGATGTCCCGGAACTCATGCTGTAGACCATGCTGACTTCCAACTCAGAGATTTGCCTGCCTCTGCCTCCTCTGCCTCACCGCCACCATCACCCAGCTAAGCATCACTATTCAAGTAGGTATTTCCTTCCTTTACAACCTCCATGGTGTTTCCTCCTCAGAGCTGACCAACACTAATAGTTTTAAAAACCTTTCCATAAAGATGATTCCACTGAATCTCCTTGCCAGCCTTTCTGTTGGCATCAGTGTGCAGATCTGTCAGTCTGCTAACAACTGGCACACCTTTCATTGTGTGGGCAGACTAATTATAATTAGCACCTCTTCTAAGTGGACCTCCCATTCATTCCAGCTTCATGCTCCCAGGAGATCTGGAATACATAGCTTGTTCTCCATTCTTGCTGGCCTCGAACTCAGAAATCCGCCTGCCTCTGCCTCCCGAGTGCTGGGATTAAAGGCGTGCGCCACCACTGCCCGGCTTTGTTCTCCATTCTTAAAGCCATCAACACCGACCTCCATTTTTTTCCACACCTGATCTCATCTGAGCACTCCCCCAGAGGATCTCAGACTGCACACTGGTCAATGTCAGCAGGAATTTTCTCATGTGTTTAATAATGGATGCGTTTATTTGGCTCTTCCCCTACCATGGGGAACTCTGCTTATTCTAAAACTTCTGACTATTAGTTCAAGTCACAGCTGCTGGACCCCTCTAGAGTTGTGATTAGGCCAGAGCACAAAGACTCTTTTGGAATGGCTACATCTGTCCTGCCTGGAGCCAGATACACTACCCACACTATGATGGACTTACCAGTGCAAAGAGCAGGAGCAAGGGCGAGAGGATGAGGGCCGTGAACGTATTGGACACCACTGTAGGGGGCCTTTTCTCAGGCTCTCGGAACAGGTGCTGACAAGAGAGGACACACCACAAAGTTTCAGAATGTGCCCTTCTCAGCAGGGACCAAAAGCCAACAATTGTGGAGAGGAAATACCTCCTAGAGGCCGAGCCTTTGATTGGCTTTATGTTACTTCTCTGATCCCAGGTGTCTCTTCCCAGGACACTGTTCTGGTTCCAGCCAGTGTACAGCTAACCTTTCTCCTCAAAGACTCTTTGCCATTTAGAGGCTGGAGAATGCAGACCACCCAGGGTCACCTGGCTGTGCCAGAAAGAAGGCTCAGGCCTAGGGACAGCCTGGATGTTACATCCAAGGACTCCAGACTTCAAAAATGCTCCTGGGTTCCTAGGTCATGTTACTGCCCTGCTATACTTGACCAACTAACAGAAACTGCAACCCCTTTACAACCCACCAGGGCCTTGTTACAGAGGGTCCACTCTTAGGGTTTTTTTTTTTTTTTTTTTTTTGGAGACAGGGTTTCTCTGTGTAGCCCTGGCTGTCCTGGAGCTCACTCTGTAGACCAGGCTGGCCTCGAACTCAAAATCCGCCTGTCTCTGCCTCCCGAGTGCTGGGATTAAAGGCGTGCGCCACCACTGCCCGGCTCGAGGGTCCACTCTTAACATACTCTTTTATTCTGTAGTCACGGATCTAGAGATCATCTGAACAGACCTCCCTCACCAGCTATGCTGAACTTCTAGAGTCAAGTCAGAAAGCTGGACAGCGTGCCTCTGAGCGTGCTTCACCTTGTCCTGAGCAATCAGACACAGCTCACCTCAACGGCCTGGGATAGAAGTAGCAGCAATGCATTAGGAGTCCACAGAGTATACTTGGCCCAAATGATGTTTGCTGTGAACTAGAGGCATGGTACTCTGTGCCTCAGTTTCTAAGTAAAGAACTGGGAGTAGGGAGGGCCATGGTCACTTTGCTAGGCTTGGGAAAGACCCTGTGAGGGACAGATGAGCAGTGACACTCTGCACTCCCATCTCTGCAAGCATCTGCTCTTCATGTATAAACTATGGCCTCTTTCCCAACCCAGCGCCAGAGGGAAGCAGCTCTGTTCGATGCTGCAGTCCCCATGTTCACACCGTGGCTCCTCTTTGCTGACACTGGCTTTCTAGTGCTGTTTGTCATGACTGCTGCCCCTGGCCGATCCTGGAGCCTCCCAGCCCCCTTCCTTGTCACAGAAAATCCTGCTAATCCTAAAAAATACCACAGAACATGACGTGGATTTAGAAAGAACCCCTCTCCCTGCCTGTTGAGGCCCTGTCCTTTATTTTATTGCTTGGAACTTAGGACCCTCTTGCCTCGGCCTCACTAATGTTGGGATTCCAAGGCGCGGGTCACCACACCTGGCTATCGTTCATGTTAGCAGGGCGATGATAGGAGAAGACTCTCTTTTCACACTTCCCACTCACTCACAAGTGGGCTCCATGCTGCTCCGATGGCTGCAGAGCAGTGCACTGTGGGGCCTACCCTACGTTCCCTGCAGCTGTGTTTATTCTGTGAAGAACCCTTTCAGAGACACTTACTCATCCACTTTGGTCCTCATAACTCTGATGGGCTGGGCTGGGTAGGGCTTGCTTATTTTGTGTCACAAGGATGGGGAGTGGCCTGAGACAGACAAGAATCTGCCCATGGCAGTAAAGCCCTGCCCCCCCAGGTGAGTTCTTAACTGTTAGTGACTTATACAGCAGAGAGGGTAAGAGTGAACCCTACTCATGCCTCGGACTGCCCAGAGGTGGTCTGGGATCTAGTGTCATCTCTGTTAGAAGATGGGACCACTAACTTGCCCCGCCCCATTCCCAGAGTGGAAAGGCCCACACCATAAAGCAGCACATGAGAACAGGCTGAAGGACCAGAGCCACAGCCCAGAAGTTTGCATGCAGTTTTCTCTCCCTGGGTCCATTTCAGCTCTAGGCTTAGTGGATAACGCCTTTGGACTATACCTGAATTTCCTGTTTGGGGGTAAAAAGGTTCTGGGACAGCACAGTGGAGGGAGCTTCTTCTTCAGGGAACTTGATAACCACATCAGCCTGAAAAAACAAAACTAGTGCTTAGAGGTAGAGGGTAAGAAGAGGCCAAGGCCATGACTGAAAAGGCTCTCCTCAGTCCAGTCACTTCTCATCCATTAGCTGACAAATGGAGGCAATGAAAGTCTCAAGAATAAACCCTGTATTTGCCAAAGTGCCTTTTAGAGCAAGGATTCCAATTTCCTACTAGCGTAGTGGGAAAGCCCCCTAGAGCTGCTTAATACAGAAAATCCCAGTAGGTGCACGGGCTGCTACAGTTATAATCAAGACACTGCCAGGTGTCCCTGGGAAGTGTGATTTAGTCACATAAAAAAATGGCACAAAGTATCAAGTCCAGGAGAAGAAAAGGAATCTTGAAAGTTGCAGGAGAAAGGTGGCTGCTCCTTCATCCTGCATGGAGACAGTCCCGCCTGACTGTGCTAACTGCCCTCTGCCACTTCCCAAACCCATCACTTCCTGCTCCTTCACCAGACTAAAGGCTCCGAAGCCACCAGTCTCTCTGAGTGCGCTGAGCTTCTCTGGAGGCTGCTCCTTAACATGTACTCCCAGATACTATTCCAAGGAGCCCCGGGGCTCCTTAATCCCTTGCTCCAAAGCTGTATTTCATGTTTCTGTCATCCAGAACTATCAAAAAAGGAAGGCCTGTAAGGAACCATGAAACCTATAGTATAATCACACAATTGCTGGACATCATTAACTAGTATTCTGCACACCTACAGTTCAATCACTGCCCTCTTATTCCCCAGGCTGTAACAGATCTCAAAGACTAAGACCATATTTGTTCGTCTGTGTATGCCTCAGTGCCTGATGAAACCAGAAAACCTCTTTCTGGTAAAATAATTATAGAAATTCATGGAATGCATGTACTTCACTCGTTTGTTTGATCAATACTTATTAGGCATCTACTACGCACTAAGGCCGCAGTGTATGACCCTCTGTCTCCCAGCAAGGCTGTCAGTGTGAGATGCAGCCCCACAGCCCTATCAGGTACATACCACGTTCCAGAGGATTGGGTTTTTCAAGGTGGCATCCCCGATGATTAGGTAGAGTGTGTAGGTGCCAGAGGCAGAGTCAAACTCAATCTTTCTTTCAGAGGTGTCTAGTTCAAACTTGTATACATTCTTGTTATCCGGCTC
Source organism: Uromys caudimaculatus (assembly GCA_028551405.1). Classification (NCBI taxonomy): domain Eukaryota; kingdom Metazoa; phylum Chordata; class Mammalia; order Rodentia; family Muridae; genus Uromys; species Uromys caudimaculatus. The sequence continues at coordinate 20,772,439 of CM052701.1, forward strand.
AGCAACAAACACCACCTCCTGGCCAGTCTTCTGGTTATGAAGTCGAACAAATGTCTGGAGAGAACAAGAATTCCACCTGATCAGAGGGCCCAACACTGACTCAGCCAGGAAGAGAGTCCTACTATTCTGTCACAGTGAGAGCTCTGGCTCGGGCAGATCTACTCCTCAGAGGGGAAGGAGCAGCCATCTGACCCTAGTTCCTATCCCAGGGACAACTTTCTGCTGGAACAAGAAGAGAATCCTGACTTAGCTGTCCAGCAATGCTCAGTGACTGGGAGGCTGAACACCCAGTGTGAGCATTTGCCCTCCTGCCAGCTCGGGCCACTATGCTGCCCAATTAACTTCTTCACCAGAGAGTGAAGAGAGAGAAATGGGGTGGAACGGCACGAGGCTCACTTTCAATTTCCTGGTGTTTCCAGCTCAAGATGTAGCAGTGGAGGCTCTGCTGTCTTCACAGAGCAGCCTGGTGCCACAGAGAGCCTGGCTCTGAACACAGCAACCGGCTCCATCACTTAGTAGCTGAGTAGGTCACTTAACCTCCGTATACCGTGACTTCTCCATCTTTAACAGAAATATTAACTACGTCGGTGCCTGTGCATGAAGATTTTATAACAGTGCATGCAAAGCATGAAGCGCAGAGCCTGGGAAGTTGGAGCCACCTGAGCACCATCCATCTGTAGCTGCCCAGCCTCAGTACAGTGGTTCTGGGTCTAGTCAGTTATGGCATAAGAAACTAAGGTCTTGCCAATGTGCATTAGAACTGCAGCAAAATTTAATATCCACACAAGGCTTTCCTTTCAAGGGCTTCAAGGCAAAGAATTCCACAAGACAAGTGGTTGGCTCCAATTGATAGGTTAGAAGGCTAGAACATTAAATGAGTTGCCATAGCAACACAGCTAGCACTGGACCTACACAACGCATAAATCTCATTTGTGAGTCCACATATCAAACTATTGAGGGAAGGGAACCTACAACACAGAGCACCCTGACTACAGCGATCAGTCCGGGGTGGAGAGAGGAGCCTACAACACAGAGCACCCTGACTACGGCGATCAGTCCGGGGTGGAGAGAGGATGCCTGTCTTCCACCTGTACTGCCACACTCTCTTCAAAATGTCACAGCACTAAGTCACACATCACAGAAAGAAGCTGGGAGAACCCAGACAAAGCCCATCCCCTTATATTATCATGTCTCACCCCCAGCCCCATTCAGTCTTCTCAGCTGGCAAATGTCCTTCTAGGAGAGAACTGGGAAATGCTGACAGGCTGAAGTGCTTGAAAGTCAGACTGAGCACAGGTCCTGGCTAAGCTACCTGGAGTTTGTGGGTTAAACTGGGGAGAAACTGAACAGCTAGGGCCGTTCTAGTGACACAGGTATACATAGTACCTATAGCCACAAGAATAGGGCCTGCAAGCAAACCCACTTCAGTGATCCATGGGCTCTTGCTAACATACCAGCACAGCACAGCAAAATCCACTGGCTTTGACAATGTTTGTTTTCCAGGACTCAGAATATTTACCTGAAATTCCCTAAAATACGAGGGTAGGGTACCACACCTACCCACGTATGTGACATGGTCAAGAGCAGTCCTTGAGAACTGAGAAAGACTAGAGAGGTGGGAAGCTAGGGGAGATGTCTGAGGACGAGAGATTCTTGGGGAAATGGTTTGAAAATCTTTTTTTTTTTTTTTTTTTGGTTTTTCGAGACAGGGTTTCTCTGTGTAGCCCTGGCTGTCCTGGAACTCACTCTGTAGACCAGGCTGGCCTCGAACTCAGAAATCCACCTGCCTCTGCCTCCCAAGTGCTGGGATTAAAGGCGTGCGCCACCACTGCCCGGCCTTGAAAATCTTTTTAGCTCCTTTAAAAAACACTCTTTATTGTGTGAAGGAGAATGGTCTATGCACAGGAATGGGCGGTAGCTCGTGTGTCTGGAGGCCAAGTCTGTGTCCTTGTTTATCTTCTTCTGGTTCTCTATGGGTTCCAGGAGGGGACTCAAGTTTCAGGCCTGGATAGCAAGAACATTTACCTACTGAGTCACCTTGCTGGCTCACTTAGTTTAAATTCTAAGCACTATGAAAATTTTACATTAAAAGCACATGGTTTTTTAACAAGGCTTTGAGTGATGCTAGCGAACACCGTAGCAAGAGAACAACCACACTGCCAGATGGATGCAGCAGAGCTAAACAGAATGAGAGAGAAGCGTATTTCCCTAGGGAAACCTTGAGCTTATCTTCCTGCCTCAGCTACCCTAAGTTTCTGTGACTACACATCTGAGCCTCTGAGCTTAGCTAATCTTTTCCTTTTTTCTTTTTCCTTATTTTTTTTTTTTTTTTTTTTTTTTTTGGTTTTTCGAGACAGGGTTTCTCTGTGTAGCCCTGGCTGTCCTGGAACTCACTCTGTAGACCTGGCTGGCCTCAAACTCAGAAATCCACCTGCCTCTGCCTCCTGAGTGCTGGGATTAAAGGCTTGTGCCACCACTGCCAGGCTAATCTTTTTCTTTTCTAAAAATGTGTGTACTTCAGTTACTGGGTCACAATCACTACAAAGGGAGTAATGGGACATGGGACAAGCTGATGGGACTGTCAGGGTGCAGTCAGACTCTGCAAACAGGAATGTGGTATTTGCATCTGTGTCAGAGTATCACTGCTCTGGTGTACATTCAATTTCTGGATAGGAGAACAACAGGGGTCACTTCCTGACCTGGTGAGGGGTGAGCTCCGCACCGGTGTTCACATCTACCAGCTGGAAAAACAGGGCAAAGTTCTGATGGCTGTCTGCGATGAATGTACCCTTGGCTTTGGCTGGGTAGGTCACCCTGAAAGAGATTATTTTATATACACATCAGTCAGTCTTCTCCCAGTGTCTCCCTGTCCAAAACCAGGGATGATAACAGCCCAGCCAGTCCTGTCCCACTTCACCACTTCCATGGTGGACCAGCTAACACACAAAAATATCTATGGCCTAGAGGCCAAGTGGATCAGTACAGCTGCACTGAAGAGGCATTTTCTTTTCTGTCTTTCTTTGTTTTGTTCGTTCGTTTGGTTGGTTAGTGCTAGAGCTAGAATGCAGGGTCTCATGCATGCCAGGCAGGGTAGACCAGAAAGGCTGATCAGCCCACCAAGCTTACAATCTCAGCTGCAGGCCAGGACTAAGAAGAACCAGGGTCTGGGGAAAACACTCTATGGGAATGTATACCTCCAGGCCTTCACTTCAATGACTCATGCTCTTAACTGGCCCAGCTCAGGTACAGGGAGCTTATGAGCACGCTGCAGGGCTGGCAGAATGCAGAGGAACAATCATGGGTTGGCACCAGCAGCACTGAGGCTGAGAGGAGCATGAGGCTGGGGTGCAAAGCAAAGGGGTGCTGGGTTTTTTCTTTTTCATGCTTTGTTTCCTGGACTGTCTCAATTTATTTTTCTGCTGTGAAATTGGCTTTTAAAAAGACATTTTCTTTGAAAGGCAGACCCAATGAGGAAAGCTGTGTTTCCACCAAGGTCTCCTGGGACTTAAGAGAAAGACAGTCAAGGATCAGCAAGCCAACTGGTTACAGGGTTCACACCTGGCTTTGTTTTACATTCTCAGTTTATACTGACTCACGAAGAGCAACTCTACAGAGAATTAACTTTGCTAACCACTTTTCTAGACATTCTTGTAGTGCATTCTCAATCAGTGCTCCCCACTATCGATACAGGGACAAAAAGTCCAGCTCTACGTGACTCACAAGGAAAGAGTGGCTTGAAGCATGCCCTGCCTTCAAAATAGCCTTAGGATTCATCTGCCTCTACAGCCACTCCATCAGAGTGAAGCTGGGATAGAAACTACACCAAAGATATAGACAAGCTCCTCTCCACTCCCCCCCCCCACCCCCAAATAGGGGTCTAGGTGATACTGACAAACGGTCTGCAGCTGGCATTCTGGCCAATCCTGATCAAATGTTAATGGCTAGTGTTCACTTCAGCACCACATGTATTAAAAACTTGCTATGATACAGAAACTATTATCATGACTCTTGTGCAAAGGTGGCACGCAAATTTGAAGTGTTCCATACTTTTATGTTAAAAATGTTAATGGTTCCCTAAGAGTCTGCACTTAAAAACAAAACAAAACTCTGAAGCTGTGCCTCAGGCCACCAGGAGTTTCCATGTAGTGGAGATACACTAGTCTTGTAGCAGTGGTTCTCAACCTTTCGGTCACCTAAGACCATAGGAAAACACATGTATTTACAACTCATTAGCAGCAGCAAAATTGCACGTATGAAGTAGCAACAAAAATAATCTTATATTTGGGGGTGTAGGCTGGTTTTGTGTGTCAACTTGACACAAGCTGGAGTTACCACAGAGAAAGGAGCCTGATAAGGAAATGCCTCCATGAGATCCAGCTGTAAGGCATTTTCTCAATTAGTGATCAGGGGGGCGGGCCCCTTGTGGGTGGTGCCATCTCTGGGCCGGTAGTCCTGGGTTCTATAAGAAAGCAAGCTGAGCAAGCCAAGGGAAGCAAGTCAGTAAGCAGCATCCCTCCATGGCCTCTGCATCAGCTCCTGCTTCCTTACCTGTCTGAGTTCCAGTCCTGATTTCCTTTGGTGATGAACAGCAATGTGGAAGTGTAAGCTGAATAAACCCTTTCCTCCCCAACTTGCTTCTTGGTCATGATGTTTGTGCAGGAATAGAAACCCTGACTAAGACATATGTCTGTGTGGGTCCCAGACATTGAAACACGAAGCTATAACATTGAAGTTGCCTTGGAGACCCCAAGATGTTCCAGAGGCCAGAGCCATGAGCTATCTGCTGAGGAAAGCTGCTAACAGGGAGTGGAAACAGCCCAGGAGAAAGAAGTTTGTTGCAGTTAACCAAGATGAAAATGGAGTTGGAGATGTGAGGATTGCTTTACATCACACATGGAGATGCAGAGTTTGGAGTTTGAGGCTGGTTTCCTGTCTTGCTTTGGGAATTACAGTAAAGTGATTGGATGAATCTCAGAAGAGACTTTGAACTTTGGACTTTTAACATTGTTGAGACTGCTATAGACTATGGGAACTTTTGAAGTTGGACTAAATGTATTTTGCATTATGTTATGTTTAGGTATGGCCTCCATAGACTTATATGTTTGGACAAGCCTATGGGAGCCAGGGAGTGGAATGTGATGGTTTGTATATGCTCGGCCCAGGGAGTGGCATTATTAGGAGGTATGGCCCTGTTGGAGTAGGTGTGTCACTCTGGGTGTGGGCTATTAGATCCTCATCCTAGCTGCCTGGAGGCCAGTATTCTGCTAACAGCCTTCAGATGAAGATGGAGAACTCTCAGCTCCTCCTGCCTGGATGCCGCCATGCTCCCGCCTTGATGATAATGGACTGAACCTCTGAACCTGTAAGCCAGCCCCAATTGAATGTTGGCCTTATAAGAGTTGCCTTGGTCATGGTGCCTGTTCACAAAAGTAAAACCCTAACTAAGACAGGGGGTCACTACAATATGAGGAACTGTGTCAAAGGGTCACAGCATTAGGGAGGTTGAGACCTACTGTTTTAGAGCTAGGTCTAAGGCTTTCAAACTGGGTTCAGACCTACCACTGGCCAGAAAGAGTTTCCATTAGGTCATACCAAAAGCGGATTCAGGACTCTGAAGATAAGACTGCAGTAAAATACAAATTAACCCACTGTTTCTTCTGAATTAAATAATGTCAATGACAGTGGACTGGAAGTTGAGACCCTGAGGTAACAGAGTTGGTTCCTGAACCAAACACTACATGAACAGTCCCCACATCTGCTACCTGCCCACTAGGATCCCTAGAGACACCACCTGGAGGGGCACAGGGCCTCGATATGTTCTTTCAAGCTCTGAAGCTTGGGGATCCTCAGCGCCCAGGTGGCACCCCACTTACCGGGTAGTTTTGGGTGCAATGCTCTGATCCTTATCCACAGTGGAAAGGTCAACATTTGTGATGCCGACTTCAGTGGAGATCTTGACTCTAAGCTACAGCAAAACATGGAAGATATTCATCAGTTGATGGGTGTGAGACATGTACAGCCAAAGCTTTCCTCTCTCTCTCTGTGTGTGTGTGTGTGTGTGTGTGTGTGTGTGTGTGTGTGTGTGTGTCCATGCATGCAATCCAGAATCTCCTATATTAGTAGATAAGAACCACAGAGTCACATCCACAGACCAAAATTTTCTATTTTTTTCCTTCCTTCCTTACTTTTTGAGATCATCTCATATGGCCTAGGCTAGCCTTGAACTATGTAGCCAAGGATGACCTTGCATTTCTGATCCTTCTGGTTCTACCTCCTAAATGGTTGGTTGGAGTAGAAAGGTGTGCCACCATATCCAGTTTTATATAGCTTTGGATATGCTTGGTGAGCGTTTTACCAACTGACCTACACCAGTGCCGTAAAATATTCTTCTCTTAAAAGTGAATAAAGGAGGCAGAGGCAGGCGGATTTCTGAGTTCGAGGCCAGCCTGGTCTACAGAGTGAGTTCCAGGACAGCCAGGGCTACACAGAGAAACCCTGTCTCGGAAAAAAAAAAAAAAGTGAATAAAGACAGGAAAAGACTTCTAGGATAGGAGTCTTCAGGATCATTTAAACCTGGCCCACCCAGCCAGATGGCCTCTCCCCAGCCCCATCCTGCGTCCTAAAAGGTGAGACCTTGGCTCTTGTCCTTCATATAGCTTTCATATGTATTTTAAAAGGCGGAAAAGCAGGGGAGGGAGTTTTTTGTTTTTTTTTAAAAAGTCCTTAATATGGGAGCCTGGTGGTGAAGGTGCTCGCCTTTAATCCCAGCACTCAGGAGCCAGAGGCAGTCAATCTTTGAATTTGAGGTCAGCCTGGTCTATAGAGCAAGTTCCAGGACAGCCAAAAACCACCTTGAAAAACCAAAAAAATAAAAATAAAAAAATAAAAGCAAACAAACATGGGAGAGTTTCTTACATAGTAATGTCTAAATAACTCATGCCGGGAAGTCCTACCAACTGCAAGGATTTACTCACGATGTACTCTATGGAAGGCACTGGCTCCATAAAGCCATGTCATTCTGCACAACAGGAAGGTAGTTATTAGTTTAGATGAGGAAATCAAAGAGGGCATGATATGCTTCTCTGGCACTCAAAACCCCAAGGCTGAAGTTCCTCACCATCAGCCTGTGGCCGCCTACTAAGTTTGTGTCCAGTAACCCTCCCCATGCAGATGCCATGGTGACTCTCCATACTGTTGATCAAGTGGTTCCCACTCTCTACTGTGTACCGGTCGGCACGCTATGGCCTTTGCTCCCCTTGGAGTCAGGGAGGCATATGATTTGCTCTGACCAGCGGAATGTGAGCAGAAGCAAACTATATTATTTCTTTGTGGAAGTCTTAAGAACGCACACAATGTCCAGATACAGGCTTGCTCTTTAAGTCAGGCTTCCTGAGTAAGATGACATGAAGCAGGGCCTCCAACTGACTCACTAAAGACTCCTGTGTAGGCAATAGAGAAACCTTGGTTGTTTCAACCCAGTAAGATCTGGAATCTGTTCTAGTGTAAACCAGACCTTCCTGGCTCTTCCTTTATAAACATTTCTAAAAAGAGAAGCTAGCTAATGCCAGGAAATAAATTTTAAAGTTAGGTTAAAATAAATGTAAATACTCAAAAGATACAGAAAACACGTTAAAATCTAAGTCTGAGTGTGTAAATCATGCAAACCCAAGGCACATTTTTGTGCACATGTGCACATATATCCATGAACCTTCCAAATATGACGGGCTTGAGTAAGCACAGAGAAATCCTTGGCAACTCCGCCTGTTCTGTTTAACCGTTGGGATCAAGGAAAAGGGCACCTGCACAAGTAATGGAAGGCGAGCCTTGGCGCTGTCCAAGGTGCCACAGCAGCGCAGGGCAACTTATATCAAGACAAAAAAATTAAAGGAACCCTTTTAGCAGTCTTTTCTCTTGCTTTAATAAAAAACCATTTTGTAACAGCAGCCTCAGTTATCTGGCTGAATAACTTCTGAATGTGAAAGATTTCTGATCAGAAGCTGTCGGACATTCTCTTGTCTCATGGATACAGTCACTCACTGGCAGAATTCTACCTGGCATCACTGCTGGCAATGAGATGGGCGACCCCATGGTCATGCCAGCAGAGGAAGGAGAAGATCATCAAACAGGCAAGCCATGGCAAAGACTAAAGCCCCCACACCTCACCACACACAGGCAAGCCATGGGAAGAAAGAAAGCCCCTACCCCACCTCACTACACACAGGGTAGGTTCAGAATCAGAGCAAGCTTTCCTATACAAAGTCAGGTCTATAGAGGTACTTGGCATTTCTACCAGACATAAGCAATCGGAAAGCTCAGGCAAAGATGCTGCCCAAGAAATTTGAACAACACACATGGCCAGACTGGCACACTTCCCGTCCCCCACATAAGCCTCAAGCAGGTTGCCGGTTCCAGGTACTCAATAGAAGAATACACAAGATGCTTTGAAAGCAGATGCACAGACAGGCATGAGAGACAGTCGACGGCGGAAGGCTAAGCAGGTTTGGAGGACTCAGGCAGCCCTAATTTGGGGAGAAGAAATTAGATATAGTCCTTGCTGTAAAAAGTCTGTCTTCAAGGTAACTACTGTGCAGTTATCAGTCACATCGACCAGATATTTCCTTGTTTTCTTGAGTCTTTCTCTTAAGGTGTCATTTAGTTTGTAAATGTGATCACAAAACATCATCCTACATGTTCATAAATAGGGAACTAAATAAATGATGCTACATGCCTACTATGAATTACTATGGAGCAGTTTAGGAGATAAGGTGTATATTCAGACAAGAGCTATCACCGCCTGCCTGCACACTTGACTTAGTAGAGTTCTACCTCACAGCAGTAGTGAGTTCAGACAGCAGAGAGCTGCCAGGCATGCTGAGGACAGTGTGGCTTTCAAGAGACTCCCAAGGGACAAGCTGGAAGCCTCTACATATGATAAAGAATATAACTTTATCAAATGATCCCTCCATAGCAAATAAAGTTTTGTTTCTATTACTTTAAAAATATATTATTTTAAATTACGTGTATGTGTCTGAGTGTGACTACTATGTCCACATGTGTACAGGTGTCCTTGGAGGACAGGGCTATCAGATCCCCATGAGCTGGAGTTATAGGCAGTTGCTGGGAACTGAACTCAAGACCTCTGGAAGAGCAGGAGTCACTCTTAAACCACTGAGCCATCTCTCCAGCCTCATCTTTTACATTTTCTTAGCACCCAGAAGCTATTAATGATAGACTTCCCCAAGGACTGAATGAGAGGCTGGGGAAAAACTCCTATTCATTATAATTTTTCTGTACTTTGAAAAAGTATATGTATATTTAATTCCTGTTTTTAAAGTTCCAGGATAATCTGGACAATGTGAGACATGTACATATCCAGTCTTTTGTTGTTGCTTTGTTTTTCTGAGAGGAGGTTTCTCTGTACCCCTGGAACTTGCTCTGTAGACCAGGCTGTCCTTGAACTCAAGTTCCACCTGCCTGTGTCTCCAGAGTGCTGGGATCAAAGGTGTACGCCACCATTAGACAGCATATACAGTCTTTCAATACATTATTTTTAAATTTGAAATTAAAAACCAATTCTCAAAATTCTGATATTTTTTCCCTCTTGTCCCAACTCCTCCTGGACCCTCTCTACCTCCTTACCCACCCGATTCTGTGTTGTTTCTCTCTCTCAAAACAGGCAAAATCAGAAACAAAACAAAAAGATGTGAAAACGGGAGGGGGACTTGTAGGAAGGAGAGGAGCTGACAAGGGTGGAGGGGACTAAGAGAGGGTGAGGGCAAGTGCAGTGGGAATGCACTATGTACATATATGAAATTGTCAAAGAGTAAATTTAATATTCGAAATCATCTTCTTTCTCTCAGTAGATAGAGACAGACAAATAGATGTTTAAGAGTCAGACAAGGCTCTTTCAGAGTATCCTAAACATAGCAATAATGAGGTCATCGAATTTCTTAACCATGAGCAGAAACACAGCCATCAAAGCCTGCTCATCAAGATTCCACTGAATGTTTGTTCTGAAGGAAGCCGCCTCAAGCATTCCCAGACTATACAGACACATGGAATGCACATGAGGGCAAACTGCAGTGAACGTGAGTAATTTGGGTTTGCTTTCCTATTTTAAAAGGCTGCCAAATGATAAGCTCTCCACTGCCCAGAAACACTGCAGGGTTGATAGCGAACAGACAGAACAGCTTAAAACAAACCCTTTGCTCTAAAAAGTCTCACAATGAATGGACTTCTGGAAACACTCATAAGAAAAGCATTTCTATGCCATTCTTTTAAATGAAAATGTGCAATAAAACCATAACTTTTCCAGGCCTGTTTTAAGCCTTTGTAGGGTCTCAGTTGGTTAACTTTTCCTTCAAACCAGTACTGTGGGATTGGTCTCAGACAGGAAAGGGGCCATGTGCTCACTGTAACACAGCTGGGCCTGCATCACACAGGAGCACACCTCCCTTTCCTTGCTTGTCCTATAAACGTATACCCACTAAAACGTTTCAACACCAGGAAACGTGGTCTTTCTGCTGAGAGTAATAACTCCCCATTTGGCTTATTACTGTCAAAAATGATGGTGAATTAGAGGCAATTAATGCTAATGAAAGCTTCCAAAACCCCTGCTTCCCCTAATAGGCAGCCCAGTGTCATCGGGCACTATTCCAAGTTTCCACACAAACCACTGCTAATGCACTCTGACCAATGGTGGCATCCCTAAGGGGGAGCAGACAGGACTTACTGACCTGCTCTGAGGCTTGAAATTGGACTATTACTGAATTACAGAGTACAGCTGTACATGTAGCAAGAATCAAAACACATGCACATGTACACAGACACAAATGGACACACACCGAGCTCTGATGTGATAAAGTGGAAGAGAAACCTTTTTCCTGCTTATCCATCCCTGGAAAGGGGCAGGACAATAAATGGTCTCAGTAAAGGCTGACAATAGTTGCATGAACAGCTGTTAGACAATTCTGCTATTTTTGTGCTTAGTTTTTCCAACAACTACCATACCATTTGGACAAACAGCAGACTTGACATTGCAAGTGTTATAATAACCCACAGGGTAATACTGGAGTATAGACAAAATAGATTAATGGAATTGAATTTTGGGTCCAAAATTGAACCCTTAAATTTATGGCCAATTGAGTTTTGACAATGTCAAGAAAATTCAATGAGCAAAGAAAAGTCTGTCACAAATGGCATTTGGACAATCGGGTCTCCATGCCCAGAGGAAAGAGATCAGAAATACACAAAACCATCTCAAAGCACATCAGAGACCTCAGGTTAAGAGCTTTTGAAAATATAAAATTCTTATTAAAAAGCATCTCTATGACTTTGGTTTAGAAAATGGTTTCTTATATAATATCTAAATCACAAGTAACAAACGAAAACCAGATAAATTAAAATCTTTTGTGTTTAAAAAGACAGTATCAAGAAAAACTGAAGACAACTTAAAAAGTGGGTGAGAATTTCTGTAAATCATGTATCTGAAAAGGAAATTATAGCCAAAGATATATAAAGAACTTTTCTAAGTCAAACATTTAAAGAGAAGCATACAGAAGTAGAGGTATGTGGGGGTGCGGCCTCAGCAGAGGACCTAGGTTTGATTACTAGGACCCACATGGCCCAGACAGCCATCCCTAGCTCCAGTTTCTGGAGATCCAGTGCCCTCTTCTGGCCTCTGTGGGCAGTAGGTACACTTGGTGCACTTAGATACATGCAGGCAAACCATAAAAATAAATAAAAATAAATCTTAAAAATAGGATTTAAGTACAAGTACCAAATATAAACGAACAACATGTTCCTTAGTCAGCCACAGACATGAATAAAGTACTTAAATATGGTAAAAACATGGACAGTTCTAAAAGTGCTGCATACACGAAGCGAGAAAAAACTCCAGAGGCCGAAGTTAACATAGGTGTGATCCCCAATCATATGAGCAGCCTGAAGAGGCGAAGCACGGAGAAAGTACATTTGTAGATGCTGGGGCTGGGACCAGGGAGACAGGAGAGTAGCTGCTAAGAGCCTGCATTTAGGATGATCAAAGTGTCCTGGCACAGACAGCAGTGCTTAGAGACAACTCCAAACACACACCAAGGATATCTAACTACATATTTCCAATGAGCATATTTCATGGGATTATAAATTATATCTCAATAAAGCCAGAGGGAGGGAAGGAAGGAGGGAGGGAGAGAGATTGAGAGAAAGAAGGGGGAGAGAACGAGTCAAGTCCCCCCTTTGGACTCCTTTTCTTTCTCTAAGTCGTCTACTATAGAAACTAACCATTGATTAATCAGAGTTTGGCTTCTAGCCACAGGAAGTTCCTAGCCTAAAGAAAAAGCAACACATGTAGGAGACAATGGTAATACAACGTGCTCAGTGCAGTTACCAAGAGGGCCTGAGAACTAGAACAAGAACAAATTAAAGTATCCCAAAGCTGTCAGGCGGAAACCTCTGAGAACTGCTGGAAGTAAACACTAGAGAAATCTTTCCCCATGAGATACTATAGGAATTTCTCTTTTAACAAACCTAATTCTATTTATATGGGTGTGCATGCCTCAGCAGATGTGTAGGGTCAGAGAACAACTTGTGGGAACTGACTTTCTCCTTCCCATCACTCCACCATTTTGCCAGCCTTAACACTTAAAAGATAGAAAAGAGCAGGGCTGGAGAAATGCCACAGCACAGCCAGCATGATGACCAGAGTCTCGTTCTCAGTCCCCATACAAACAAAAGTCCTGGCATGGAGGTACAAATCTGTAACACCAGCACTGGGCATGTATGTGTGTGTTTGTGAGTGAGTGAGTGTGTGTGTGCGTGCGTGCGTGCGCAGGGACAGGTAGTCAGGGGACACCAGCCAGTCAGCCAAGCAAAATGTCAAGCTCCAGATTCAGTGACAGATTCTGTCTTAAATGACAGAGAAATGGAGAGTGATAGAGAAAGACACCTAACGTGGACCTCTGGCCTCTACACACATATATAACATGTGAGCATACCTGCACACGGTGTACACATGCATGCATCAAACACGTAACTAAAAAAACAAACTAACCCAACAATAACAGAAAGAAATACCTTCCCCACAATCTAGAAAAAAGCGTTAAAACTTGTGTTCACTAAGAATCCATAAATACTGAGAAGAAACCTGAAGTTTAGAACTATGGCTCAGTGTCTAGAACATATGCTACTCCTGAAAGCCAGTAAGAAGAAAGCTAAGAAAGCAGCAACGGACATACAACTCATGGGGAGGAAACCTAAGCCACCCCATAACCGCCAGAACAGGACTCAACCTCACAACAAGCTAAAGAAAAATCACAACAAGGAACACTCTAGACTACAGATCATAAACACGGATAATGCCAACACTGGAGAGAATACAGAGCAATTGGCAGTGTCTAACAAAACCAAGGAATCTTGGAAGATCTTAGAGTGGGCTGTGCAGTAGCTGGTGAGTGACTAGAAATGAACATGAAGGAAGAGAACAAAAGCTTGCTAAAAAGCCGTTTCCAAGGCACAGCAGGAGAAAGACCAGGAGGCAAGGAAAACAAGGCTTCTCGGGAACATGTTATGCTGCAAATAAGGTCTCTTAGAGGAAACCATGATAAAATAATCTGAAATGTAAAGGTTCAAGATACACAAGAAATTAATTCCTACCCAAACGATGTTCTAGTGAGTGGATCAGATCAGCTGTCTGTGCCCAAAAGGTCAGACATGAAGCAATGCCTGGAGTTTCAGAAAACATCTTCCTTTCTGCTAAACTTCAAAATAAGTATCTACCTAGTAAGTAGGTCCTGCTTTTGAAAAGGTCAACCTTTCTAGCTGTCTATTCTCTTTATTAAAGAGAATGCCAAGGTGTCTAGCTGAGGATATCTTCAAAGGCAAAATTAGGATGATCAAAGTAAGTGACTTTAAGATCACAGCATTCGGTTAGGTACATACCCACACCACACCACAAGCTCATTATAAAAACTACACTGGAAAAATAAATGAAGGAGAAAGGGCAGTTTATTTTTCTTATAGTAAAATCCAATAAATAAATATAGATGGGATGAAAGAGAAAAGTCTACACGGAATGCAGGCAGCCAATGCTTAAAATCCCAGAACAAAGGGGACAGAGGCAGGTGGTCACTTTAGCCTGGGCACAAAATCAATATATCAAATGACAGAGGCTTTGTGCCTTGGTCATTTAAGATATATCAATGTGGCAGTAGGGGGTACAAGAAAAGTACCTACCTCTACAGTGTTTGCAATGTAACGGCTGTCACCTTCAACTTGGACAGAGAAATCATAGTAGCCACTGGAAAGTTTAACATTCTTGAAGTTTAGCTCAAAAACGTCCCTGTTGGGAGTAAGGGCAACATTAGCAAAAACTCAAGAGAAGTCCTGCGTGCACCACATTGGCTGTAAGAACATCCTCACCACAGTCTGGGCCATCCCACTCCCTGCCACTTCCCCGAACCACTCAGCAGTCTCTAGCTCAGCCACAAATTAGTGTGCAAAACAGAAAGCATCCAGGCTGTACAGTGTTCTTTGCTTCCCTCTCAGCCCTCAAAGCCACGCCCCTGCGGCGCCCTCCCGTAAGGTGCTGTGCTACAGGCAGGTCTGTAGTCTGCTGTTGTCCATCTTCTGTGGTGGGCATGGAATCCCAGACCCAGGGCTTGCTGCACGTGCTTTACCACTGCGTCTCTGCCTCATCGTGCTCATCAACAAAACCATTCAACAAACTATCTCCAAGCGTCCAAAGACGTTGGTGTGGGGGAGTAGAGCTGTGTGTAATTTTTAATATTCTATCTATGTTTTTTAATTTACAAAAGGTTGCTTCTTTTACTTTACAAATTGATAATCCTCTATTTTAAGCAGAAAAAAGGTGGAGAGCCCCCCCTACAATCATCAGAAAGATTCAATGACTTTTAGAAACAAGTTCACCTGGTCATTTGATGTCTAGAGCAGGGAAACCTTTACACTATGGAAAAAATATATTCTCTCCAATATTTCAACCTCCATATGGCAGTAATTCATTGATACCAAATAAGGTTGTCTATAGAAACTAAGTCTTAACTTTAAAAAAATATACATAGCAAGAATAGTCATTAAAATTATTTGAGACAAATATTTAATCCCATAGGGCAATTGTTAATGATACAGTTACAGACTCTAATTCAGTTTTTAAATGTACCTATGGAGCTAAAGAGGTAACTTGGTGATTAAGAGTACTTTCTGCTTTTGCTGAGGACCTGGGTCCAATTCCCAGTGCCCACATGGTAGTTTATAACCATCTATGACTCCAGTTCTAGGTGATCTGATGCCCTCTTCTGACCTCTGTAAGTACCAAACATACATATAGTACATATATACACATGCAAGCAAAACACACATACACACAGAATAAAGTAAGTCTAAAAAGAATTTAAATAATAAAAATGTACTTATATTCATGGCTAAAAGACTGACAAAAGGCACTATAAAATATGAGCATAAAATGTGTGAAATAAAAAGTTATCTCATAGAATTATGATTTATGTTTTCTGATTTTTCTATAATGTAGTGCTCATATACTAGACAAAAGTAATATTAAATATGGAGAAGACCACTCCTCAGTGCCACAGGGTTAGGTGAGCAGAGCAGGCCTGAGATGACCTGACACCCAGAGGCCCTGAATACCATTAAAATGAGCAGATCAGTGGTGGAGAGATGGAATAGAAAGAGAAGCAGATACACAATGAAAAGAAGCAAAACTGGAGACTAATGGTAGTAAAGAACAACCTAATGGGGGAGCTGCCGGGTAAGGCCATGGTGAGGTCCTGGCCTGTGCTGCCATGGAGGGCCACGTCTGGGTCCATGGCCCTGCAGTAGACAGATACTGTCATCACTAAAGGCTATGCAGATGTCCTAGTCTGGGCTGCCAGCCTGGGGCCATGTTGATGTCTGAGGGCAGTGTAATGCTAGCCCCACCCCTCCCTTGGGCAGTACAGGGTAGCTGGGTCCGATAACATGGGAGAGCTGTCAGGCTGACTAAACTAAACTACTACCCAGGCCCAGATCCAAGGCTCTGAGTTGGCCCAGCCCAACATCTACTCCATCTATGAACTGCTGGAGTGTGTGAAGGGGCTGGTCCTGCAAAACCAAAGCTGCAGGAACTCCATGACACAAGGCGACAACAGGACACCCAAAAGGAGTCCCAGTGAGATCCAGTACTGATCGTGTAGCAGAAGCCAGAGGCCTCCAACCACACCCGTGACTCACTGCCGTGAACATTTGCAGGAAAAGATGTTTGGGCAAAAGAGTATACTGTGAGATACACACCACACCACAGCTTCCACAGTGAGGTTTTTTGTTTGTTCATTTGTTTTCTTTTGTGAAGAGGATGCTAGGGCAGAGGGTGGATACAGAGAGACAGGGAGATGGATGGGATTCAGGTGCATGATGTGAAATTCACAAAAGACTCAATACAAAATTAAAGAGTTAAATTTAAAAGTAAGGACACAAAGCCAAGACAGAGCCCACTAGAGAGACAAGGGTGGGACTAGTAAGGGCCATTTATCTTTCTGATACTCTCCTTAGGATTTATCACATTGGGTAGATGTGGTTTATGACACAGGTAAGTACCCCATGACTCTGTTATACCGGTTGAAAGTTAACTCTCCAAAGCACAAAGTTTGTGCCCTGCACAGATCTTCATGTCCCAGACTTACCCCACAAGTGAAAAGGGCATCTTCTGCAGGACAGTAGCTCTGGAAGCCACGGACTTAGCATGCTCCAGCTTAACTGCAGCTTGAGCCAGAGGCTGAGATAAAACATTGCTGACCTGCAACTAGAAAGTCAAAACAAAACAAAACACAAGTGAATAGAAAAAAGGCCACAGGAGTGGGAATTTGGTCTCTGGGGCATTTATCTACAGGAAGCCAGTTCTGCATAACAAGTACCTTTCCTCTAGAATGTGCACGGATGTGGTCTGCTGCCTACCAGAGACCAAATATGAGGACAGAGTAGATGCTAGAATGCTACAGCTAGGGCTGATCCTACAGATCACCTGACCAACCATCTCAGAAGGAAACTAGAGAACAGAGTGTGCATGTGAGTGCGGCTGGCCCCAGTCCTTTATGTTCACATACAGGACCTTGTATGTTCTAGGCAAGAGCTCTACCACTGAGCTACATCCCAAGACTCTAAGTTGCGCAGGTTGGTCCTGAAACATCACTCCACAGTGTAGGCAAGCTTTGAACTTGGGGTTCTCCTGCCTGAGCTTCCCAAGATTACAGACCAGTCTCACTAGCTTTTACAGCTGTAGTTCCATTTTACTTAACAGAGAATATCTTGCTATGTGGCCCAGGCTGCTCCGGAGCACGCATACTCCTTTCCGAGCCTGACAAATGCCGAGGTGATAGCTGTGTATCACTATACTCAGCCTAGTGCTCCTTGGTTTTGAACCCTTGTCCTATCAACTCTACTATAGTATCTTAAAACACCCCCTCCCCCATAAAAAGGAAGAAGGATCAGGGATTAATTTATTTATGGGTTTCTGCCTGCATGCCTGCCCATGTGCGTGTGTGGTGTCTATGCATGCGCACATACCTATGCACATGTGCTTGGAGGCCTTAGGAGGACACTGGTCCTCCTATAGTGCTCTCCATGTTATCCCCTTGAGACATGGTCTCACTCTGAACCTAGATCTTGCCATTTTTCAACTAGCAAGCCTCAGTGACAGTCCTATCTCCCTAGCTGCTCCCCACAGCTGGTACTTGCGTTACTAGTGCAAATAATCACATCTGACTTCAAACCAGGGTCTACTGTGTAGCCCTGACTGTCCTGGAACTCTCTCTGTAGTCCAGGCTGGCCTTGAACTCAGAGATCTGCCTTCCGAGTGCTGGGATTATAGGTATGCACCAGCATCATCGGGCAACCCCTGGCTTTTTACTTGGGTGTTGGGAATCTGAGCTCAGACCCTCACGCTTGCCCAGGAAGCACAGTGCGTATCCTCACGAGCCCGGTGATTATTCTCACCCAGTGAGCCATTTTTCTAGTCTCAGTACCTATCGTTTTTGGAAATCCAATATATGCTGAATACTAGGCACCCCATCAACTGTCGAAGGCAGATAGCACAGCATAATCCATAATGTATAGATAAAGAAAGTGAGAATGTGAGAGTTTCAGGAGGCTAAGGACTGCCAAAGGCCACATGGTCAACTAAGGGTAAGATCAGGATTCAACACACTAGTGTTGAAGGCACATGTATGTATCCAGCTTCAAAGCCCGTATTTCCCACCGTGTTCTCTAAATTCCACCTGAACCCACAGAATTATGTTACAGAGGTTATTTCTCAGTCTGCTCTTACACTGGGAAGACACAAGTTGTGCCAAGGGAGACAGACAATTTTGAAATATAGGGAACTTTAGCAGGTTATCAAAATCAAACTTATAGGGCAGATAGAACTGCCCCATGTGGAACTCCAACACCGACATAAACAGAATGCTGGCTCTACTAGAGACCTGAGTTTATCAGTGGTTTACAAACAACAGCAGCCAATGCTTCATTGGAGATGAAAACGTCTAGAAGCTAGGAGAGAGCATCAGATCCCGGGACTGGAGTTACAGGTGGTTGTGAGCTGCCAGGTGGGTGCTGGAAAGCAAACTGCAGTCCTTGGCAAGAGCAGCAGTGCTCTAAGTACGGAGCCAGCTCTCCAGCCCCACACTTCTTTTTAATAGCTTCAAAAGCATTTGTGCTTAGCTCCCCAGGTATATTTATGGTGTATCCTCACGGGGGCTACAACTGACTCTATACCCCACCTCAAAGCCTTGCTCTGGGAATAGCATGAGAATGGCCGGGGGCTCATACCCGCAGGATAGCCTGTTCCTGAGTGTCAGAAGCAGAGCCCTCAGGCACAACCACCACCGGTACATGGTAGCGGTTCTGGGACAATGCAGCAGCAGCAGAGGCCACACTGAAGGCTTCTGAGAGGGACTCAAAGTTCTTCTTGCTGAAGATTGTGTTCATGAGCTGGATGACCTGGTCCTGAGAGCACAGGGAAACAAGGCTCAGATCCTGTGCAGGAGTTAGAGGACCTCCCCACCCCCACACCAGTCCTTATGCAGCAGTATCCCAACATTAATCCAAATGAGGAATTAAAGGGGAATAAATCCTGCATTTAAACTAAGATCTGAACTTGACAGTTTTTAATACAACCTTCTATTATAAACAGACATGCATCCATTTATTTGTTAATCCTGGAATGACTGGGTAATATACAAATGCAAGCCACCCCAGGTAACTACTGAGATATGGAAGCAGAGGCTAAAATTCATGTAGCAGTAACTATCTGTTAAACCATGATAGTTGCTTTACAAGCACTACCTCAAATCACCACAAAGCCTCCACAGATTGATAGCTGTCAATGCGCTCTAAATAAGGAAACTGAGGCTAAAGCATGCTAAGTTATAACACAGAAGGGAGGGAAGGAGGAAGGGAAGGCAAGAAAAATTTATTTGTCCCAGAACTCTGCTACAAAACTTCTATTCTTCCCTAACCGCCAAACACTCCTCTCAGCTAGACCGTCTTTCTTCCTAACCTCTCTTTGAGCAACACGCCGGGCTAATTCTGCATTCATAAGGGCACATTTGATGGTCAAAGTGTGCACTAGAGAGAAACTAAAATTACGCTTTCCGCTAAGAACCTGGAAGCTGCATAAAGGAGAAAAATGAAAAGCAATTTTAAAACAAGTGGACCTAAAAGGCATGATTACAATTCCGGAGGCTGTTTGCTTAGGAGGAAACATTTTCTACTTCAATCAGTTTTGTTTTTTAAAATCTACCATCTAACAAAAGAGCTCCCTTCTTCCCGACAGCGTTATTCAGTTGACATGAAATAATTTTCTGTAATTGTAACAATTACATTTTTCCATCAGCAGGCTGTTGACATGTTAAAATGGGTGACTGTTCACCAGAATTGCTATGTCAAAAGCAGTGACAGCAAAATTACTCTCGCCAAATACCTGGTTAGTAATAGCTTGGGAATAAAACAAGAAAAAGTTTAAGTTGTATATGTGGAGTCAGCAGTCCGTCTGCCTCAAAGTGTACAGAAAACTCCCAAATGATCTGTACCAGAAGACCCTGCACCCCTCCACATCTGCGCTGACAGACATGAAAAGATAGCCTGATATTTCTAGCACTCCTACACTTAGGAAGAAGGATGGACACAATAAGAATACAAAGATATGAACAAATCATTAGAAAATGAATTCCAGCTACCCAAGAGAGATGTTACTGCTGCTATATAAAGACATTTGCATAATGCATTAAAATAACGTAAGTCTTAGCTTGAAATTCAAATCTCCTAAAACTTTAAGTAACAGAACACTTGTATTGTAAGGACTTGAGACCAAAGGTTGGTGACCTCACACACTGGGGACAGAAAGGTTTTACTTAAAGATATGCACCACATATGCTCCAACCCAAATCATTAGCTTATCAAGCTCTTCTTAAAAATAAGCAAGCAAACAAACCCCACCCAATTTTTAGCCGTGTCTGGAAGACACACATGCTTCTCATAGAAACTGCAAGAAGAACTCCGTCTACCAGATAAGATTATCTGAATCAGCTGCTATTGAGGATGAAGGGAAGAGGGGGAAGAGGTAATTCTGAGTCCAGGGTCCTTCATGCGGAAAGGAAATCAAAAAGCATACAAGAGACAGGCAGGAAGGGTGTCAGGAGGAGTAGGAGAGCAACCCGTGTGGTACACTTGACTCTGCCCCTAATAATGATATGCAAGTGCCTCACATGAACAGGTGTGACAATTTATTTACATGCCTGTCACACTGACTAGCAGTTTTTTAGTATAGGTATTACCTTTCTATTTCTTTCTTTAAAACCTAACCTAAATCATGAATAACCCCAGCCTGAGATGTGATCTGAACACCCTTCTCTGGAACAAACTATTCTTGGCAAATAAACTTAGCAATGCCTTTGAGTTCCATGCACCTCCTTCGTGGATGGTTCAGTCCCCACATGGTCCATGAGCTTGTAGGTGGCAGCAACAAACAATGCTGTGAGCTCCAGTCCTTCCTCAAACTGGAGATACACACCCCCTAGTTCGTCCAGGCGAGCAACAAGGTCCTGTCACAAAAAAACAGAGGTATGTTGGGGCACAGAGATCATAGAAATGAGATACAAAAAGCATCGTGACCCCAGAGAGCTGACCTTTCTGAACAGTCTCACTGAGCCTAAAATTTACTTAAGCCACTTAGTATTTCTACAAACAAAAATAAATAAAGAATATTTGGGCAGACCGGCAGAGTCTCTGGCAGCTTTGGCAGTATGCCCATAGTCCCGTTCCCCTGCCAAACCCTAAGGGCCAGGGCACTAAAGCAGCCACTAGTTTGAGCACAACAGTGATCCCAACTGCAAATCTGCCAGAAAGCATCAGAATGCACATGGAGCCACAGCCATGCACTTGGATAGTGCCTATGAAGAGCAGCGCTTCTCCTCACTTCTCCGTCCACGGCTCTCCCCGAGGAACAGAATGAAGCAGCTACTGTGCCTGTGACGCACACATCAGTGATACTGCCAGAACTGCCTGCCATCACTGGCTATACAGCTCTTGAGGGTGGCCCAAGGAATAGGATATCCTGGGTACAGGACTGAGTAACGGTAAAAAAACGAGAGGCAGGTATGGCAGCACGCACTTAAAACCCTAGCCCTCAGGAAGTGAGGCAGGAAGATGCCAACTTTAAGGCCAGTAGTAAGTGTTAGATAATGAGACCGTCTCAACCCCAAAATACCCACCAGTGGCCACTTAACAGGCAGCTACTTAATATATGTAGGCTCTTTTTACCATGCAGGCTCCCACAACCAGCAAAAGAGGGAAACTGAGGCTCAGAGCATCAAATACCTTACCTCCAATTACAAAGCAGTAACTGGCAGAGAAAAGCATTTGAGTTTTAGATTTGTTGGTTCTACAACCTGTGGCCAATATTAGTCTAACAAATATTCTCTAAGATATATTGCTTAAATACAAAGAACAAAAGCAGATTGGATTCAATAGCCATGAATATAAAAGATACACAGCTGGCTATAAGAAACCAGTCATGTCTACTTGCAAGAAAAGACAGGAGCTCAGAGACTCATTTAGAGAAACAGACTCATACCTCAATCTCCTCTACAATGTTCCTCAGGTCAGCCTGCTGGGATAGGTGGGATGCTGTCTGCAGAGCCTGGACCGTTCTGGAAGGTAAACATTGAGACTAAGATTTAATGCATAGGAAGGCATCCTCCTCTGTTTTGTAAACCTATTATGCTAGCCTGAAACTGGCTGCTTGTCAGTCGTCTGTCTATCTTATTCAAGGCCAAAGAAATACATTTGTAAATTGTTGGGCAGAAGTTGGAGCAACTTTTCTTTCTTTCTTTTTTTAAAAAATGTATTTGGTTTTTCTTTTTTAATATTTATTTATTTTGTATATGAGTACACTGTTGCTGTCCTCAGACACACCAGAAGAGGGCATTGGATCCCATTACAGATGGTTGTGAGCCACCATGTGGTTGCTGGGAATTGAACTCAGGACCTCTGGAAGAGCAGTCAGTGCTCTTAACCACTGAGCCATTTCTCCAGCTCCTGGAGAAACTTTTCTAAAACTAAAGTACACAAGGAAAAGATTTGGTGCTTAAGTTACCACCTGTGCTACCAGCATCCTGGTGCAAGGTCTGCAAGTGACACTCCCTCAGGCATGCAGGACAGAAAAGGCACAGACGTAGTCTTAACCTAGTCTTATTTTCTTCTAACATTTATTTAGTACTCTCTGTAGAATATATATATATAATATATACTTAATTCTTATGAACATTGACTTTATAGTACCTAAATGTATCAGTATTTACTCAATTTTTAAACCTTCGTTATTTTATTTTTGCAGATGGGTTTTATGTTGCCCAAGGTGGCCTCAAACTTGCTGATGATGACCTTAAATTCCTGGTCCTCCTGCGTCTACTTCCTGAGTATCGGAATCACAGGTGGCTACCACACACCTGTTTTATGCAGTACTGAGAATTAAATCCAGGACCTCAAGCATGCTATGAAATCATTCTATCCACTACAGCCCTCCAACAGTATTCTACCAACTAAGCTATATACCAAGCCCCTTAATCTCAAAATTCAAAATAAAGTGAACTCAGTGGTACTTACTATAGTCACAATGTTCAACCACCATTTCTGTCTACGTACAGTTCATTTCTCTGAGTTCCAAATCATGTTCTAGAGCATTAATTAAGCAGTTCCTCTCCATGGTGTCCACCTCAGCCACATACACACTTGTTTGTTCTGGATAGTCTCGTAAATGGAGTCACATAGCAGCTGTCTTGTTGGGATGGTGCTGAGCATCAGTCTCCAGCTCTTGGGTATACCAAGCAAGCATTCTAACTGGGATATAGCCACTAATATGTGACCTTTTATTTTTGGCTTTTGAGGCTCATCCATACTGTGGCACATAGCAGCACTTCATTCTTTGTTTTTTACTCATATATTTTTATTAAGAGGATATTCTAGGGGCTTGAGAGACCGCTCAGTGGTTAAGAGCACTGACTACTCTTCCAGAGGTCCTGAGTTCAATTCCCAATAACCACATGGTGGCCCACAACCATTTGTAATGGGATCTGATGCCTTCTTCTGGTGTACATGAACAGCAACAGTGTACTCACATACATAAAATAAATAAAATCTGAAGAAGAAGAAGGAGGAGGAGGAGGAGGAGGAGGAGGAGGAGGAGGAGGAGGAGGAAGAGGAGGAAGAGGAGGAAGAGGAGGAGGAAGAAGAGGAGGAGGAGCAGCAGCAGCTGTTGTGGTACACATTTCCCTTGGGAGGCAGAGGCAGATGGATGTCTATGAGTTCAAGGTCAGCCTGGGCTACATATCGAGGTCCAGGAAAGCTAGGACTATAGAGACTCCGTCTCAAAAAAAAAAGGTTGTCTTCTGACTTCCACATGTGTGTCACAGGGCACATTCCTCTACACACACACACACACACACACACACACACACACACACACACACACCCCTAAATAACAATAACAAGAAAACATTTTAAGGTAGAATGTGACAATTATACACATGCACATGTCATTTTTTTAAATTAGTCTTTTTTTTTCCTGTTAACGCGGATCTTCTGGATGGAGAACATAACCAGTTCCCTAGGTAAAATGAGGGCAGCTGAGGCCCCCTGGTGGTCAAATGGTCTGCAGCTTCAGCACTAATTCCTAAGACATGCCCGAGTGTTTTTAAGTGCCAGGGAATGTAGAACAAGAATCTGTCTTCTTGTGTAGAGATCATAACAATTTAGATTCCCACCATGGAAAGCTAATTCTGTTAAGACGACAAGTTAGAAAACAAAAGAGTCACATGTAAGGAGAGAAGCCCCCTGAGCACTTAGCCACTCTTACAGGACCTTTCGGTTTGGTTTCTATGGTACTGGGCCTAGTGCACGGTAGGTAAGTGCTTTCTTTACCTTTGCTCTCCATTTCCAGCCCCTAATCCCAGTGTTCTGAAAGGAGGAGTTGGTACCACCAACCTGTTAAAACACTGTGGACAGAGCAGCTTGGGAAGGGACGTTTATTTGGCTTACACTTCCATATCATAATTCATCATCAAAGGAGATCAGGGCAGGAACTCACACAGAGCAGGAACCCGAAGGCAGGAGCAGAACAAAGTGAGTTCCAGGAGAGCAAGGGCTACACAGAGAAACCCTGTCTTGCAAAAACAACAGTAACAAAAACCAAACAAACAACCTGTGTCAAAAAAAACAATGTGAGCAGGCAGTGGTGGCGCACGCCTTTAATCCCAGCACTTGGGAGGCAGAGACAGGTGGATTTCTGAGTTCGAGGCCAGCCTGGTCTACAGAGTGAGTTTCAGGACAGCCAGGGCAACACAGAGAAACCCTGTCTCGAAAAACCAAAAAAATGTGGACTGCACCTGAAGGGCAACACCTCGATTAATCTCTGCTCTCCGTAGCCATGCACACAAGAGTATCCGTACACACAAGCATGCACTCTCACATGTGGGGTAATCATTCCTATAAGGTGCTTTTTCTCACCTATGCCTTTTGCAGAGGACCAGAGTCGGATTTATATTATATGTTATCCCCTGAGAACCCCATGTGCCCAATAGATGCTGCTTCTCACAACACCCAAGAATCTAGTAAGATCCTGTTCTTCACAGAACCCCTAGTGCCAAGGCTGCAACAAACCCGGCCAAGCCTCACCACAAAGTGCATGCAGCTCACTGCCCTCACTGTCTTTGCTCCAGCCTCCACTGTCTGTGTGGGATGGTGGGCTTACACTGCCTCAACACTTGCCCGCGGCCTGAACAGCTTGAAGATATGTCTGTGTGAGTTGCACAAGGCCAAGGACCAGACCTTGCTGCCTTAATTCAAGTGCCAGTCACTGGGCTGGGGAGATGGCTTAGTTGGTACATGTCTGCCATGCAAGCGTGATGAGTTCAGACTCTGGGCACCCATGTAAAAGATGGAGAAGGCAGTGTGTCTGTAACCCCAGTCCTAGAAGGAGGAGCTCATTAGCCTATCTCAAAAAACAAGGCAGAATGCCTGGCGTGATGGCACATTGCCTGTAGTTCCAGCACTTGGGAGGCAGAGACAGGTAGATCTCTGTGAGTTCAGGTATACATAGTGAGACCCTGCCTAAAATTAAAAACAAAACCCAAGGTGGAAAGTGATTGAGGAAGATAACTGCTATTGACCTCTGACCTCCACTCCCTGGACCCCCCATCCCACAATCACAGTAGTGTCTGGCACATCTAGCAGAGCACCTGGCACACAGCAGATGTCTAGAAATGTGCGCTGCAGCAGTGAATGAACCTTCTCAGGTCAGTAACCAACACAAATGAAGTTCAAAAGCCTTCAAAACGACAACTTACGCCAGCACAGTCTCCTCCTTGCTGAGGCGAGCTGTAAGGGCACCAAGGGCTTCATGGGATGCCAAGGGAAGCCCAAAACCACTGAGTGCTGCAACCGCATGGTAGATCTGGGCAACAGGGGAGTCTTCGCTGACTGCTGCCAGAAGGAGCTCTTTGGTCTCATTTGAAACAGTTATCTAGGAAAGGAATGGCAGACACAGAGTTAGAATAGGTTCTGGCAGTTTGAGAAAAGCATACTGACCATGGTAAGAGCATAGCTGCCAAGGACATGTCCACTCAGCACCCAGAACCAAGTGTTCATAACATCAACACCACCTCTGTTCTGATTGGTTTTGTCAACTTGACACAAGCTAGAGTTACCTGGGAAGGCAGAACCTCAATTGAAGAAATGCCTCACTAAGGCCGGCCTATATCTAGAGTCAAGTCCATAGACCATTTTCTTGATTAAAAATTGATGTGGCAGTGCCCAGACCATTGTGCCTCCTCTGGGCAGATGGTCCTGGGGACTGTAAGAGAGCAGGCTGAGCAAGCCTCGAGGAACAAGCAGGTAAGCATCTATCCTCTCTTGCCTCTTCCCCAGTTCCTGCCTCGAGTTCCTGCACGGACTACTTCTGATGATGAACTGTGATGTGGAGGTGTAAGCCAAGCAAATCCCCACCCCCACGCTCCAAGTTGCTTTGGTCATGGGGTTTCATCCCAGCAATAGAAACCTCCTAAGAGATAACAACACATTGCTTGTCTACTTAAAGTAACCTGAATGACCTAGAATCTGAGATGAGGACACACTGAATGTTTTTAAATGTTAAAGGAAAAGGGAAAGAAAATCTCAAGGCCTTCCAGGAGAGGTACAAGAACTTAAGAAAAAGTGATCTAAAAGCTATTACAGTGAACACTTAAAGAGAAAGATTCTTATAGGAATAAAATTATGCAGGTGGAATTCTATTCCACACCAACAGTTTGTTATTTTTAAAAGTTATATTAACAATCTGACACTATGCCCCCTTTAAATATGCTCTTTACTACAAACAAACAAATAGCAGTGTAGGAACCTGGGCTCACCTCACAGCCTGAGAGGACCTGGCTGGCCTGGGCAGCATAGAAGAGAGAATCCACGTTGCTGGGATCAAGGTTGGACTTGATGAAGGTACACGCTTTCTAAACACGGGAGAAAGTCAAGGATAAGTGATGACGTAATGCAGTAACTAGAAAAGGTGAAAGTGTAGGGTGCTAAATAAAATCCTAAACCATCTATGGAGGCTTAAAGTGTGAATTGTTCTAGAGTTAGTTTTCTTCAATAGTTATTTTCCATAGGACACTATTACCCCAAACTGCTGACTTCACACAAGGAACAGCAAGGCTGAAGTGGGTAAAAACCACTTAACAAATGTCCTGCTCTGGCCATGACCTGTGCTGGGTGTCACAGTGCTCTTCCTTTTGATGAGCTTAAGGCCCTCCAAGATAGCATCATTATCTCCATTAGCAGAAAACGGAATTGGGACTTAGCAGATAAGTGTCCTGTGGAAGATGGCAGAGTTAGGTGTCCCCTGATGCCAAGTTTTCCAGTGTCATGGCTCTGAAGCCATGGGAGACAGCCTAAAGTGACTTTAAAGGCATCTCTTCTTCCTGGCTCAGGCCCAAGCATCAGCATGCGTCTGACCACCAGAACCAGAGCTGGGAACTGTGGCTGACTCTTCCCTCCCCTCCAAGGCTACCCAGCCTGCTTCCTCTCCATTGACCCCTGGTTCTTCACTGCCCTAGGGCAGGTCCTTGCCATCTCTCACCCCATTGGTATAGCCCTCTTTTAACTGCTTCCAGGCACGCAATCTATCCTGTACAAAGGACCATGTTGCTTTATGATTAAGCCCTCATGGTTCCCATCAAGCCCAGAGAAGATCCAAAGCTGCCAACACAGCACATAGTGTCTGAGTGGCATATCATCAGCAGGACCACCTCTGACCCTAGAATCTTATTCTCCTGCACTTCCCAATTGAACCATTTTCCTGTCTTTGGATTACCTACCCCCTCTATTCTCCTTGTCTCTCCTGTCTGCCACATGAGGTCCTCCCTTCGCCTCTGCTCAGATGCACCTGTTCCACATGACCTTTGTTGATATAAAGCCCATGATAGGCCACAGCCCACCCTTGCCCTATGTTTCCCAAAGCACTTGCCACAGGCAGTCAGTGCTGGCTGCCAGAGAACACTGCTTCCATCACAGTAAGTGAGCACAAAACAAATCCCAATCACTTCTGTTCCACTGAACTGGGAGACAAGTTACACTGTTAAAACATTTTGAATCAGACATTATAAAAGAGTTGCCAGGCATAATAGCACATACCATTAATCCCAGTAGTCAGAACACAGAGACA
This sequence comes from Uromys caudimaculatus, assembly GCA_028551405.1. NCBI lineage: Eukaryota > Metazoa > Chordata > Mammalia > Rodentia > Muridae > Uromys > Uromys caudimaculatus. Next base: position 20,800,709 of record CM052701.1, read on the forward strand.
GGCTATGAGTTTGAGACCAGCTTGGTCTACATAGTGAGTTCCAGGATAGCCAGAGCTCTGTAGAGAGACCCTGTCTCAAAATAAAACAAAACAAAAAAACCTAAAACCTCAGTTATTTAAAATTTTATGGCCAACCCAGCCTAAAGTGGGTGCTTCTGGCACTGGGGGTGCTGCTCAGAGATAGAATGCTTGCTCAAGTCCTGGAACTGATCCTTAAATTACAGAAAAGAAAAAGTACTCCATTTCCTCTGGGAAATGGAGTAGATGGCAGGAGTGGGCAAACCATGCCACTGCCTGGTGCCTTCCCCAACAGCTAAGCTACATGTATCATGTCTCACCACAGGCCTGGGTCACTCAAACCAAAACAAATACTCTTAAAAATGTTAGGAACAAAACTTAAGATCCTCAAAACAAATGAGTTTCAACTTTAGTGCAGTTTGAAAGTTTGAAAGAACCAGCGGGAAAAGGAAGCAAATAAAATACTTCATCTAGAAATTGGGATCTAAAGAAGGAAACTGGTTCTTTCATGAAGTAAACTCCATACACAACCAAGACACTAAGAAGTGCTCTGCTGCCCTCTGGTGTTTTAAAAATGAGAAGACAGCATCGCCCCATGCGGGGG
>CM052701.1:20801430-20849405 GCA_028551405.1 Uromys caudimaculatus
CCAGACAGCCGGCTGGACCCTCTACTCTAAGAGGCTGCTAAAATGATCTGTTCTGAAGTAAATTCAGGATTGGACCTCCAATGTTACAGGGACAATCAGGGTCAAGGACAAGAATGTTCATGGCTTCAAAGTTCTAGATGCCCGACAGCACAGTCTAACAGCAGCGGGAGTGGGGAAATTTCCTACCACCTGCTCAGGACCCTCCGTGGGTGCCCCCTCTCCATTCCAGGGCAGGGCTTCAGCAGGCTCTTCTAGGGAATGAATATACAGCTCTAACTGCAGTTGCTCTCCCCATTCCAGACATCTTACCAACTGGAGGCTGAGAGCCACTCCACACATCCGGTACTTGCACACCCCAGCTCTTTGTGCCCTTTGTTAAAAAACCCCAAGGACCCCAACATCCTCTTGAGCAAAGAACCCCTGTGCTTTCTTCTTCCAGCCTCCGACCCTAATCAGATACCATGTCCTACATGGCTCTTTCCTGCCCGCCTTCTCCCTCACTTCCTCCCACACCAACTCCCAGACCCTCTTGCCTTCTCTCAGACCTCACACTATGCAGGCACTCAGCCCAGTTTCCGTACGCACTGCCTGCTGCACTTTCCGATATCTCTGCTCCAGCTGCCCTAGACACCAACTCCTAGCCGACACTTCAAGCACTAGTGAGCCCCACACTTTATAGAGGCTCCGTTACCTCATCAGCTCAATTCTTCCCTCAAGCCAGAATGCATTCAAAAAGTTCAAGACTTATTTCAAACACACTCATTCATCCCTGTCTTTTGACCCATCTTCTCTCCCGCACACAGTCTCAGCTCAGTTCACACCTTCAGCCCTGATCCATGTCCCCTCAAACACACAGCGCCAGCAAAGAACATCTTTAGAGAAATGTGTGGCTCCAACCCAAGCCTGACAATTCCCAAATGCTTCTGTCCTTCGCAGAAACCTTTCATCCTGCATTCCGATCCTACGAAAATTTGACATTAATCTAACATCCCAACTTCATTTGCTACACTTGACAATACCAGACCTCTGTAGCAGCCACGCTCTACTACATGTCCTTCAAGTTGTCAACTCTCCTCGGGGACTCGAACACTCTGAGGAACCAGGGCAGCACTGGAGCATCGCTATAGCACACAACAAACACAGGGTCTGTGCTAGGCATTGTCTGAGCTTGCCTGAATCAATTATGAACAGGACTAAAACATGCTTCAACACTAAGCATGATAGCTATAGTTATCGGGGGAGGGGGGTGGCACTGTCTGATTCACTTCATACTACCAATGGACTAGTGAGGCAGACTACATAACCCTCCTTTCACAGAAAAGTTCAGGTGAACTGACTGATGCCTGTGATCCTCCTTTCAGGCTAAAATAATTCACTTTAAGGATTCACAAGACCATGAGGAAAAGCCTGCTTCCTTAACAGAATCACACGCAAGAAGAAGGCACTGGGCAGAAACAGGGATGACTGTAAGGGGGAAATCTGAATAAGCTGAATCCTGGACTGCGGGGATTAGCAGATGCTTCCCATCGGGGCCGATCAGTCAGTATTTCAGGACTTAGAGCTAGACAGTCTGGAAACTACTCTTAAGGCACAGAAGCAGCAGTAGAAGATATGTATACAAATGGGGCAGTTGTATTTCAGCAAATCCTCATTTACAAAAACAAGCTTCAGCACAGCTGAAAACAAGCTTGTCACCTCCGTACGTTAAGACCCACAGGCAGACATTCGTGACTAACCTTTTCTAGGCCTTGTTCCCTCCTCTGTTACAGGGAAATGTTTCTGACAATACAGACACATGAAGATAACTCAATAGAATATGCCCATACAAAGCTCTCAACAAATAATACTGATCACTGATTCCAGCTCAGGATACACTATATTATGCCACAAAGCTAAGAAGAAGCGTGATTCCTCCCCCCCCCCCCCCGACAGACAGACAGACAGATACACACACACACACACAAACACACACTGACAGAATTGAAAGGTACTGGCAGGGAGTCCCAGTTCTGGCCATGACAGAATTAACTTTACCTCTTGTACTAGTAACTACAAACTAGACAAAACTGAGACACTAGGTAATAGATAGTACCCACTGTGATGACCACCACCCCACTTTGAGACAGGGCTTTTTCATGTAGCCCCTGCTGGCCTGGAACTCACTATGTAGATCAGGCCGGCTTTAACTAAAGAGATCTTTCCACCTCTGCCTCCCAAGTGCAGGGATTAAGGAGGTGCACCACCTCGCTCAGCCAAGCTATGACCCTTGAGCAAGAAGGAAACAGCCTAAGTGATAGACATTTGCGTGGAAACACAGTATCATAGTCTTGTTATCTGTGATGGAGAGAATATCTCAAGGAAGGCACTGACAAACCAAGGATGCATACCATGGTGAACAGCAGTGCTAGGATCAGTGAGACAGCTCAGTCAGGAAAGGCTCCTGCTGCAAAGCCTGGCAAACCGAGTTTGACCTTTGTCACAGACAACCTGCAGGAGTTAGCTTCCTTCCTCCATCACAGGAGTCCTGGGTACTGAACTCACTAAAGCCATCAGATTTGGCAGCAGGTGCTTTAACTCATTGAGTCATTTTTGCCACACAAATGGGTGGTTTTTTTTAAATCTCAATTTACGGTAATTTATTATGAAGTCATGGAAAACTAAGAAATACTCAGGAAAAATGTTTTGGCCTCATTGTCCATGATTTTGTATGAATACACACACCCTTAGCTGTTCCTAAACCCAGAAAACATTCTAATTGCAATGCATCCTGCTAATGAAAGTAAAATTCGTCCAAATTGCCCAACAGCATTACTATTGCTGATTAATGCATGTGAGTCTTCCACCTTGAGCTCCCTACAAGTTGTCAGCCATGCACCTAGCACTTTTCAAGTATATGTTGTGGAGTTGGGGAGATGACTCAGTGGTTAAGAGCACTGGCTGCTCTTGCAGAAAGCCAGGGTTTAGTTCCAAGGCCCCACAACCTCACAATCATCTGTAACTCCAGTTTCAGGGGATCTGATGCCCTCTTTGGGGCTCTTGCACACAAAGCACAGGTAGTACACATACATGCAGGCAAAATACTCTTACATATAAAATAAATCTAAAAACATTTAGAAATACACAAACCAAATCTATGTATCACTGTGCAGTTTCAGAGTTCTAGAAGTTTCTAAAGGTTCTTGCTGGCTCTCCTTCCTTTCCCCCAGAAACACCCACATGCCCCTACACACATCACACTGACAGAAATATCTGTTACATTACCCCAACTGTCTTCACAAGAGCAAGAGTTTGCTTTAAAGTGTCCAAGAGGAACACAGCCTAGAGATTAGGGGTCTCCTAAAACACTGAACAGAAGACAGGTGCTTTACTCTTACCTTGACATCTGGCACCTGTGCCCCAAGGCTGTTGAGTCCCACGATGGAATAGAAAGCAGACTCCAAATTTGTGAAAGGGCGATCCAGTGAGGCTTTCAGTCTTTCTACATCGTGCTTGGTGAGGTAGTGGGTGGGGGTCAGAGCCTGGATGCTGGCTGTGATTGTCAGGACCAACAGGAAGACAGCACTTGAACCTGAGGGAAATAACTATTAAGTACAACCACACCACTCCTAGTCAGAGTCCCAAGAGTGATGCCCCAGGACAGGGAGTCCATTCACGTGGGGATGGGTGGAGAACATAGGTTTAGCCTCTAGAGGGGAATGGTGATCCCACCTTCAACCACCAGGACAATCTTTCATGCAAGCCTCAGGAATCTGAAGAACCACACCATTCCCGTTTAAAGCTTCCCAGGACAGAACTAGTCCTGAGCACTTGTATCCTGTCCCCTCAACCTCACGCAGTCCTCAGCCACCCAACAGCTGGCACTTTCCCCAATTTCAACTTTGCATAACTTCTCCTTTCAGCTTTCAGCTTAAGCATCTTTAAGAAGCCTTTTCAGGAGGGCTGGAGAAATGGCTCAGTGGGTGAGAGCGCTGACTGTTCTTCTGGAGGACTGGAGTTCAGTTCCCAGCACTCACATGGTGGCTCACAACCACCTGTGACTCCAAATCTAAATGATCGCATGGCACACACATGGTACACCTTCACACATATTAAAATACAAATTAAAAAAAAAAAAAAAAAAAAGCTTTCCCTGAATTAGCTGAGTGTACAATGCAGAACCTAGCCTCTCTGCTACACAGGAACCACAGCCAAGTCATTCAGTTACTGTCTCAGCTTCCTCAGGCATAAGGACAACAGTGTCATCCCCGGGCCTGTTATAGGTTAAGGTAAAGAGATTTTAGAATACTGGTACATAACAAGCACTATATGAATAGCTGGTGCTTCCATTACTGTGGGTGATGCTATCTGTAGCCACTCAGCACACTCTATCCTGAACCTAAGAGCATCTTCCATAACTAAGAGTATGAGGGCTAATTTCTCTGCTAAAGTATCAGCTCCTGGAGGGTGAAGACTAGTTCTCATGATTATCTCAGTATTTCCAAGTCCTACAGACTGCCAGGCACATGGTATGTAGTGAACACTTTACAACTAAATGGATAGAAAAAATAGTCCTGTCTGGGATGCCCTAAGGGACAGGAAGAAATTGTAGGAATGGCATCTGTCTGTCTTTCATTAAAAATAAAAGAGGGTATTTTTGAATAGGCTGTGTCAAGAAAAACAGAGTAATCTGTCACCCAAGTTAAAAGCATTAAAAAGCTTATAATTATAATATCACCATCAACGATCCTAAATCCTTTGCCTAAGTCAGTATGCATAGAGGTGGTGGCTTAGTGTAGAATCCCTGGGTTTGGTGCACAGTACCTTTAAGCCCCTAACCCTAAACCAAAAGAGCAAAGAGCTCTACAATGTGTAGTATCCATCCATATATTGAATGCTCCAGTTTCATTTGAATTAGAATCCCTTAAAGACATTACTTTACAAAGAAGAAAACTAAGGACTAGAGTAGCTTACACGTGGCCAATCTTGGACTCAAACCCAGTACACACTATCGACTTCACTCTCCACTTACAAGAATTAAGTTAAATTGGTGTACACATACGGAGGTCAGAGGAACACTTGCACTTAGTTTTAGCTAGAAAACATGTGGGTCCTGAAGATTGGATTGGGCTCATCTCACCAGTCAGGCTTGGCGACAAAAACCTTAACCTCAGGAGTCATCTTGACAGATCCCTACTTCTTTTTTTCTTTCTTTCAAGAATGCTGAAGAGATGCACAACTCAGAATCACTCCTCTATGGACAGTACTTTCATTTAAGTCTTTGTGTGTCTGTCAACCTAAACGTGAAAACTCTTCAAAAGACTAAAGGCCAGTATGCATAGAGGTGGTGGCTTAGCATAGAATTTGTTCCCTGGGTTTGGTGTACAGTACCTCTAAGCCTCTAACGCTAAACTAAAAAACCAAAGAGCTCTACAATGTGTAGTATCCATCCATATATTGAATGCTCCAGTGTGTTATGGATTTGTTTTTCCCTCAGTGCTAGGAATTGAACCCCAAGCATCATTTTAGGTGTTAAAAATAAGCACACAGCTAGGAAACTACCATTCTTAAACAGATTCCAGTCTAGAGGAAAAAAAAGTTAAGAGCCCTGATTTATCACATGGGAAAGCAGAGGCGCCGGGGAGAAAATGAAGCACAGAGTGGGTATCTTGGGAGGAACGTGTTTTGTGTGCCATGACCTGGCAAGGCCCACAAGAGAGACAAAGAGCCTGCGCTGCCGACCTGAAAGCAGAGAACAGCACGAAGCTGTGTGAGGATAAACAGTAACAAGAAAACTAGACACAAAGACAGAATGGAGCTTATATGTGACAGGTAGCAGAGGCTAATCCAAAGGGCCTATAGGCAACTGAAAGGGTTCTGGTTTTTCCTGAGCAGAAGGGAGGGAACCACAGAAAAGTTCTGAGTAGGGAAGCAATTTGACGAGTATTTTAACAGGATTGCTTTGCTGAGGATGATACTGTGTTATACTAAAGAGGAGGGGGAGGAGCTATGTAGGAGGATATTGTCATGATCCAAGTACAGAGAGAATGATATCCAACAAGGGAACAGAAGTGGAGGTGCTAAGTAGCCAGCCTTGCCACAATCTGAAGTTAAAACCCATCAGATTGCTAATGGTAAGAGGATGTAGACAAAGAGACATCACATCAAGGCATTTGGCAAAATCCACAATGACCAGTGTGGCAATCAGGGATTTGATGTAGTGACTGTGATCACCGCTCCGCCAGCTAAACTGTAGCTCCCCGACTGCCTCTGTGCCAGAATCTGAATCTTTCTACCTCACCTTAAGCACAGTAGCAACTTTTATGGCTAATACTCAAACACTCAATTTGATGGGTAGGCCCAAATTATACTGAATTCTTTGTATGCACCGCACCAGTCTTTAAGCCTACTAAGTGAGGTGATATTTTCTGCATTTTACGAACCAAGAAACGGATTGTAAACCATTTCATACCTGTCACTCCAGGACTGGGGAAACAGAGGCAAGATGGTGAGTCTAAGCTGGAGCTCCAGCTTCACAGTAAGACCCTACCTATTTTGTGTGTATTGTGGTACATGCACATAAGTGTGTGCCAATGCACAAGCATGCAGAAACCAGAGTAAACATAGGATGATTTCCTCTGTTGCTCTATGTCTTCCTGCCTTGAGGCAGGGCCTTTTCACTGAACTAGAACCATTTTGGCTAGACTAGGTGGTTACCTCTTGGGATCTGCTGGTCTCTGCCCTCCAATGCTGGGGTTACATGCACATGCCGCCAGCCATACCCAGTGCTACGATTTGAACTCAGATCCACAAATTGCACTGTACCATTTCCCAGCTCCCTAGACCCTATTTAAATAAGGGGGGGGGGAGGGGAATTAAGGTTCTTAAGTAGGAACCTACTCCTGCCCTAAGACACACAACTGAGACTCAAACTTCAGACAGTTTCAATACAAGTTCTGACTTTAGCCACTTTACCAACAAATCAAATAGTGAAATGGCAAGTTTTTTCACTCTGGTCCCATGGTCGAGGGATTTCAACTACTCATCGGCCAGTGGGAATAAGATATACACCCAAATAGGGTTTTTTTTGTTTTGTTATTCGTTTGTTTGTTTGTTTTAAAGAATACACTAAGATTCCGATTTATCCATTCAAAAAATCTACCAAGCATTGAATTTTGCCCGGCACTGTTAAAAGCAAGCACAGAAATATCATTTAACACACTATTACGAAGCAGATACCAGATGAGAAACTAAGGTTCTCACAATCGATACGTGGCCAGTTACAAGTCTGCACCGGTAATATCACTTCATACCCTACCTAGGCTTTAGGCTCGCAGACAGACCTCTCAGTCTCCTGTCCCTGTCAGGGAAAAAGAACCTAGAGTTCGAAGAAAGCTTTCACAATGCCAGGGGGGTGGCTCCCTGACAGGCCGTAGGCCGCCGGGACTACTCGAATGAATGGAGGAGGCCAGGCACGCGCTCCGCGCTTCCCCGGCTCGCGCTGGGCCTTGCGGGGACCCGTAGCTACACGTTGCACGCCCCACCACCAGCCCTTCGGGTCCCTGGCACTTCACCAGCTCGCAGCCCTCCGCCACACGCTCGACCCCGAAAGAGCCCGTGCCCATGCCCCTGCCCCGTAGGGGAGGGGAACCGCGCCTAGCCGGCGCCCGTGTGGTCCGCACTAGCCTCCCGCGGGCGACGCCCCGCTCCCCAAAGCGTGTCGGCCGCGGGGCCCCACTGTTGAGCCATGCGCAACGCCTCACCCGGCGGCGCCATTCCTCCGAGCAGGTCCCACCGGAGCCCGAACAGGCAGACTTCCGCTCCGGGAAGTGGCTCCAAGAGCGCGCCGGAGGGGACGCCAGGGACTCGCGGCACACGCCACTTGCCAGAATGGGCTCCCAGCCAAGGTCAGTCACGGCGGTCCTGCTTGGCAGGGCCGTTCCTGGCAGCCGCGGTGTGGGGGACTTCAGTCCCGGCGTGCGAACCGCTTTCACGGTTCGTGCTTGCCAACCCGCCGTCTCCCCCGCGCCGGGACCCACTTGGAACCGACCGCCTCTCAACCGCCCTGCTCACGCCGCCACCCAGACGCGATTGGGCCGGGCCTTGGGGCAGGCCTAAGACGGGGCCACCTCTGATTGGCCAGTGCCAGTGACTGGCCGGACGCGCTGTCACTCACGGGGTTCTCCCGCAGCCCGGCCAATTTTAAAGCCATGAAAAGGGTCCGGTTGGGAAGGGAGCATTAGAATGACATATGATTTTATCCACTTTGGGAAATTATGGTTAATGGATTATTTATATTGTTAATAACTGGCTCTTGAGTGAGTTTTATTCAGTTTTCAAACCTGTGAGCTATACAGGTAACAGAGAGGAGCGTTTTAAAATGTTTTTATTTTTTGAGAATTTCATACGATATATTTTAATCATATTCATTTCCTTCCCCCAACTCCTTCCAGATCCTGCCCCAACTCCCTACCTATTAAACTCATGCTCTGTTTTTCTCTTTCTAAAATAAAAAACAAACTAAGCATGGAGTCTTGCCCTGGAGAGTGGTTGATATACCCAGTCACTCCATTGAAGAAAACTGATTTTCCCTCTCCCAGCAGCTATCAGTTATGAATGCTTTTTTGCTAGGGGTGGGTCTTTTGTGCCCACTCCCCCTTCTCTGTGCTGGGGTTTTGTATGGCTTGAGCTTCTGCAGGTCTTTTGCATACTGACACAATCTCTGTGGGTTCACATTGCATCACCCCGGTTGTGCTTGGAAAAAAACCTGCTTATTTGAAGCCATTCACCACCCCTGGCTCTTACAATCCTTCTGCTCCTCTTACACATAGATCCATGAGCCTTGAGGTAAAGGGTATGCTATAGATATGCCATTTAGGGCTGAGTTTTCCAAGGTCTCTTATTCTCTGTGTTTTGATTAGTTTCGGGTCTCCTTGTTAATTGCTGTCTCCAAGAAGCTTCTTCTCTGGTGAGGGTTGAGGGATGCACTGATCTGCAACTTTAACAGACTCAAAAATGGAAGCCAGGACTAATATGTAACTCTGATTACTGAGCACTTAAAATATAGGTGGAAAGAATACTAAGCATTCTACATATAGTATTTCATTTAGTCTTTATCATTATTTTGTCAAATGTTACTATTAGTTCTTTAAAAGGAAGGACATATTTCAGCCCATGCATTTCTGATGACAGCTTTGATGTCTGATGATGCTTCTTCTTTTCAGTATCGCTCCAAATAGTATTCAGCTCTGAGGGCAGAGTCAGACCACTCTTCCAGACAGTAGTCATCAGCCCTATGCAGTTGCTTCTCTTTGAACTTTTAATCAAATTAAGTTAAATTTAAGCTTCCACTCGTCAGCTATACTATGTTTCAAATGCTCATGAGCTCAGTCAGGGTAACTGGTGGAGTTTGTACTGGGTAGTTTGAAACAGATATTTTCATTATCCCAGAAAGTGATATTGGGTAGTGCCGAAGTAGAATACATTCAAAGAACTCTACCAATCCAGTAATAAGACAAACCAGTGGTGTGCTAGAGAGAGAGATAGATGTTAAGTTGGTTTTGTTTTGTTTTGTTTTGTTTTTTTGCAATTTTGCAAATTGACTAAATATAGCTATTTAGGACATTAAATTATATAGCCATAAAGTAAAAGAAAATATGCTAAACATTAAAGTCTTTATTTCCTGGTCTTAGTACATTTTACCATTGTCTCAGCGTTTGTCTTGTCATTGCCTATATGTATTTAATACCTCACTATTGGAGATTGGTTCTAATGCTTCAATCCAATCGGGAATCTGTGTGTGCAGACGCTAAAGGTTCTTGTCCCTAGTTGTTTTTTTATTGATCAATAAAGATGCCAGTGGCCAATGACTAGGCAAAGAGAGATGGGGCAGGACCCTTAGAGTTGCAAGGGTTAGGACACAAGGAGAAGGAGACGAAGGCCTGCCAGGATTTCATGGGAGACAAAGAAGAGCTGGAGGAGAGAGAGCCAACAAGTCATGTGAGAATTTGGGTGGGTGGGCACTGACCACTTTCCTGATTGGGTCTAGGGTAGCAGGGGAAGGTTTAGGAGTACCCAGCCGTCGGCCCCGGCATGCATAAATGAATTAAAGGATGTTATACTAGAAGAAATTAAATCATAAGCTACAGGACAGAAGCAACCCAAACAACAGTGGGACTGTTGTACCACAGTGTGCTCTCGTCCGTCCACCTGCCCATCACCCCCACAGGAGACTGACATTACCCTGGGTGCTGACGATGCCTCAGGGGCGGGATGTCCGATAGATGGCACAACACATGAACAAATACTGTGAAAACAAGTAGCTGGGGGGAAGAGGCTACTCAGTCTATACTAATGATCAGTGAATGCCTCCCTGAGAAGGGGCCAAGCGGGCTTTCAACAGATTGTTATGACCAAGGTGCTTCTATAAAACTAATTTTTTGAATTCCCTCTCTGCTTCCTAGGGTCAGTGGTACAGAAGAAGTAGTGATCCCTTGTGCTTCTGACAGTGACTCTGGAAGTGTAGATCTACAGCTGAGCAACTTAGACGACATTCAAAAAGGCGGACCCAGTGTTGAATTTACAGGTGAAAGGGGAATGTGTATTTTTAAGACAGTGACTGGAGAGAAGGATTTTTGCCCTGTTTTCCCATACTAGGAGTTGAACCCAGGACTTCATACATGCTAGGTAAATGCTCTGCCACCAAGCTACACCCTGGACTTCTCTTTTAAAGTGCAGCCAACAGCACTTTCTGCTCTTGTGGAGCACAAGGTTCGAGTCCAGACCCACATGGTAGCTCACCCCATCTGTTATCCAGTTTCAGGGGATCCAATCCCTTCTTTTGACCTCTTTGGATATTGCAGGCACATGGTGCACAGACATAAATGCAGACAAAGCATGCTTACACATAAAATAAAAATAAATAAATCTCAAAAAAAAAAAAAAAAGAGTCCTACCAAGAGCTATTGATTGAATAGCCCTTAGCCAGATTTGATGATTAATTTGGTTCATGATGTTAAAACTTTGAGGGATTCCAAAAAAGGAAAGACCTGTGGGATGGTCAGCTGGGGAGTCTTCATGTTGAAGGTGGGATCTGAATCAGCCTGCAGAACAGTTATCCTGCATTCAGCAAACAGGAACTGAGTACAAGAGGAGATGCTGAATATACAGCAGCATATTCGGTACCCAATATCCATGGTCCCCACCATCTGTAGCTGGCACAGCAGAGCAAAGAGACCTTACAAAACACAGTAACTAGGGCAATTGTGGGGTGTGGTGAGCACTGTGGAAGAATTAAACAGGAGACTGAGACAACACAGAAGAGATACGGGGCCCTGCTGTCAATGGTCCTTGTCAGCAGTTTTAGAAAGCGGCTAAAGACAACCCGTGGGAGAGGAGGAGGGAAGAGTAAGCTAAAGAGATGGAAATGGTGCAGCTAGGAAAGGCCAGCTATGCCTGGGGCTCCCAGTCAGTCATCCATCTGCTCAGCAGATGTCCATGTCCTGCTGTGTCCCAACATGATCAGACTCCTTGGAGATGCAGCAGTGAACAGCACAGACACCATGCACTTACAGATATACAGCTAGAGTTACGTAATCCAGGTGATGGGTGTGGAGGCCCAAGTATTTAATATCCCATGGTTCATTATTGCCAAGAGGCATTTGGAGCTGAGACCTGCAGAGTGGGTAGGAGTCAGCAAGGCAGAGAGAGGTAACAATGTGGGAGGAAGGGCAGATGGTGACAGAGTGAAGTAAGTGGTGACTTTAATTACATTGTAATTAGTGGATAACAAGTGAAGGACATCCTCAGCTAAGACCTTCAGGGGACCAAAGAGAATATAAAATCAGGGTTGCAATCCTCGGGGTCCTTTTAATCTTTTCAATTCATCAGGAGAGCAATGTTGGACATGCTCTGTCTTACTCACTGTGTAGCAACTCTTTGAATTGAGTTTTAAAAAGTATTTATGGTTAAGTCCAGACCCCAGGAGTTTTGATTATTTGTGAAATGCTGATTTTTTCTTCTATAAGGCCATCTATTGTATTATTAAACTTGTTCTCTGATAACAAGATCATACTGGGATAGCTTAGGATAAGCTTCTATACCTCCTCAGTGCATCTAAGGGAAAGCAGCCTCTTGGATGCTTGTGTAGGTTTTTTGGTATTGTCATTGGATAGGTCTAGGATTCCAGGTCCTGGGCCACATACCAGAGCAGCAGATCCCCCATATTTTTAGTAGAAAGTTGATTGTAAAAATTTAATGTTAGTTTTGACCTGTGGTGCTCTAAATTAAGATGGAAGGAGTTTGAGAAATGATCTTCCTGACACGATCTGTGGGATGTTGTGACCTAAGGACACACTGGCCTCCTACAAAACTTCAACCATTTGCTTATTCACATTCAGACTATTGGAGAAGGTTCTAGGAACACTGGCCAACGAGCAAACTAGGCATCAGACTTGAGATTTTAAAGGTTATTACCTTTACCATTTTGTTACTGCTCTGACCTACAGGTCCTTGTGTCTCGAAAGCTCTGAGACACTGATTTTGCAGTTGAGAAAACCATGAGAGTTGGGGAAGGGCAGGGTCTTGGTCAGGGTTGCAGGAGAAGCCGCCTGCCCCATGGCAGTGCTTTGTGCCCCTCGACACACGGAGGCATCACCAGTGTCTTTCTTTTGGTGTTAGATTCGGACATCTCTGACATCCCTATACTCCCTCAGGAGTCTCTTCCAGATAACCTCAGATTCCTAACTCTCCAGGAGCCCCTCAGTGAGGCCAGTGTTGAGAGGCTGGTCCAGTCCATCCAGGAGGTTTTACATAGTGAGCTAAAGGTATGTATGGCAGTCTTAATGAACAATCCAATGTATTCCCTATAATGAAAAATATTTTCAATAACTCATTATTATTGCAAATATTTTATGAGTTATAAAATGTATTTTTTTATCCTTGTAATTTTTATATTGATAAAGCATTGAATTTATTTATTATATTTATAATAAATAAAATAAATATTAGAGCCATAATAAAAGGTAATGGTTAATCTTCCTAATTCCTTTCTTCTCATAACCACTATTAGCATTTTCTATTACTACAAATGACTCTAATTACAGAAAAAACAGTCCTGCATGTTCTAGGTGAGTAACTGTAGCTCTGTACTGTCCTGTTTACTACTGTCCTATTTACTGGTTATCCGGTGTCCCATTGTTGTTGTTTTTTTTTGGGGGGGGGGGTTGTTTTTTTTTGTTTTGTTTTGTTTTTTCGAGACAGGGTTTCTCTGTATAGCCCTGGGCGACCTGGAACTCACTCTGTAGACCAGGCTGGCCTCGAACTCAGAAATCCACCTGCCTCTGCCTCCCAAGTGCTGGGATTAAAGGTGTGTACCACCACTGCCCGGCCTGGTGTCCCATTGTTGAGGTGACCCAGTCATCTGTCCTGTGAGAATGTAAGAACCCTTGACCTGAGGGAAGGGAAGGCGCCTCTGAGGAAGTTACCTCTGAGCTCAGGTCCCAGGGACAAAAGAAGAAAGGGAAAGTTAGAACCGGGAGCATGGAGCACTGCGAAAGTAATCGGGGACACCGCAGGCACCGTGCTTAAATCACGGCGACTGGGGGGGGGGGGGACGGACACACGACACAGTGATACAAGGTAAAGTAAACACAGGCATGGGCACACAGTGTTAGACCTTGAAAATTGGGGTAAGACTACATAGGGTCTCCCTAAGTAGTCCTGACTGTCTTAGAACTCGTATAGACCAGGCTGGTTGAACTCAAAGATCTACCTGCCTCTGCCTCCTAAGAATTTCTATCTTTAGCTTTAAAGCAAACATAAATGACTATGTAGAATATAAGAAAACAAACGCTGGAGGCTGCAGAGATGGCTCAGTGGTTAAGAGCACTGGCCACTCTTTCCGAGGACCCAGGTTCAGTTCTTGGCACCCAAATGGCATCTCCTGACTGTCCATAACTCCAGCCCCAGGATCTGACATCCTCTTCTGACCTCTGAGGGCACCTGGCACACACATGGTACATATACACACAGGCAAACCACTCATACATAAATAATCACAAAATTAAAAAAGAAAACAATGCCCTAATTTGTTTAACAATATCCCACCATTAGGCATTAGATTCGTTCTGGTTTATCCTTTCATTTATTTGACTGAATATTGATAAGTATTCTTAGGTATCTGTTTCTCTATACCCCATAAATAATTCTTAGATACACCAATAAATACTCAAGCAGTATGTGTCACTTGTGTATGTGTATAGTATGGTCTATGTTCCTGGGTGTGTTGTGTTCATCTGTATATCCATGCATATGGAGGCCAGAGGTGGATGCAGAGTGTTTCCTTAGTCTCTTTTCACCTTATTTTTGAGGCAGGCTCTCTCAGACTCACTGCTTTCACTAGACTGACTGGCTAGCAAGTCCTAAAAGTCTGCTGCCTGCCTGCTGTGCCTAGCGTTTACATGGCTGCTGGGGATCTGAACTCGTGTTCTCATGCTTTCACAGTGTCCTAGTTACTTTTCTGTTTCTGTGATAAAAACCCTGACCAAAGCAACTTACAAAAGAAGACATTTAACTGGGCTTACGGTTTCAGAGGGTTATAGTACTTCCTTTGAGCAAAGACACCGTGGCAGGAACAGCGAAGAGCTCATAACTTGGTCTGAAAGCAGAAGGCAGAGAGAGTGCACCCTGGGAATGGTGTGGACTTTTGAAACTTCAAGGCCCATCTCTAGTGCACCCCTCCTCTAACTGCCACACTTCAAAATCCTTTCCATAGTTCCCAAACCTGGGGACCAAGTATCCACACATACGAGCCTATGGTGGCCACTCAAACCACCACACACAGCAAGCACTTTCCTGAGCTTCTGTAAGTGCCATTTTCAAGCCTTCACTAGATTGTGCTAAACTGTCTACCCAGCATAAAAAAGCAGTGGTTCTCAACCTGTGGGTCTCAACCCATTGGATTCAAGTATCAGATATTCTGCATATCAGATATTTATATTATGATTCATAACAGTAGCAAAATTGGTGTTCTGAAGTAACCATGAAATAATTTTGTTTGGGAGTCAGCACAACATGAGGCACTGTATGAAAGGTTTCAGCATTAGGAGGGGTGAGAAGCACTGATGTAAAGTGCACTTGTATGGTCACAGAAGAAAACTAGATGCTAGTTGCTTATCAGTATCCAAGGTCAGCATTTTTTTAATTTTACCCCCTCTCTCTTTGTGTGTGTGTGTGTGTGTGTGTGTGTGTGTGTGTATGTGTGTGTGTGTGTATGTGTGTGTGTGTGTGTATGCATATTGAGTGCACATGCATGTAGAGGCCAGAGCTTGTTCCTGAGGAGTGACCCACCATGTTGGACTATGATAGGGTCTCACTGTGATCTGCGGCTCTCTGATTAGACTAGTCTGACTGACCACACACATAGTTTTCAAGTGAGTCCTGGGAATTGAACTCAGGTCCTCATGCTAATCTGGCAAACAGTTTACGTTCTTTCTTACCCTATAACTTAATGTCTCCCATCTTTATGTGGGCTCATTTGCTTGGCCTAGACTTACATGAGAGGCATGTCCTACAGCACCTTCTGTTAGTATTCCCAGCAATTTACCTGCGTTGGTATTTTTAATTCTCATTTATCCAATCAACAAGGAGTAAATATACATCTGCTACTTATAAGGCCTAATGCCAGACACACATACGGTATGGTGAGATTGAAAGTGTCCACTGATCAACAGACTACAGCACGTTTACAGATGGAATGCTGACTTATGCTCATCAATGAAGGGGTAAAGCAGTGATAGCCAGAGCAGCACACTTCCGGCTGAATGGCGATCACCAGTCAAAGCCAGTCACTGGGACCGTATGAGTATGCTTTCAGTTACTTGACAGCTTAGAAAAGAACTAGTGATGGCAAACAGAAGAGGGGCTCCCATGGCAGGGCGTGGCAAGGGCATGGCTATAGAGGGATAACAGCCTGAGGGGAACTTAAGGGGTGATGGAACTGTTCTGTGCCCTGGCTATGGTGGTGATAACATGTATGTGCATATCTTAGAATTCATAGAACCTCAAAAGGTCCATTTTGTGATATGATACTTTTAAAAGTCATAAAATTACCTTGTAACATAAATATAATCAGCTGTAAGTTGTCAAATTATACTAAAGAGCCTTTGGAGCCAGCCCTGGGACAGGGTAGGAGAGAGGCTTCTAAAACCTTCTTTCTTTGTGGGCTAAATGAATATTCTTGGTTTATAAATTTCACTAAATTGTACATTTTTATGTATAATGCTAACTCAACAACAACAACATACCAGAAGTCAATCTGTTGCTCTTCACTGTTGAGGTGAAACATTTTATTTTTAAAATTTGGAACTACTGGGGCTGGAGAGATGGCTCAGTGGTTAAGAGCACTGATTGTTCTTCCAGAGGTCCTGAGTTCAATTCCCAGCGACCACATGGTGACTCACAACCATCCGTAATAGGATCTGATGCCCTCTTCTGGTGTATCTGAAGACTGCTACAGTATACTCATAAATAAAATAATAAATTTAAAAAAGAAATTGGAACTATTCTTTGTGTTTAATATCATAAGGTTTTATAAAAATTTTCTTTGCTTAATAAAGGATTTAGATTGCTGCAGTGAGTTAAAACAAAAGGAAGCCCGCTCCTTTGTTAACAAAAGAATAGATAAAGAAGAAAATAATTATATGAAGTTGTCCCAGATGCTGTGATAGCTGAAGGTGCACTTAGGAAGGGCTCCTGACTCTGCTTCAAGACAAAAAGTTATGGTTCAACTCCTAAAGTTCATGCAGTTATAGCAAGAAATGTAGAGTGGGCAAGAGGTATTCAGCCACAGAAGCAGGAAAGGGCATCATGGAAGTTAATTGACTGGACCTGTGACTGCCTCGGGACCAAGCAAGACAGGACTTGAAGAGGTCAGCTGTGTCACACTGGGAACGGCCTTGGCATCCTTAGGTACCTCCTGTAGATAAGGAATTACCTCATCAAATTTAAGTCTGAGAGAAATGCAACTGGCCACAAAAGGAAAAAGGATACAAACAAAAATCAAAAACTAAAACTAAAACAGAACTTTGAGAGCAAGAAATTTGTGATAGTGGAACACTCCTGTAAGTCCAGTCCTTGGGAACAGGTGGAGGCCATAAGATGGCTCCTTGGTCTCTAGGGAATATGTACTAGCTTATACCATCTGTAATTGGGGAAAGACTGAAAGACTGTGTTGTTTGTTTTGTTACTGTTTTTCAAGACAGGGTTTCTCTGTGTAATAGCCCCAGCTGTCCTGGAACTCTCTTTATAGACCAGGCTATCCTCAAACTCACAGAGATCCACCTGTCTCTGCCTCCCAAGTGCTGGGAAGAAATGTTCTTAAGGTTAGAATTGGTCTGTATTTTCCTCTTTACACTTTATTTCAAAGTTTCTACAATAAGATTTTGCTTTCTGATTAAAAAAAAACAAAAAACAAAAACAAAGTGTTAATATGAAAAGATTGTATTCAAATCCGAACTTGCATTTTTTAAAGGAAGCCTTAAGAACTTGAAATGGTGGCTCTTTAATGACATCAAGAGAACCTAGCAGCAGATAGAGGGCAGATGGACGGTGTAATGAAGCCTGGGGTGGAGAGAGTGCTTAGTGTAGCCGAGGGCCTGTGAGACGCCAGCCAAGGTGGTGGTAAGGACCTTGGCACGCCTCTGTAATTTGTGCGCTCCTTGTAAAGGCTGATCTGGATAGAGTAAGATGGCATATGCTTCAAAACATTTAAAGAAATTTTGCAAAAGCCCTGTACATTTATCAAATAAGATTATGATGTGTAATTGGGTTTTATCATTTTCCCCACAAATTCAGGGTGAACCTCAAAAGCTGAAGTTCCTAAGATCTTTGTCTTCTTTGAGCCAAACTATACCTTATGACGAAAGCACGGAATCATTTATTCACCGCCACACGGCAGAAATAGTGCATGTTCTAAGTGTAAGTACTACTGTGGGCTCAGCGGGAATCTGTAGTGCTGGGACTCCTGACTTGGCCCATGGCCATGTCGTCTCATAGCAGTGTCTGCTTATAGGAATACCCAGTTAATCCTACTAAAGTCAGCTCTGGCTCAGCAATGGCAGCACTCCAATGTTCTGGGTTCCCGAATGAAACACACACACACACACACACACACACACACACACACACACACACACCCTAAACAGCAATGGCCGGCTACTTCCTAACCCCCGTGACTGGTGTACGCTCCTCTGATATTCCCCAGTTATTACTGACTAAAATCTATATTCCATCTTTGCTGCCCTGGACCCAGACCTGCAGCCCCCTTGGCTGCATTTTCCAGCACCTACATAACAGCTATCTCTCTGTGTTCTGCACCTCTCAGGCCTGGTGTCTCTCTTCCTTTTCGGGCATGGCGGCTATATCCCTTCCTGCTTCTTAGTCCCTTGCTCAGGATTCCTAAAGTCCCACCTCTGTCCCTATGCCCAGCCATTAGCTGCCAGCAACTTTATTTACCAATCAGAACCAACTGGGGGCAGGGTCCCATGCGTATCCTGGTGCAATTTTGGAGACCAGATTAACATAATACAAGCAGCATTAGACCAAATCCACATCTGCTCAACAAGGAAAATACTCTGAGACATGACTCAAGTGTAATCACCTTTAAAAAAAGGGAGAGAGGAATTGCATTTAAGTTTTTCAGCAAGTGTAATATTTAAAGAGTAGTTTGGGAGCAAATGTTGTCAAATGCTTGGGTCCAAGTGTCAGTTCTGCCTCTTTATAGCTGTGTGACTTCAGGAAATTATTTACGACTTCCGTAGTTTCTCACTGATAGAGTAAGAACAGCTGTATTTACTTCACAGAGTTATTGTGAACATTTAATTAAAAATAAATGCAAGCTACATACATAGTCTCTGACACATGGTACACATTTGAGAAACATGACAGTACTGTTGTCACTGTTGTATATTTTCTGGTTTGTACTTACTTCCGCTACCTTCTGCCAGAGCTCATCCACTCACAACATGTCTTGTTCAATAGAACCCGTTCTAGATGCTGGCACTGAGGCCACAAAAAAGATGCGATCCCTGTCCTTAGCCTAGCAACTACAAACAGTTGTGGGACTCTGACAGAAAAAGGTTAAATGGGTATATGGGGGAATAAAGGGATGGGTGGTCCATGTCAGAGGCTCCAGAAAGAGTCTGCAAAGGAGTGATGCAGTCACTCACACATATTACTTCCTGGGGCTTTAGTCTCTCGCCTGAGAAGAGCTCCCTACAGTGTCTCCAAACCTCTGAACTTCTGAGTCTGTAGTTGTTTACATATCCTAGCAGTTCTCCCCAAACCAGAGATCTGTGGAACTTGTTGGCCTGACAGGAACCTTCTAAAAATGAAGGCGTACCAGTTAACAGCATTGCCAGGAGACACACTTATGGCTAACCAGCTAACAGTGTTGCCAGGAGACACACTTATGGCTAACCAGCTAACAGTGTTGCCAGGAGACACACTGATGGCTAACCAGCTAACAGTGTTGCCAGGCAACACAGTTACAGGATCCTTTAGCAACTTTAATCCTATTCCTCTAAGAGTTCTCAGTTACCCAAAGATGATATCAATTTGAAAAGCAAGTAGATTAAGAACTATCCCAAATAATTTGTCAAGAAGAACAGATTGAAACAATGCAGATTTATAAACTATTTCAGCTTTCTAGTTGGCTGTGGACAGCCCCAGGACCAAGACAACATGAATTACTTTCCAAATTGGGTTTGCGCCAGGGTTGACAGCAATAGATTGTCATGCAGTTCAACCGGCCAACCTGGAAAACCCACTAATGCAAATCTCAGACAGCACAAGCCCATTCTTCCTCTGCAGGTGGACCCAGCCAGTAGTAACATGCTGTTTCTGGTATCTATCAAAATATGTGCTAAGAACGGGTCCTGTCTACAAAACTCAAGAGTAGTTATAGCCATGAAAAAATTGCATGGATAGTCAAATCTACCCTGTTACTACAGCCATATGTACAAGGGTTGAAAAAGCATTCTTCCAACACTCAGAGGCCAGGTGCACAGCAGAAGCAGCAGTTCTGTGGCAACTCATGAGGAGGAAAAGGTTGAAGTTGTTGCAGAGAAAGAACTTGAAGGCATCAGTTCCCCTTTCTTGGCCCACTTTAATGAGTGGCTGTATAAAGTACAGTTTCTATTGCTGCAAGAAAACACTACAACCAAAAGCAACCCTCCAGATGACTGGCCATCGCTGAGGAAAGCCAGGGAGGGGTGTTGCTTATGGCTTGTTCCTCATGCTTTGCTCAGCTTGCTTTCACAGGACCACCGGCCTAGGAGTAGCACCACCCACCCACAAGGAGTCGGGCCTCTCACATCAATCATCAATCAAGGAGCCACCCCAGAGACTAGCCCATGGGCCAATCTGGTGGGGAGTTTTCCTCAGCTGAGATTTTTCTCTTTCAAAATAACTAGCTTGTCTCAAGTTGACATACAATTAGTCAGTGCAAGTGCCAAACACAACCCTTGAAGGCATCAGTTCCCCTCTCCTGACCCCCATAATGCAGAGCTCTGCTCGTGCATTAAACAAAAAGCCAATGAAACCAAAACAAAATGTGCAAAGGAAGCCAAACATATCCCTACCCACCTCCAAAGAAAGCTTCTGTTAAAGCCCATGGAAAGCTGTTTCATCGCTGTGATTAGAGAAAAAGTAAGTTTAAAACAGTAAAATTCAATTAAACACCAGGAAACTGGCCAGAATAAAAAAAGGCAGTACGAGGTGCTGGTGAAGGTACAGACTAAAGTTTTAATACACAGCCACTGGAAAGGTAAAATGGCAAACCAGCTTGGAGCAGTTGGGTATTGTCTTTTTTGTTTTGTTTTTGTTTTTGTTTGTTTTTTTTCGAGACAGGGTTTCTCTGTGTAGCTCTGGCTGTCCTGGAACTCACTCTGTAGACCAGGCTAGCCTCGAACTCAGAAATCCACCTGCCTCTGCCTCCCAAGTGCTGGGATCAAAGGCATGTGCCACCACCGCCCGGCTTGGGTATTGTCTTAAAAGGGTAAATATACTACCACGGAACCCAGAAATTCTACGAAGATGTAGACACAAATGTTATGGCCACTCTGTATGGGAGAACAGAACACTGGAAACAAGCCAGTTGAATGTGGATAAACAAAAATTTGTCTAAATAAACCTGACTACTCAGGAACATGAAGGAATAATTTTTTGTTGCATACATGGTTGACTCTTATACATGCACACAAATAAATAAAAAGGCCTGTGGTAAGTGAGTCCTGGTGCCCAGGCTCATCCTCAGTGCTTCTTCATTCTCCGCTGACAGCTTGGGACTCCATCTGGATCCTTCACAACCTGCCTACTTGTCAAATCATTTAGACTCTCTAAACCTCAGATGCTCTAACATCTGCTGGGATTTCATTGAGACCTTGAGACAAACTCATTTTTAAAAACCTTTCTTCTGTTTCAGTTTAGGAGAAAATATTTCCATGATAGTCTAGGAATCTATTC
Source organism: Uromys caudimaculatus (assembly GCA_028551405.1). Taxonomy (NCBI): domain Eukaryota; kingdom Metazoa; phylum Chordata; class Mammalia; order Rodentia; family Muridae; genus Uromys; species Uromys caudimaculatus. Next base: position 20,822,929 of record CM052701.1, read on the forward strand.
ATGAAGATTCAAATCCAAGATAACTAGTTTTGTTGTTTGTTTGTTTGTCTGGTTGGTTGTTGGTTGGTTGGTTGGTTGATTGGTTTTCTCTCACTATGTAGACCAGGCTGGCCTGGAACTCAGAGAAATCCAGATGCCTCTGCCTCCTACCACACCTGGCAAATTCAAGGTAACTGTTTATTCCAGTTACTTCTGTATTCATATCTGCTCCTTCTGTCCTCATGGCAGATCCAGCTTCCTGCCCTTCCTTCGACTTTCCTCTCCTCTTCTATCTTCCTGTTTCCTTTGTGGTACTTCCCTGCACCTGGATGGGTCTTTACAGAATCCCTATATACCTGTGACCCCATCATGCAGACCCAGGGATAACTTCTCTCCTGTCCCCCTTATTTTAAGAATAGCTTTTTGGGGGGCTGGAGAGATGGCTCAGCAGTTAAGAGCACTGACTGCTCTTCCAGAGGCCCTGAGTTCAATTCCCAGCATCCACATGGTGGCTCACAACCATCTGTAATGGGATCCAATGCCCTCTTCTGGTGTGTCTGAAGACAGCGACAGTGTCCTCACATACATAAAATAAATAAATAAATATTAAAAAAAAAAAAAGAAGAATAGCTTTTTTGAGAACTTTGTATAATGTATTTTGATCATCCCTTCTTTCCAAACCTCTCATTTTTATTAAGATTGTTTAAGATTCTTTCTGGAGGTGAGCAACAAAATTAACTCTGGCTCACCGAAGTGTAAAAACAACAAAATGGGTGCTGAGAGTCTGGAGTGGTGGCTCAGTGGTTAAGAGCACTGGCTGTTCTTCCAAAGGACCAGGGTTCAGATTCCAGCACCCACATCAAGCAGCTCACAACCATTGTAACTCCAGTCTCAGGAGATCTGATGCTTTAACCTCTTCTGGTGTCTGGTATACACACACACACACACACACACACACACACACACACACACACACACACACACAGGCAAAACACCTATATACCTAAACACCAACAAGATGCTGAGATATCTGCCTTAGAGTCTAAGGAAGGGGTTAACAAGCTCCAGAGGAGCAAGGTCTCAAAGGCAGGGACTGTCCTACTGTGTGTATAACTAATATACTGGGCAGCACCCAGTTTGCCTGTAACTCAAGTCCTAACTCATGTTAGAAAGTATCGGATTGGCCCAAGTGGGGTCTGTTTATCACTTGGATCAACTAGACAAGTCTCTGACAGGTTCACATGGTAGTTATTTGGCTTCGGTGCTTCTCTGCTTGTGTGCTGGTGATCTTTTTGGTCAGAAAGGATGATTAGTGTAATCTAGGCAGTTAACCCAAGAGGTTCCTTCCCCATAAGTATCTTATAGAAAAGACCAGACTCTTGCTTCTGAATCCTTGTAGTGGCTAACATAATCAATAACAAATGACAGTGCCTTCAATACCTAAATGATCAGAAGAAAAAGGAAAGATCATTCTTGGAGCTGGAAAGATGATGGCTCAGTGGTTAAGAGTACTTCCTGTTCTTCCAGAGGACAGAGTTCAGTTCCCAGCATTCACATCTGTGACTTATAGTCACCTAGCACTAACTCTGGGGGATCAGATGCTTTTGTCCAGCCTCTGAGCACCTGTACACACAACATGCATTGACACACACAAACGAAGTGACAATAAAGTTTTTTTAAAAGGGAAAGGATCACTCTGACAGAAATGGCCCAAATAGGCTGAAACCGGAAGACACTGGGCCTGAGGGTTCAGCTAAAAGGAGCTGCATTCATCTACATGTGGGTGTGTGGCTACAGAAAGCCCAACTATCAAGACTGCTGAACTGATGAAAGAAGGGGTGAGCACAAGTTGGAAAGTCCTAAGTCATCATTTCCTGAGCCTGGGAAGGCTGACTGAAGGCCAGGAGGTTCCTTGGAAGAGGATAATGCTAGGTTGTACCTGTGGTTTTCGTTGTGACTCCTCGAGCCAGCTAGACAAGTATATACAGCCCTGGAGAGCTGTCAAGGCTGAAGACAGTCTTAATGCGGTGTCCCTGCAGGCTGTAAAGCCATGAAGATAGAGTTCCTTTAGAAACCAGGAAGCGCAGCAAGTCACCAATCAGATCTGAGTTTGCATTAGGTGAGGAAAACTCAGAGATCTGAGCAGTATCTTCTGAGCACACTCTGCTTATGAGTTTCACAAGGACACTGCGGGAGAACTCCATTAGAGGCTGCTGCACCAGAAAAAGGAGATAGGTTCTCCCCACCAAAGGAGAGCAGAGACTGTGGCAGCCATATGCACCAGGAGGGCTTTCTCTCCACTTAACTGTGCTTCTCTGAATACATGTCCATTCTTCCCCATCTTCACTCTTCCCCAAATTGCCTCTTTTATTCTGTGCGCAGGACCAGTGCTCCTAAATGCTAAATTCTCTCTGAAAATCAGCTAGAGATGACCGTGACTATTTATGCTAGTAATGCCCAGGTAGAGGTGGGAAGATCATGAGTTCAGGGTTAGCCTTGACCACATAGCGAGTTTGAGACCAGCCTGGATTTCATGGGATCCTGAAACAAAATGTCTTAGTTGGTGACTATCCAGAAAGAATATTGGAGAGGTCCCAATTCTAGATTCCTGAGGGGATTTAGTTGGCCTCGGTGTCTCTCCTGAATAGTTGAACTGCAACCAGTTTAACAAAATGATACAGCAGAAATGTGGCTGTGAACATTCCTATGGGCCAGGGCAGTTCCTATGGAATGGTGGGTAACCGATGAGGTTTCACCACACTGGCAGCCACTCACATGAGCATGATTTAGAACTATTGTAGATCCTCTACAGCAAAGGGGCCAAAGCATGAGGAAACTGATAGCGGGGCCCAGGGGCCGCTGGGTGACTGCACGGTATGATCGGGGGCCCTCTGACTCCACTGCTCGTCTTGTTTCTATAAGGTCTGAGAAAGACAGAGACAACGGAGAGAACAACCTGTGCACGCCTTTATTTGGGCTAGAAGCCCACAGAGGAGGTCTAAGGATCAGCCTGCTTCCTCCTATTAGACTGGGGTGGTAATAGGGTAGCAAGGTGAGTGGGGGAAAGACACTGAGAAGTTGCCCTTTGTAGGTACTCAGTTATTGGAGGGGGAACCAGTGAGTACTTAGTAAGAAATGTGAAGTTAAGGGTAAACATGTCTCCTGGTGGCCATTACTGGGGGTCCACCGGGCTGGGGAGACAAGAATCCGGAGATACAAGTTACTGCAGTTACTCGAATTGTCATAAATCACCAGAAAAGAGTGAGCTTACAAACTGGCAGGGCTCTGCTGGAGTCCCTGTCCATTGCTTGCCAGGTTCCCAGCCTGTCTCTCCTGCCCATGCATAAAGTGGAAGTTGTTCCTTTTCCAGGACAAACCATCAGAATAGTAGCTGTTTTTCTCATTTCCTTTCTGTAGCTGTGATAAATAACCTGATCAAAGCACCGTTGGGAAGAAAGGGTTTATTCCAATTCCATCATGGAAGGTAGTCAAGGCAGGACTCAAGCTAATTACATCACATCCACAGTCAAGAGAGAAACGAAGGCGTCCATACTGCCTGTTTGTTTGCTTTTCACCAGCCCCCTTCACTCAGCCCAGGACCTCCTGCTTGAGGACTGATGCCACCCATAGTCCAGACAACCCCTCATGCCTAACGGCCAGGCTCATTGAGATTCCCTCATTAACAGTCCCTCAGTTGAGATTCCCTTCTCAAATGATTCTAGGCTATGTCATGTTGCTTTAATTTTTTCAAAGCCTACTTTTAAAAAAAATAAATCTGAATTTTTAAAATTATGTATTTATCTATTTTATTTATATGAGTACACTGTCACTGTTTTCAGATACCAGAAGAGGGCATCAGATTCCATTACAGATGGTTATGAGCCACCATGTGGATGCTAGGAATTGAACTCAGGACCTCTGGAAGAGCAGTCAGTGCTCTTAACCACTGAGCCATCTCTCCAGCCCCCAAAGCCTACTTTTAATAATCATTCTTAAATGCTTTAACCTCCCTTCTAGCCCACCACCCACCAGAGGGAGTGGGAAAGAAAGGATACGGGGGAAGTGGACCTGCTTAGAAATGGTTCTTTGGAGCAAATCCCATCTGCATTTTCAGGAAATCATCAGTTCATTTCACAGGTCAGCAGCAGCAGCTTGATCCACTCACAAACACTTCACAGATACACGAGCAGCCCAGTTTAGTAGTGTCAGGATAGCGGCATCAGTGGTGCAACTTAGCAGAAACAGCTAGGCCTCAGCCAAATCGGCTCCAGTCAGCAGGAGGGACCAGAGCCAACTGGAACGTGAGGAGAAGTTCTCGGCTGTGCCTCTCTCAACAAAGTGAACATCAGCAAAGACATGAGACCAACAGTTAGCTCTACCAGCAAGCCAAGCCCAGCCTCTGTCACTGTTGAGTCCTATTTGTACTCCCTCCGAACATCGTGTGTCCTCCACATGGCTTGCTTCAGCACATGAGTCTGACGTAGCAAAACTACACATGAATTTGTCTCATCTGACATCACTTTGCCAATTGGCCTGAGTCCAAGGAAGCAGCCAGAAGCCAGATGTTTTTGGTGTGTTTCTTTCTATGGATTCCCAACACATGGAGCTCAACTACCCAATGTAAGACCAATACGTGCATGTCGCTAGTGAAGGATCCTTCACATGTCCTTTCCCGTGCTTGCTTTAGCAAAATGTTCCTTCACAAACATAGCCTTTTGCCTGTGTCCGCTTCAGGAAAACATCCCCTCATGTGTTTGCCCCAGCAAAACACCATCCAACACAACTGACTCCAAAGAACCCTTACGTTTCCACTTCAATGTCAAGTTGACAGGTAGGACCAACCAGCACAGCCATGACCCTGGAGATACTGCTTTAGTAGAGAGAAGAGTTAGAATACCTAAACTAGAGAGAAGCACTGACGTAATGATAACGAACAACTGACACAATGATTAAGGGCTACCAGGAGTTATGAATTAGCTCACTTAATACCACAACCCATGATGTAAGTAGTACTGCTGTACCATTTTACAGGTGAAGAAACTGAGGCACATGGAGACTCACTAGGTTGAGCCAGCACAAACAGCTAGTAAGAGGACAAGGGATAGCGTGGCGCCTGGTTCTTGAGAAGAAATTAGCTCTTGCACAGTTCTGCTGTCATCCTATGGAGCTGAGAGCAGGGCCTCCTGGCCAGCCTCCTGGTTACTTTGTTAGGCCGTTCACATTTCTGATGACCAGCTCTGTGAGTTGGTGTGTTTTCAGATGGCTGAACTTCTTTTCCTCTCACTGCAGGTGTTGGTACAGGAGGAGCCTCTGCACTCTCTAACCAGCCTGGTGCGCCAGGAGATCTTTGTCACCATCACTGATCTCAGGTGACACCCCAAGCACCTCCCACATGCACCCTGGTTTCTCATTCAGGGTCATAGATTGCTAGAGCTGATTAAAATGGATGTCGAGATGTCTCAGTGTGTAAAGGCACGTGCTACCAAAGATGGTGGCCTGAGTCTGATACTTGGGACCCACATAGTAGGAGGAGAGAGCCAGCTCCCAGAAATTACCCTCTGACTTCTACACATGCACTGGGACAAGTCTGCTCCAACACTGTCACTGACTGCTCCAACACTAAATAAATAAATGCAGATTTAAAAATCCTCCACATATTAACTTGAAAACTACATGGGAGAAGCATTCCTTTGTGAGAATTTTAATATCAAGTGTGATGGCTAATCTTGATCGTTAGCTTGAGAGAACTGGGAAGAAGGACCCTCAGCTGAGGAATCGCCTCTATCAGATTGGCCTAGGGCCCTGTCTATGAGGACTTCTCTTAATCACTAATTGATGTAGGAGGGCCCAGTCCACTGTAAGAGGTGTCATTGTTGGGTCGATGAGAAAAGTAGAAAACTGTGAGCCAGGGTGCAAGCCAGTATGCAGTGTTCCTCCCTGGTGTCTGCCTCAGCTCTTAACTCCAGGTTCCTGACTTGGCTTCCCCGATGATGTAACCTGGGAGATGAAATAAACCCTTTCCTCCCAAGTTGCTTTTGATCAGTGTTTTATCAGAACAATGGAAAGCAAACTAGAACATCATGAATGCTACCATCCAATCTAAGACCTTAACAGAATCTCTTTGGAGTTCAGTTCTTCCCAAAGTATACTCAATGGAAAGTGACCCTCATACATGCATCAAGATAAAGTACTGTAAGGTCTGAGGAGTTTACAGGGGATGCCCGATGTTTTCCTCTCTTGGAAACTTGTTCCTCAGCAACTGTGCTGAGAGATCCTGCAGTTAAAGCCTTGACTCACTCAACTTCTAGCCCAAACTCACAGTCAGCAGAACACACTTGGGGAAAGTGGGAAGTACGGCCTTAAGAGTGCTGCAGGCTTGCAGTGCAGAGCTGGAGAGGAGCCTGGAAGACTTGGGGTGGGGTGGGGTGGACACTCTTCCTCCAGCCTTTTGTGAGGTCCCTGAGGTACATACAGCTCCTCCATACATCTATTTTATAGGAGTGTTACAATGTGCCCTTCCTGTTTTCGTTAAGAGCCAAGATACCAACTTAACATCAGATTCTTCCCGAATGGTTTTTCCCCAGTTACCAAGATGTGCACCTGTTGTTTGGCTCTGAAGACCGAGAGGACTTGCTTGGGCTTATCACCAAAAGTATAATCTCTCTGCCTGCCATAAGCATCCCTATCCAGCTGCCGAGGGTAGCGTCCAACCAGGCCATCAAGCAAGAGGTAACTCACTCTGTGCCTTAGCTGCCCTCCCTTCCCCGGGTCAGCTGCTCTTCGCCTTTGGATGGTTTGAAACCAGCTAAACACCAGCATTGTCGAGTCTGGTGAACGAAACGAAACAGCAGCTCTCTCTCCTTTCTCGTTTGTCTTTGTGTGTTCCTTCACTTTCCCTTTGTTCCTCCTTTCTTTGCTTTGGATTTAAAATAAAGTGGGAGCTGGGCATGGTGGCTCTTGGGAGAAAGAGATAGACAGATCTCTGTGAGTTCAAGGCTGGCCTTGCTGCTCTACACAGCAAGTTCTGGAGGAGCCAGAACTGCACAGCGAGGCCCTGTCTCAAACAAAACAGTAACAAACAATAAGAAAATGTTTAAGTTGGCCATTCATATTCTCCACAGACTCTCCATATCCTTTCATTTCTGACACAGGAGCCTGGCGTGCTGCTACCACCACCACACCCAGGTTTATTTTTTTTAACTTATACTTTAATTGTTTGTTGTTAAAATAGCTGAGCACGCAGTATTACATGTCCATCCCCCGCCCTCACACCTCACTTCTCCTGACCCTCCTCTTCCACACTCCTACCTCTTTCCAATTTACTGGCATTTCCTAAAGGGCCATCCTGTGCTAAATGTGACAGAAAGTAGAGGCGAGCAGTAAGCAGTCTCTCTCTTACAGCCTACCCTTTAACGTAGAGATACAGAGAGCTGCTAAAAAGTATGTATGCAAAACAGAAGTATGTCTGCTGGTGAGAAGTACACACGGTCTAACGGAAAACTCAGAGCAGGAGACGAGGAAGCACTGGGATTGGAGCACAGGGTCCTTCACGGAAGCAACCAAAGAAAGCCTTCTTGATGCAAGGAAAGGAAAAGAGGAGCGTCCAGGCCTAGCAGAGAGCCAGCTACATGTTTGGCTGCTGAGCAGGCTGGTGAGGGAGTTATGGAAGGCCACTGTTCCAAGTAACTCCCTGTTTCAGGACATCAGAGTCACAAGTCAGCTTTGATGGTATTTTGATGATGTCAGCACGGTTCCCCAGATGTAGTCCATGAGCCCTGATCCCAGGAATTTCAAGGTGCTCATTTAAAATGTTTTATTTCTGTTTACCTCATGCCACAAACTGTCCACAGGTGCCTTTACTCTGGGCCAGGCCTTTGTGTGTAGTGTCAAGGTGATGAGCAGCACTGTGGATGGGCTTTGGGAACTGGGTGGGGAGGGAGGCTTCGCTGATTCTGCACCTTTTCAGTGTCTCTACAGGGAGACGTTTGAGGCCTTTTCTGTGATGCTGCAGAGTCTGGTAATAAAAGACCCACATTTGGAAATTTTTGACAGCATTTTTAAGGTAAATGAAATTCTAGGGGACAAAGGAAATTACTAGGAATTAAGTTATTTAAGGCAATATTGTGGCTAAAAGTACTGTCTATTTTTAAAAAGTGTGTGTGTGTGTGTGTGTGTGTGTGTGTGTGTGTGTGTGTGTGTGTGTGTGTGTACGTACTTGCACCATGGCACACATATAGAGGTCAGGGAACAATTTGCAGGCGTCCATTCTCTCCTACCAGGCAGGTTCCGAAGCTTGAGGTGGTATGGCCAGGCTTAGCAGCAAATACCCTTTCTCACTGAGCCATCTTGCCATCCCTACAGCCATCAGTTTTGAAACAGAGGCTTGGGTTTGAATTCTGACTGCCATCCATGGGCCACAAGTCCTTCTGCCACAGAGTTTGGTTTCCTCACTGTCTGAAAGGATAACAACTACTCTGGATATTGAATAAATAGCCTCTAATAAGTGGTTCAAACCATTATTACATTTTCTTTACTGTTCCTTCATATCGAAGAAAAGTCAATCTCCTACATTAGCAAATAGGCAGCTTCCTACTTTGTAGGACTCAAGTATGAAAAGTGACTACGTCATAGATGGAATGTTACTCTATCCTTATATAGATATATCCATATCAGAATATATCTATATAAGGATAGACACAGATGATATGAGCTATGAAAACATTGTGCTAAATGAAAGAAGAATCAAGTCACAAAAAGAGCATACATATTTTAATATTCTAGTGGCACAAATGTCCAACATAGGCAAACCTGAGAACAATGGTACCAGCTTCGTGTTTCCAGAATTAAGAGGGTAGAATGGGGAGTGCCAGTGCATACTGAGTCCTATGGAGGTTGATGAAAGTTCTAAGCTTTGCTATAGTTATGTTTGTACATCTCTAGAAATACATTATATATGTCAAGTCAACTTTCTCCTATGAGGATCATATCTTTTTTTTTTTGGTTTTTCGAGACAGAGTTTCTCTGTGCAGCCATGGCTGTCCTGGAACTCACTCTGTAGACCAGGCTGGCCTCAAACTCAGAAATCCGCCTGCCTCTGCCTCCCAAGTGCTGGGATTAAAGGCGTGTGCCACCACCGCCTGGCCATGAGGATCATATCTTAATAAATCAGTTTCCTTCCAAAAAAAAGTGACTACGTGCCTCCAGCTCGTCTGGCGCATCCTGCCCATCGATAGGGACTACTCACTCACACTCACAATCATTCAGGTGTTTTGCTCTTGCTTCTTAAGGCGCAGCCACCCCAGGATGAGAGGACCCTTAGTTGTTGGTACCCTGTGTGGCTGAGCGCACAGGAATGCCCTGTGTGGCATTCCTTCCCACACCCGACTCTGACCCTGACCCTGTTGCTTACTCCTCTTCTGTTTGCACATCAACAGTCAGGCTGGGCTCTTCTTTGTCCAGCTGTATGTAGCGCTTTCCTGTCCTGGCAGCTAAGTTAACCATTTCTTCTGTTGAAAAGTTGCTTCTTTTTGTTGTAGTAAATCTCCAACCCCAACAAGCCCGTGTAAAAACACACAACTCAGTTACAATATTTATAAGCTGCAGATATGCGGTCCCTTGCTACTTGCAGCTTCTCTGGGCCATATGGTTCTGCTCCGTCTTCCTTCCACTTCCTCTTCCTCTCCTCCTTCCTCTCACTTGGCCTCTCTAAAACCTCCAGCCCCACCTTTCCCTTCCACTGTCCAATCACAGGCTTAGCCTTTATTTGACCCTTTAAAATGGAGAGAAGGTTCACATGAGATCACCTGAGTACTTGATCTACTCCTCTTGGGGCAGCCCCTCTTGAGGAAACAGAATTAACATCAGAATACAAACAGCACCAGAGCAACCCACAACATCTTTTGACCTCCAGCTTTTGGGCTCCTCTTCTTTCTGCATCTTTCCCTGTCTGCTCAGGTAGATGTATTTCCTCCACCTTTAGTTTTTAATAGCATACCATTAGCTATTTCTTTTCAGTGCAAAATTGAAACGGCCAAAACCAACTAGAAGAATAGACTAAAGTAATGTAATGAAGGGAGATGTGCCTTGCTTATCAAGCCATCACTTCAACCGTAAACTGCTTCACCATTAGGAGTGGTTTTTAGATAGTGAAGTAATTAGAGTTTCTTGATTCACATTTTTTGGGGGTTGATTTTTTTTTTCTTTTTTCTTTTTTTTTTTTAGATTTTTTGAGACAGGGTTTCTCTGTGTAGTTCTGGCTGTCTTAGAACTCACTCTGCGGACCTGGAATTCAGAGATCTTCCTGCCTCTGTTGCCCAAGTGCTGGGTGGGACTAAAGGTGTTTTTAACACAGTACAAGCATTACTTCAGACCTTCCTGACAGACCACCTAACCTTCCTCATTTTTTTGTAGCACATAGACCCCTGGTTACAGTCTAACAGAGACCATGAGCGAGAACGGGCTGCCACTATCATGGCCCAAGTCCTCAAATGCTTATCCAGTTATCTCAGCCTCAAGGTGAGTAGCCTTGGTTGAGGAAGAAGCATCCAAGCGTCCTCTATAGTTGTCTTTCTGTAACTCAGCAGGGGCCATGCCCTCCACTGGGAGTGGTTCCCTCTCACCCCTTACTCCTATTCACAAGTCCACCACAATCCCAAAATGTGCTGTTTGAAGTCACATACGGTCTGATAATCTTTGTATCCCTGTTATTTAGCATGACAGCTAAAACACATAATGCAGTAAATGCTTTTGAATAAATGAATGAAAAGTATAAACTGAAAATGTCTGAGGGATGTTACAGGACTTTTGATCACACTGAATTCTGACATTGTGTTGTTTACTGGAAAAACCTGTTACTAGTTGTGGTGTGGCTTAGCCTTAAGCACACACCTTTAATCCCTCTGGCTGGAATACAGTCACACCCTTAGTATACACCTTTAATTCCAAAGAACTAAGGTAAAGTTAGTTTGTAAAGGGAAGCACCCCTGTTTGAAAGTGATGTCTAATTGAGTGGCAGACAAAGTGACAAAAAGGGGAAAGGTTTACAGAATAGGATGTGCCCAACTCTTATGAGAAGAGAGAGGGAAGGGAAGTTGAGGGGCAGTGCGGGGGGGGGGGGAAAGGAAAGGAAAGAAAAAAGAAAAAGAAGAGAAGAGAAGAGAAGAGAAGAGAAGAGAAGAGAAGAGTGAAGTCCAGCAGGTCAGTCAGCAGGTCAGTTCAGGCTAATCAAGGCAGTTTCTCCCAGGTTCTCTGAACGAATGGAACTGTTGTTGCCTGTGTTGAGGTGGGAGTGGGGGTGGGAGGTGGGGGTCTAAAAGACAGAGGCACCAGATAAACACCTTGTTGCAGGAAATATTAAAAAATGAACCCACCAACTCTTCACACTCCTGCTTCTCTCAACCCACCAACTCTCTGTTGGGGTCAGACCGTGCTCCTTCATTCCTGCTGCTGGCTACTCTCTCCAGCTAGCCCCTGCAGTGTCTGGCTAAGCCGCTTGTCCCTGGAGCTGCTAGTTCCCTCTCCACCATCAATGGTCCCACATTCCAGTAACCAAGTAAAGCAAAACTCTTGAAGCTTATAATTAACCAATCAGATTTATGTATCAATAAGTTCTCAATTTATAAGATGCCAATACAATAATTTGAGAGCCAATTGATAATGATAGAAATTGTATCCTAATTATTCTAACCTTATGATATCATAACTACCTGTGGCTGGTTAACACCACACTGGTTCATGTCTGCAGCCATCTTGGTCTTCTTTTCTCTCCCCTGAGATACTCCCTGTCTCTGAAACTCTTCGCGCTGCCTTCCTTTTCCCTGTCCAATCACAGGCCTCCCGCTGCCCTAATGTAACTGGACAGGGAAAATCCTGCGACAACACCTGACCTCATGTTTCAGAGACAAAGTAAGGAATGAGGAGGAGGTTTTATCAGAGAGTAGAAGTGCACACTCAAGGGGGTTGTAGAAGGTTTTTCAGAGGAAGTCATGCCCACTGGGATTTGGGGAACACTGAGATTTTTCATGGTCTAGGTCAGAGAGGAATTCTTAAAATTGTATCTGCTCCTCTTTTTCTATACTTATATGGAGTTTCCAGATGTGTCTCAGAGATAAGAAAGGCTCACACCACAATGCTTATAGTGTGGAAGCCGTTATAATGGAGCAAAAGACCATCAGTCTTGCCCAGCCATGTTGGCTCTGGTAGTTCATGGTCTTGGCTTGACTGTTGGAGGTTTGTCCTGCTGGAGTACTTACTACCCTGTATGTGCCTCAACTTCTAGCCACTGTGCTACCACCGCCATGGCATAGTTAAGGGGGAGGGTTTTGTTGTAGATAGAACAGCCAGAGGCATCTACAAGAGTCCAGGGGGAAGAAAGAAGTAGACTGAACATGGTCAACAGACTGGTCCTGGAGGGAGCTATCTGCAAGAGAGGAGAGGAGAGGAAAGCAGGGGACAGAGAACAGAGAAAACATGGTGAGAGAATCAGAAGTGGAGCACAGAGAACCGAGAGTGGAACTGCAGGACTATAAGGAGGATGGGTAGCTGCAGGGAGGGGAGTCTGAGAACTGGAGGGGTTATAGTAGGATGTAGTGGCGGATTAGTGAAACCACTTTGGCTCCCAGGGGGTTGCATGCACATTGTACCTGCCCAAGAGCTCTCTGGATTCCTGAATGAAAGACACACACATACACCAGCTAATTTTGATATGCATTGTCTAGTTCAATGGTTGGGGACTTCTAAACCTCCCCACGGCTAGCAAACACTCCTCTCTGGTATTCCTGAATTAACATCTTTTAAAATCTATATTTCTTCCCCAGTCGGGGAAGTGGCCCCTAGATCCACTTTCCTGGCTCCTTATATGCCAATGGGCCTTTAAGTTTCATCTTTTTTTTTTTCTTTTTAAGATTTATTTTATTTATATTAGTACACTGTAGCTGTCTTCAAACACACCATAAGAGGGCATCAGATCCCATTACAGATGGTTGTGAGCCACCATGTGGTTGCTGGGAATTGAACTCAGGACCTTTGGAAGAACAATCAGTGCCCTTAACTGCTGAGTCATCTCTCCAGCCCAAGTTTCATCTTTTTGCTCCCCTATCATGGCAATTCTCTCTTCTTCCTCTCCCTCTCCGTCCCTTGCCTGGGAAATCTAAAAGTTCTACCCTGTCTCCCTGCCCAGCCATTGGCTGTATGGCAAATTCTTTGTTATCAGTTGAAGCCAGCTGGGGCAGAGACCCTTAGGTCTGGAAGCGTGGCTTTGGGAGCTGAGTTAAGACAAAGCGTTAGAACCAATCCCAACAGTAGGGGAGGAACTGAGAAGGGCCATGTCTTAGTTGGGGTTTCTATTGCTGTGGTGAAGCGCTATGACCAAAAGCAAGTTGGGAAGGAATGAGTTTATTTGGCTTATACCTCTAAACTTGTAATCTATCGCTAAGGGATGTCAGGAAACAAACAACAGGAACCTGGATACAGGAGCTGATACAGAGGCTATGGAGGGGTGCTTCTTACTGGCTTGCTCCCCATGGCTTGCTCAGCCTGCTTTCTTATAGAACCCAGGACTACTAGTCCAGGGGTGGCCCCTCCCACAATGGTCTGGGCCCTCTCTCATCCATCACTAATTTAAAAAATGCCCTACAGCTGGATCTAATGGAGGAATTTTATCAACTGATGTTTTTTCCTTTTACAAGATTCTAGCTTGTGTCAAGTTGATAAAAACTAGCCAAAACTAGCCAGCACAAGCTAGCTGTGGTAGCACTAGTTGGGTAGAGATGGGCTGAATTCTGTGAGTTCAAGGCCAGCCTGATCTCCATAGTGAGTTCCAGGACACCCAAGGCTTTGTAAAGAGACCCTATCTCAAAACAAAAACAAACAAACAAAAAACCCAAACAAACAAAAACAAAATATTAAAATTAAAAAAAGAAACTAGCCAACACAGGGTAGGACTTTGAAATGTGTCAAACAGTACTTGTGATGCTGAAGGAGCCTGAAGGTCTGTATGAACTTTGGTATACTGCTGGACTCCATAAGTAGCCAAGGCTATTCTGCCCCAGGTAAGGGAAATGACTCCTTTATGCTTTGGTAGAAGGTGTCAAGTTCCAAAGAAACCTGAGACAAATGGCTACCTGTGGTCCAGGCTCCCTCAGGCCCTGTGGCTTTGCTCAGCACTTCTCACCCTGTCCTCTACCCTAAAATCTTCCAGCCCAGGGCCTTCACTTCTCTTACCCCAGCTTCTTGTTTCTATATAACCCCAACATTTTGGCCATGTTCTCTTGGCAAAAATCTTGGTTCTCTCAGCTCCTCTCTTTGTCCCTTTGCCCCTTCCTCCTCTTCCTCTCTGCTACTCCCTCTCCTTAGGGCCAGGTTCAGTCTGGACTCTTGCAGAGCCTCTGGCTGTTCTCTTCCTCTTATCTACAATAAAATTCTTCTCCCTTAAACCTTGGAGCTGTCATGTCATCATTTCATTCAGACGGGACCTGGCTTTACAAGTTCCTGAGGAATGCTGGCTTTTTTCTAACTACCAGAGAGCCTATAGTCCAGGTCAAGCTAGATATTTGGACTGCCCTTTGGAGACTGGGGAATGGGCGCTTCCTTAGGAACTGACACTGTTGCGTTTTATAAAAAGAAGCCAGGTTATGTTTGTTAGGGTCAGGTATGGTGAGGTGGGAGGGGCGCCTCGCCGGGCCATGCTGAGGCATCCTTTCCTCCTGAGGTACCAGCCACTGACAGGTATAGTATAGAATAGAGTTTATTTAGGGCATGGGAAGGGGAGTTGAGAATAAAGGGGGGGGGGGAGGAGGAGAAGGAAGAGGAAGAGGAGGAGAGAGAAGAGGGTACAGGAACATGTGCAGAGAGAGGAGGGAAGGGGAGAGAGGGAAAAAGATCTGAGAGAGAAGGAACAGAGAGAGTAGGAGGGTACGGGAGAGAGGAGGGGCCAAAACAGCTCCTTTTATAGGAAGCCCGGCCTACCTGGCTGTTGCCAGATAATGGGCAGAACCCAGAAGGGACACTAACCAGACACAGTTTGCTTCCTTTTCTGAGTCTTTATTCTCTCTGAGGATCTCCCCTTTTTCTCTGTGTAGCCCTAGCTGTCCTGGAACTCACTCTGTAGACCAGGCTGGCCTCGAACTCAGAAATCCACCTGCCTCTGCCTCCCAGGTGCTGGGATTAAAGGCGTGCGCCACAACTGCCTGGCTGAGGATCCCATATTTAATCCTCAGTTTCTGTTTCAGTCTCCCACTTCTCAGTTGTTAGTCCTCTGCCGCAACTTCTAAAAAGAATCCCCCCAACTATGACCATCTCTCTGTGTCTGTTGCCTTTTCCTTCTGCAAATTAGTGTCTCTTCTTCTGGGTAGGTCTTGTAGCCACTGGGGCTCCCCCTCTCTCCATCATTTCTCCAAACTGAATATGACTTAAGCTTTTCTGGCCAGAGATAAAGAAGCATCTGTTCCCACGAACAGATCAGAGTGAACCATGCTAGCTTATTACAGAGCATGGGTGACCACAAGCAGCCCTCTCCACAGTGTCTTACCCAGCATGGATGAGTCTCTCCTTCGGCTACCCTTCCACTCTCTATACTTTGAAGCCATGAAACTCCTGTAGCAAGTGACCAGTCATCACTGAGTGCCCTATGATTCTGACATCAGCATGGTGTTCCTATAATTCTTCAACCTCTATTTGCTGTAGATTATGTTTCAAATGATCTCTCTCTCTCTGTCTTTCTCTGTGTGTGTGCGCGCGTGCGTGTGCGTGTGTGCGTGTGTGCGTGCGTGTGTGTGTGTCTACGTGCAAGTATGCATGTGTCCGTCCCTGGGATCTTCTTTTAGAGAGGATTGCCAGGATAGGGAGCTTAGCCTGGTCCCACTGGTCCTATGAACATCTAGAAGTTCTGTGCAGAAGTTCAATGGTTCACTGTACTGTGGTTTTCTTTTCTTTTTTCTTTTTTTTAAGGTAAGCCACTTCTTTTTTATTTTTTTTTAATTTATTTTATTTATATGAGTACCCTGTAGCTGTCTTCAGACACACCAGAAGAGGGCATCTGATCCTATTACAGATGGTTGTGATTGCTGGGAATTGAACTCAAGACCTCTGGAAGAGCAGTCAGTGCTCTTAACTGCTGAGCCATCTCTCCAGCCCTGTACTATGTTTTTTATTTTTCTATTTTAACGTTTAGAATCCTTACCTAAATTTTTAATTTATTTTAAATTTCATTATTTAAAAAAATACAAAAATAAATAAATACATAAAACAAAACAAACACACACACCTAAAATAACCAAACCCAAAGACTATACAATACAAAAATTTTTCTGTGGAAGGTCTATTTTCAGAGTCTTAGAGCAAAAGAATCCACTCTGGCTGGGCAGTGGTAGCACACGCCTTTAGTCCCAACTGTTAGGAGGTAGAAGAAGCCGGATCTCTGTGAGTTCAAGGCCTGACTGGTCTACAGAGTAAGTTCCAGGACAGCCCGGCTTCATAAAGAAATCCTGTCTTAAAAAAACAAAACAAAACAATAAAAAAAAAAAAGGCTCTACTCTGAGAGTCCCTATGGATCAGGATTATCCACACACCCTATGTGCTAATTAAAAGGAAGAGTGAAAGACAAGGAAAAGAGACATAGTCAGTATAACTATTGTTGAAAAGAACAGATTCAGCCGGGCGGTGGTGGCTCACACCTTTAATCCCAGCACTCGGGAGGCAGAGGCAGGTGGATTTCTGAGTTCGAGACCAGCTTGGTCTACAGAGTGAGTTCCAGGACAGCCAGGGCTACACAGAGAAACCTTGTCTCGAAAAAAACAAAAAACAAACAAACAAAAAAGAACAGATTCAGTGACCCCCTCACATTGGTTTTTAAGGGTCTGAAAGTGTTAAATACTGAGATTTGCCGGAGAAAAAACAGTTCTATAATTTTGAGCCAAATTTAAAGTAAACTTTAAGTAGATACTGATTAGGGTGGGCTTTAGTCAGGACCACTACCTGGGATTCCCAGCTGAGTGACCATGAAACACAGGTTGTAGGGGCTATTTAAGGTCAAACCCATATGGCCACTATATTTTCCCATGTGGCATCGTTATTTTCCAAGAACTACATCTCCCAGCATTCCAGGAAGTTATTTGGTTCTTGGGCAGGAGAAGCTTACAGGTTAAGTTTTTGGGTTTTTGTTTTTGTTTTTTTTTGTGTGTTTGTTTTGTTTTTTATAAGGATTTATTTTATTTATATGAGTACTCTGTAGCTATTTTCAGACACACCAGAAGAGGGCATCAGATCCCATTAACAGATGGTTGTGAGCCACCATGTGGTTGCTGGGAATTGAACTCAGGACCTCTGGAAGAGCAGTCAGTGCTCTTAGCCGCTGAGCCATCTTTCCAGCCCCGTTTTTGTTTTTTTAAGATTCATTTATTTTATGTACGTGAATATACTGTCACTGTCTTCCAGAAGATCTCATTACAGATGATTGTGAGCCAGCATGTGGCTGCTGGGAATTGAACTCAGGACCTCTAGAAGAGCAGTCAGTGCTCTTAACCACTAAGCCATCTCTCCAGGCCCACAGGTTAAGTTTTAACTTCAGGTCTTATAAAAAGAACTTAAATTTTTTATAGAAAAGGGAATCTAAAGGAGGGGTATATTACAAAGCAGGTGACCTTGCTCAGACTGTGTCTGAGTGCTCACTGTGTGAGCTCTGGGCTCTGCAGGGGCTTCTGTCAGAGTTGTCACTGGCCAGGAGAAGCAGTCCGCTTACCATGAAACAGCGACACCTGCTCCAGAATGCAACCTTACCATCATGGATGGTAGCCTGCAGGGGAGGAGGGGTGTGACCTGTCCTGCAGAGCGAGCTCACTGTGGTTGGTGGTAGTTTTATTTCCTGTCATAAAGATGTTTATCACTCAGTCCTGATCCCAGAGTCCAAGGTCTTTACAGAGCGTCTCAGGAAGAAAGGCTAAAAAGCCAGGCCAGAGCCAGAGAGGGAGGGGTCAGCTTGTAGAACCTTGAGAGTTCTGCCTTGACTCAGTCCCTTCTTCAGTCCCAGAGCTTGCTTTATCTCTCTCTCTCTCTCTCTCTCTCTCTCTCTCTCTCTCTCTCTCTCTGTCTGTCTCTCTCTCTCTCTTTCTTTTTGTTTTTTCGAGACAGGGTTTCTCTGTGTAGCCCTGGCTGTCCTGGAACTCACTCTGTAGACCAGGCTGGCCTCGAACTCAGAAATCCGCCTGCCTCTGCCTCCCAAGTGCTGGGATTAAAGGCGTGCGCCACCACTGCCCGGCTCATGCCTTCTTTTCAGTACTAATTTATTTGTGGTGTGCTTATCTCTATCAGCATATATGTGCACGTGTGTGCATGTGGAGTGTCAAACCCTGAGGACCTGGTTTGTCTCTCGGGTATTGGAATCCAAACTCTGGTCCTCATGGCTGCAACAAGCACTCTGAACTCCTAAGCCAGCTCTTCAGCCCCAGCAGCGCCTTCTTAGTATTCAAGGCATCCGCTGGCTCCTAACTGGTTATCATTTTCTTCTGCCTTCTGGACTTGCTCTTCATGCTGCTGTTGCCACCTCTCCTCCTTTCCTCTCCTCCCTCCTTCCCTCCTCTTTTTCCCTCTTCCCTCTTCCTCCTTTCCCCTTCCCCCCTCTCCCTCTTCCCCCTCCTCCTCTTTAACCTAGTGACTTCCCATTGTTAGAATTCAAGATCTTATGTGCTCTGGCTCCTACTTGCCTCTAAAGCCCTTTACAGTCACACTGGGCTCTGTAGATTTCTAACCACCAAAAGCTCCTCTTGCTACCTCAGCTGCTTGGAATGTTCAGCCCAGGTCTCTGTGCAGCCGATAACTCCAGTGATCAGTTCAAACAGCTCCACAGTTTTCTTTTCATTAAAAAGGGGGCTTGCCACCAAAGAGAGTCCCAGAACTTGGAGATAAAGGCAGGTGGATCAGGGAGTTCAAAAGAATCCTCACTCAGCTACTTAGTGAGACACTGTCTTGAAAAAAAAAAAAAGTCCTTTACAAATGGAAAACTTGGCAACCTGGATTCAACCCCCATAACTCACATAAACGTGGAAGGAAAGAACTCCACAAAATTGTCCTCTGATCTCCACACGTGTATTGTGATACATGAGCCCATATGTACAGCATTTTCTCTCCCTCCCCAACTACACGTGTGTGTGTGTGCGCACACATATAAACACTAAAATAAAAATAGTTTTAATTTTTGTTTTTCGGTTCCTTTGTTTATTGCGACAAGGTCTTACTATGTAGCTCTGGCTGTCCTAGAACTCAGTTTGTAGACCAGACTGGTCTCAAACTCAGAGGTCCATCTGTCTTTGTTTCCCTAGTGATGGTATTAAAGGTCTGAACCACCACATCTGGCTTAATATTTTTATTTTCATAGCACCATTTGTATGGGTGCTATGCCAGCATTTATGTCTATCACCACATGTATGCCTGGTGCCTGCAGAGGCCCAAAGAGGGCATCAGACCACCTGGAACTGGCCTTACAAATAGTGAAGTCTTGAGCCACATAGGTGCGAGAAATCAAATCTGGGTTCTCTTGAAGAGTAGTCAGCATTCTCAACCACTGTCTCTCAACCACAAATTGTCTATTTTGTTTAAAAAAAAAAAAATCACTGCTGGGGCTGGGGAAGTGGATGGAATGCACGCTGCTCAAGCATGCGGTTCTGAGATTGGATCTCCAGCAGCCATGTAAAAGCCAAGTGTGGTGGCACATGCCTGTAATCCCCGCCACTGGCAACAGAAACGGAAGGATCCTTTGTGCTCTTTGGCCATCTAGTCCAGCTGAAATGGTGAGCCCCAGATTCAGTAAGAGATCTTGTCTCAAAATAAGGTAGAGAGAGAAAGAGAGACACTTAAGACATTTAATACCGAGCTCTGGCCTCCATATGTGCTCACATGGGTGCATGTACCTGAACATTCACAGATACATGCGAGGAAAGGGAGAAAGAGAGAGGGAGTGGGAGGAGGAGGGAGAAGAACTATCACTGGACCAGCTTTGTGGGACGCTGCCAAGTTTCCCCAAAACAGGCCATCTCAGGCTGATGGTTACATCATTTCTCTGCCGAGTTTCTGAAGAGCTATAGAAGCACCTTCTCCCTGTTACCTCTAACCTTCTGGATAGCAGGGATCATATTACACAATGCACACTGCACACATAGCCCTCACTTTGCCATGAGGTGTTCTGGGACTGACTCCGTGGTCATGCAAAGCCAAAGGGGATGCTATGTTAGTGGCTCCTAAATTTCTTGCTTTACTGTTGGTTGCCATGGTGGTTTTTGTTCTTTTAAGCTGTTGGGTCCTAAGAAAAGTTAGGTGTGTGCTGTGCTACCGTGCCTCACCTCCAGGCCAGACACTTGACTTCTAATGGTTAGTTATAGGCTGACTGCACCATAATTTGCTTTTCCATTACTAGGCAAATATTTTCAAACTGTGATCTTAAAAACCAGGGTGGATGAGTTCCAGAACTCTCAAGGCTACACACAGAAACCTTTTCTCAATCAATCAACCAACCAACCAACAAATCAATCCTAGGGCTGAAATGAATATCTTTACTGCCAAAGCCATCTTGCTTTTTTTTTTTTTTTTTTTTTTTTTTTTTTTTTTTTTTTTAGCATGGGTTCATAGGTTAGGTTGCCCTTTGGCTGGATGTATTATATCAAATCTGTGAAACAGTAACCCTCTAGAGGTCTAAGAGCTGTCTGTGACCTTTTATTTTTCTTCGTTTGGGGACAAAGATTTCCTCAACAACTCCAACCTAAGGTGGAAGTGTCCCTATAATATCTGACAGCACTTTCATTCTTGGTCAGCTTCCACTGCAGTTCCAGAGGCTCGGACATCTCGTGGCTGTGATGGCGCTGCTGTGTGGGGACCCACAGAAAGAGGTGGCTGAGGAGGCTGCAGAGGGGACACACTATCTGCTTCATATCACTCTGAGACTGAAGTGTAAGACACTGTGGAATGAAGGTGGGATCTAATCTCTAGCACCGGCCCTCCCAAGGTCAGAAACATGTACTTAGCAGTTCATAGAGGGAAAGGTATGTAGTCCCCGGGCAGAGAGAAACAATGCTAGACATAGTGGTTTGAATTATAATGGCTCCCAAAGGCTCATGAATTTGAATGCTTAGTCCCAGATAGTGGCACTATTTGAGAAGGTTTAGGAGGTGTGGCCTTGTCAGAGAAAGTGTGTCACTGGATCTGGGTTTTGAGGTTCCAAGCCCATGCCAGGTCCAGCATATGGGCTGAGATGTAGTTCTTAGCTACTTGTCCAGCACCATGCCTCTCTGCCTCCATTCTCCCTGCCACGATGATCATGGACTAACCCCCTGAACCTGCAAGCAAGGCCCCCAATGAAGTGTTTCCTTGATCAGAGTTGCCTTAGTTATGATGCCTCTTCACAGCAACACAACAGTGACTAAGACACTGACTTCAACATTGGAACCATAACACTGGCTTGGACAACCCCACCCCCAGCCCCAGTACTCTCTATCTGCATGGCTGTGAGTGGCCATAAAAGCAAACTGGGACAATTGGTTTGGTCAGAAGTGAGGGAGGCCCTTACCATCATTTGGGCCTCCATACTTTATCCCATAACTATTTATTTAACACTGATTTGGGGTTCAACAGTGTGCTGGCTGGCTTTATGTTAACTTGATACAAGCTAAAGTCATCTGAGAGGAAGGAACCACAATTGAGAAAATACTTCCATAAGATTGGGCTATAGGCACGTTTGTCAGGCATTTTCTTAGTTAGTGATTGATATGGCTGGGCCCAGCCCATTGTGGGTGGCGTCATCCGTGGGCTGGTAGTCCTGGGTTCTATAAGAAAGCAGGCTGAACAAGCCACAAGGAGCAAGGCAGTAAGCAGCATCCCTTCATCAACCCTGCCTCTGGTTCCTGCCGTGAGTGAGTCCCTGTCCTGGCTTCCTTCAGTGCTGAACAGTGATATGGAAGTGTAAGCCAAATAAAACCCTTTCTTTGCCTTGCCTTGCCTTGGTCATGGTGTTTATTACAGCAATAGAACCTACATAAGACAAACAGAAACTAAAGTACTAAGGCCCCTAATCTTTATATCACAGTCTAGTGGGTATTCAGAGTCAACAAATAAGTGCCATTAGCAGTAATATGAAGGAAAATTACAGACCCATGAGTAAGAGTCAAATGAGTTGTGGGATTCAGAAAAGGCTTTCTGAAGATGAGAAGAATAAAGAGCAATCAAGCAGGTGAACAGCTGAAAGGCAGGCAGAGGAATGTAGCTAGGGCCCTCAGTGATAGATAGATAGATAGATAGATAGATAGATAGATAGATAGATAGATAGATAGATAGATAGATAGGCAGACAATATATATTGACAATAGCAGGGGCAAGAGGATAGCAATCGAGGGAGAGAGAGAGAACAAGAGAGAGGCAGGGGGAAAACCTTGCTCTTATAAATATATCAAACTGGTAATAGGGTTTGAGGGAGCCTGGAAGGTCAGTATAGGTTTGATATGCAGCTATGGCTACACATCAATGGAGAGTCCCTTTCTGCCAGAGGTAAGGGAAATTACTCCTTTTAGCAGATGGGAACTGGCTTCACAAATTCCTAAGGAATACTAGCTTATTTAGTTTGGGTTTGGTTTTTTTGATACATGGTCTCAATATGTAACTCTAGCTGTCCTTGAAATTACTAAGTAGACTGGCCTGGGCTGGAACTCATAAAGATCCCCCTGCCTCTGCCTCCCAAGTGCTAGGATTAAAAGTGTGTGTCGCTATGCCCTGCTAGGCATACTGGCTTTTATCTAACTGATAGAAATCCTCCTATAGTCCAGTTTAAGCTCATTTCTGGATATTTGGGCAGCCCAAGACCAAATAATTCAATTATTGATTCAACAAATATTTACAATCTCCTGTCCAACAATATGAAGTTACATTAAAACCATGGGAAACAGGCTGGGCATAGGGGCACACAGCTTTAATTCCAGCACTCAGGAGGCAGAGGCAGGCCAGCCTGGTCTACAATAGTAAGTTCCAGGACACCCAGGGCCATGTAGAGAGATCCTGTCTCAAAATATCAAAACAACAACAACAACAAAAACAAAACACATAGGAAACAAGGCACAGGATGAGAGTGGGTTACTCAAGAGTCAGCGAGTCTAAGTGTGCAGGAAGGTCTGTGATCTATTAAGGTTTTGGCAGTATTTAAACCTCATCGGACAACCTCCAAACTCCTCTCCAGTGGGCTAGTGCCTATGGCTTCCTATGTTGTACTCAGCAAATCACTCCAAATCTCTGCTCTTACAAAACCCTTTTCATCTCCCTTTGTTTTTTGTTTTTGGTTTTTTGGTTTTTTCAAGACAGGGTTTCTCTGTGTAGCCCTGGCTGTCCTGGAACTCACTCTGTAGACCAGGCTGGCCTCGAACTCAGAAATCCCCCTGCCTCTGCCTCCCAAGTGCTGGGATTAAAGGCGTGCGCCACCACTGCCCGGCCTTCATCTCCCTTTGACTGTTTGGATACATTGCTTTGCAAGGAAGAGGGCAGCACCTGCCTTCGGATTAGATTAATTTGTTCAAGTAAAAATCATACATTGGAGATGTAAGTGAGTAAGAAAGAATGGAAGCTGAGTATAACAATGACCAGTTCATTCTCTTCCTAGATATCATGCAGGACAGAGACAATGGCAAGAGCTTGAGAGAAACTTTGAAAAAATGCAGGGAGCTGCTGGAGCAGTATAGCCTCAAAAGGTTCTACTGCTGTCCCTTCAAAATTGTCCAGGTAATTAGAGAGGTTCAAAGCATCCAGACAGACAGCTTGAAGGGCTAGCAAGGGTGGAGAGAAGCCAGAAGTCTTGTTTGTTCATGGAAATGTGAGATGGTAAAAATCACATTGGAAAGTTCTCTTTGTTTCTTATAAACCAACCACAGAGTTTGCTCAGGGAATGTGCTCTGTAAACATTCTGGATTTGCAAATAAGGTATGGTGCATGGCTTATGTGCCAGGTTCCTTTCCTTTTCTCTCCTTTCCTTTCCTCTCTTCCTCTTCCTCTCTCCCTTTCTCTCCCTCTCTCTCTACCTGTCTCCCTCCCCCCTCTCTCTCCCCCTCTCTCCTTCTCCCCCCCCCTCAGGCAGGGTCTCAGTGTGTATCACTCACTGGCTGTCCTAGAACTCACAGCAGTCTGCCTGTGTCTGCCTCTCACATGCTGAGAAGAACAGTTTGTACTCCCATGTCTGACTATCCTGGTTTCTTAGTTTAGCAGTTTATGTCACCTTGCTGAAGAGGCCAGTCATTGCAGTCTGGTAAACTCTGACTGAACACCAGCCACTTGCTCATGTGAACCTTCCGCATAGAGGAGCTTCAAGAGAGAATGGTTGAGCCAACAAGCTATGTGCTTTTAAACATAGCCCACTTAACCCATTGCTCAACAAAGACTTGTGCACCTGCTGTGAGGATACACAGAGGATACACAAGCACCTGCTGTGAGGATACACAAGGGATAAGGATACACAGAGGAACCTATAAGGCTGGCAAGATGGCTCAGGAAAGTGCTCGCAGTACGAGCATGGAGGCATGTGCTCAATCCCCAGGAACCAGGTTTAAAAAACAAGAAGGCTGGGTATAGCCATGTATTCCTGTCGTCCTAGCTCTGAGGACAGACAGGAGAATTGCTAGGGTTTGCTGGCGAGCTAGTCTAGCAGAATCGATGAGTACCAGATTTAGCAAGAGATCCTGCCTCAAAAAATCAGATGGAGGGAATGGAGGGAGACACTGAGATAGACCTCATGTGAACACCCCCCATGCATTCATACCTACATATACATGTGTGCATACATACATGAACTCAAACATGCATAAAAGGATCCTTATAAATCTCACTCATACAGGGCCTAAGGCACTAGGCAATTCACTCTAGGCATCAGTTTCCTCAGCTATGCGGGGATCTACACACTGGGACGGCTCCATTGTCATAGGGATGAATGAAATGTGTGGGAAATGCTTGGCTTATTGCCTGTTGCATAGAAAGTGACTGGTGGAGTATATCATGTTGAGGACCTCATACATTGCCAAGTGCTCCAAGAAACAGGATGACACATGATGTCAATGTGTTGTCTCCCTACAAAGTGTTTTAGTTATGCCAAGGGAGCTGTCAGCTAGCCAGCACTGGGTATTTCCTTCAGCGCTCCTATAAAGCGTGACTTTGTCTGAGGGGCTCAGAACAAGGCTTCTCTCTCCAAGTCAGAGCAGTAAAAGGCCATGCATAGCCTTTAGCTGTGGGCTCTGGGTGTGTCCAGTTTTCCATTTTAATAAATGTGTTAGTGATCTCTAGAAGGACAGAACTTATAGAAGGCATATATACACATATGTGTGTGCATGTGTGCACGTGTGTATGCATGTGTGAAAGATTTGTTACAATGGCTTACCAGCTGTGGTCCAGCTAGTCTAACAATGGTTGTATACCAACAGAAAGTCTAAGAAGCTAGTGGTTGTTCAGTTTACAAGAAGCTAACTGTCTCAGCTGGTCTTCAGTATATGGCAGAACCCTGAAGAAGTAGGCTCTAATGCCAGTGAAGGAATGGACTTGCTAATGAGAGTGGAGCAACCAGACAAAGAGCAAAAGCTTCTCTCTTCCATGTTCTTCAAATAGGCTGCCAGCAGAACATGTGGCCCAGATTAACGGTAGATCTTCCTACTGCAAAAGGTCTAGGTTAAAAGTGGGTCTTCCCACTTCAAACGATCTAATTAAGGGAAATGTCCCTCACCAAAAGGTCCAGGCTGACCAACTCAAATCCCCAGATCCACCTCAACATCCACTCCATCTACCAGCTGCTGGAGCGTGTGGAGGGATTGGTTCTACAGAGGCAGATGTCATTACTGAGTAGGGCCAGTCCTATGCCTGCCAGATGGTCCCACTGGGAAACCATGGCTGCCGCCCATATTGCTTTTCCTGCTGGGAGGGAGACTAAAGGGTAGTGGTGCAGGCTACAAGCACAAAGGTTGAGCCAATGGAGCCTCAGGGTGGCAAACATCAAGGGCTGGGAGGTGTGCGGCAGCCTGGAGCCTAGCCATAAAACCACCCTGACTCTGGGCAAGAGCAGGATATCCAAGACTAGTCTTGGTGATGGTCCAGAATTTATGGTGTGTCAGAAACCAGACCAACAACTTGAATGAGTGATTATTTGTTGCGATGAATATTTTCCTTTATAACCGTTTGGGAAAAAACATACTGTGTGACACACTGCAGTTTCCAGTGTGATTGCACTGAATGAATATGCAGTGGAGAGGTGGGAGAGATGGAAGAGGTGGGAGAGATGGAAGAGGTGGGAGAGATGGAGAGGTGGGAGAGATGGAAGAGGTGGGAGAGATGGAAGAGGTGGAGAGGTGGGAGAGATGGAAGAGGTGGGAGAGATGGAAGAGGTGGGAGAGATGGAAGAGGTGGGAGAGATGGAGAGGTGGGAGAGATGGAAGAGGTGGGAGAGATGGAAGAGGTGGAGAGGTGGGAGAGATGGAAGAGGTGGGAGAGATGGAAGAGGTGGGAGA
>CM052701.1:20849505-20860756 GCA_028551405.1 Uromys caudimaculatus
CAGCAGGGTGGTGTGCAGCAAGACTCAGCCCCCGGACACACTGTCCAGCTGATTGCCCTGTCACTGAGCAACGCCAGGATGTCCAAAATGAAGAAAGGTTCATTTTCCAGATTGGACCTCTTCGAAAGACCTCCATGGTCCATGCTGCCCCTGGAGGCCATGTTGGTGTCCTTGGTCCATGCTTTTACCCCGGGCCATGTTGTAGCCTGAAGTTCATGTGGATGCCTATGGTCTGGGCTGCTGCTGAAGGACATATTGATGTTTGAGGCCCATGCCAAGGTGGTCCCCCTGAGGAATCAAGCCATGCTATAGGCCTAGTACAAAAGGAAGTTTATTGGGGGAAGGGATCCAGGGAGTGGAGCAGGGACCTAGAAAGGGGTAGAGGCAGAGACAGGGGGAAAAAGAAGGAAAGAGAGAAGAGAAGAAGAGGGGAAGAGGCTGGCCAGGGACATGTGGGGAAGAGAGAGAGAGAGAGAGAGTAGGAGGTGAGAGAGAGAGAGGTAAGGAGTGGTCCTCTTATATATGCCTGGCTCCTGGCTCCTACTTGGCTGCAGAGATGCAAACTGTTGCTAGGTAACTGTTGGGCGGAGCCTAGAGGCATTGCAAACACTAGGCAAACACTGAGTTATATTCCTAATCCATACCATACATCTTGAAAGTTCACTTTTTCTAAATCGTTGCAGGTCTTTGAAGTTTTCCTTGATTCTCAGGAGCTCGGCCAGTTTATAATGACTCTATTGGACAGTCTGAAAAGTCTGCCGCATCCCTGTATCCAGCAGACAGCAGGAGAGTTGCTGATAACTTTGGTGAAGAGTGCAGAGGCTCGATTTGAGAAGGTAAAAGCACAGGGCCACTTTCTGGGTTTGTGTTAGCAGCAAGCTCCCCCCCTGCCACCCCTCCCCACTCCACACACACCAGCTGAAAAATGGGCACTAGCAAGGACAGGAACAAATTTGCCTTCTGCTGCCCACAAACTGTCCTCCATTCAGCAAGCCTATACTCACCAGCACTATACCAAACAAGAAAGGTTCAAAATTTAAGCCGCGGGGCTATGGAAATAGCTCAGTGGTAAAGTGTTTGTTTTACTGTAACGCTAGTGCAGGGAGGCAGGGCTAGGCAAATTCCCAGAACTTGCTGGCCAGCAAGTCTAGCTGAAATGGTGAATTCTAGGTTGATTAAAGAAGAGATGACTCAGCAGTAAGAGCACTGGCTACTCTTCCTGAAGTACTGGGTTCAATTTCCAGCAACCACATGGTGGACCACAACCATCTGTAATGGGATCTGATGTCTTCTAGTGTGTCTGACGACAATGACAATGTACTCACATTAAACAAATAAATAAACAAACAAATAAATATTTGAGAGAGAGAGAGAGAGAGAGAGAGAGAGAGAAAGATCATGTCTAAAAAATAAGGTGAAGAATGATTATTTGGGCTGGAGAGATTGAGCCAGTAAAGGCTTGGCTCACAATCAAAAATATAAGAAAGACATCTTTGACATCAGTCTCTGGCCTCCACACATGGGTATATGTTCACACAGATGTATACACACACCTGAATACCTCAATATCTCCCTCTCCCTCTCCCTTCCCCCATCTCTCTCTCTCTCTCTCAGGTGTGTTCACCAGAGAACAGGATTTCTCTGAGGAGATGTACTTGATGAGTATGAAAGCTACCCATGAGACAGGGATTCCTGCCCAAGCCTGATGACCTAACTCCAACCCCCAGTCCACCAGGCAGTGGTGGCACACACCTTTAGTCCCAGCACTCGGGAGGCAGAGGCAGGCAGATTTCTGAGTTCAAGGCCAGCATGGTCTACAGAGTGAGTTCCAGGACAGCCAGGGCCACACAGAGAAACCCTGTCTCGAAAAACAAAAACAAAACCAAAAACCAAAAACCAAAACAAAACAAAAAAACCCCCAGATCTCATGGTGGATAAAGAGGATATCACTGTCCTCTGACCTCCATATATGCATACACATATATACATATATACACGCCATGGCATATGAGCAGCCACCCTTACAGAAACACAACAATAATAATCTTTTCAGTAAAAAGGACAGACATGGGTGTGGGGTTGTACACTTATAATCCCTGTACTTGAAAAGCTGAGACAAGATCAAAGGGAAATGCTGGCTTGGGTTACATAGTGGATTCCTGGCCAGGCTAAGCTAGTAGGCAAAACTTTGCCCAAAAAAACATTTAATGAATTGAATATCTTAGTTAAACATAGAAAGATACAGAAATAGCTAAACGGGTAAGTGCAGTTATTTCTGAGGAAGAAAGTGAGACTTGGAGTGCGGCTGGCATTTTGCACTGCTCATAGTTTTCTTAAGAGTGAATATGAAGGGGCACTGGGCCATGCACAAAGTCCCGGGTTCAGTGCCCAACACTGCAACAATCTCAACAGGGAAGGCCATTTAAAAATGATAAGAATCCCCCCCCCCTTTTTTTTTTTTTTTACAACTTTTTAAGTTAAGATTTATTTTGTGTATATGAGGACCCTGATGCTGACACACCAGGAGAGGGCATTGGATCCCATCACCACCATATGGGTGCTGGGAATTGAACTCAGGACCTCTGGAAGAGCAGACAATGCTCGTAACCACTGAGCCATCTCTCCAGCCCAAGAACCCATTTTTTTAAACCTTTGAAAATAGCAGACATCTTGGCCTCAGAGGCTGAAGCAGGGGATCGTTGAGTTAGAGGCCAGCCTGGTCTACAGAGAGAGTTCCAGGATGGCTAGGGCTACACAGTGAAACCCTGACTCAAAAAACCAAACAGAAGAAAGAAAATAGCAAAGATACAACAGGAACACTTGAGGAGAAAGTCAGAAGGCTCCTGGGAGCCAGAAAGGACAGCTGTGAGCTTTGATTAATTAATATAATAATTAATATATGTTAATTAATATAACTAATATAATAAATATATTCTCACTACAGTGATTCAACTGCATTACATAATTACAATAAACAAATACACCCTCTTAAATATGTAAAGGAGATCTGGACACAGTACATTTTCTATGCTGGGCTCACTGACCATGACTCCCCTCTTTCTACCTTTTCTGTTCATAAAGTCATGAGGCAGGAACAGCTGAGACTTCATGAGCAGACAGAGAAAACAACCCAGAAGGATGATGCTTCCCTTTGTCCCCCAACCCCCCAGTAGATTCCCCCACATGTTTCTGTGGCTAGAATTGCATCCACAAATCATCCTTCAGCCAGCTTCTGGCACCTGGTGGTAATGACAGCCATTTTATGCCAGGATAATAGTGTAGCAGAGGGAGAACTGGACCAAAGCCCTGGCTTCTGCTTCCTGAAAGATCTGAGAGAACAGTGGGTAAGGGCTTCCTCACCATAACATGACAGCTTTGTTAGCTTTGTTTAAAAAAAACACTATGTAGGAACTGGAGAGATGACTCAGCAGTTAAGAGCACTGGCTACTCTTCCAGAGGTCCTGAGTTCAAGTCCCAGCAACCACATGCAGCAGAGCACTCATACATTAAATAAGTTTTTTTTTTTAAATCAATACGTAATCATTGACAAAAAATCAGAAAAAAAACACAGAAGGGGGGCAGGGCGAAACCCTGTCTCCATTTCTCAGTGATACAGCTGACACCTCTGTTTATATCCTTCCAAATCTTCCATTTCTTCCTTTGTTATTCTTTCTGTGGTGCTTGAGCATGCCAAGCGAGCATTCTTGCTATACCCAACACGTCTTTCCCTTTCCCACCTGTCTGCCACCCCTTCATTCCCCACCCCGTCTGCCCCTAGTGTTAAGAATTAGATATCAAACCCAAGTCCTCTCATCTATGCTAGGCAAGTACTCTGCAACTGAACTACAGGGCCACCCCGTTCAAATAGTTTTGTAAACATACATTCATATATACTACTTTCTCTCTACACAGCTCTGGCTGTCCTTGTACTCACTATGTAGACCAGGCTGTCCTCAAATTCAGAGAGATCTGTGTGCCTCTGTCTCCTGAGTGCTGGATTAAGGCATATGCCACCATGCACCAGCAGAACATTGGAAAGTTTTAACTTTAAGTCATTTCTACACTGCTGAGGATGAGACCCTGGTCCTGATACATACTAGGCAAGTGCTTTAGCAGTGAACTGAACCCTTAGCATTCTAAACTTTACAAACTCAGAAATATTTTGTCTTCTATCCCTTCACCTCTCTGAAGAGGCTACAAAAAGAATCTATAATTGTCCTGCAGGATTAAGGTTTTAATGATGTCCTTTTTCCTCTTCAGGTGCCAGAAATAATAGGTGTGATCTGTGCCCGGCTGTCGATAATCACCCTGACTAGTGTCCGGCAACAAATCATAAATACTGTGAGTTTGTTTGTCTCCAGACCTAAGTACACAGATATAGTGCTCAGCCACCTTTTATGTCATCCAGTACCGTACGACAGGTAAAATAGAACCTTGTTCAACTTCTGTGTTACTGGGTCCACAACCCGTCTCTGAGTACAGTGAAACATGATTGCTAAGAGACGCCTGTAGATGAGAGTGATTCAAACTGGCACCTAAGGAACACCTAAGGTGATCTAAAGGACAATGGACTGGATTCTTCAAAAAAGTTAGTTATGAAAGAGAGAGGTAAGAGCAGAGAGAGAGAGAGAGAGAGAGAGAGAGAGACAGAGAGAGACAGAGAGAGAGACACAGAGAGAGAGACACAGAGAGAGAGACAGAGACAGAGAGAGACAGAGAGAGACAGAGAGAGAGAGAAGCAACAGCAGAATGACCCAGTACCATTGGATCACATTTCTTCATAGTATTTATCTGACTCTCAGGCCCTACCTACATTGAAGTTGCTACTAGACAGTTTGCTTTGAGACTAAGTCCCAATATTTTCCTCAGGCTGGCCTTAGCTGTAATGTTAAATTTGTAAAATTTTTTTTTTTTTTTTTTTGGCTTTTCGAGACAGGCTTTCTCTGTGTAGCCCTGGCTGCCCTGGAACTCACTCTGTAGACCAGGCTGGCCTCGAACTCAGAAATCCACCTGCCTCTACCTCCCAAGTGCTGGGATTAAAGGCGTGCGCCACCACTGCCCAGCTGTAATTTTTTTTTTTTTTTGAGAAATTGCAAGTTACTTTAAAATCTAAGTAGGCTCAGAGGTTTATTTATTTGTTTATTTGGAGCTGATGTTTTTCACATATGAGGCCCATAGACTGGATGGGATAGGTGTGTCTTTGAATGCCTTCTGTGAAGGTTCTGAGGGATCCAGACATGATCCCTTCCTTCAGAGGAGCACATATAGAACACTGACCAGTGTGTGGAATACTGAAGAAGCCTGTAACAAGAAGAAATGTAAGCATTATAGGAACTCTGGTGAGAAGCATGGAGAAGCAGCAGGAAACCTGACAGAGAAGACACCATTAGGGCTTCTCTTGAAGGGAGGTGATAGTGGAGGAAGAGCTGGAGAAGAGGTCTCTGGCTTCAGAAAATGGGGTAAACCGTCCAGGGTAATCCAAGTCCCTCGACTGAGCAGCCAAGGGGAGAGGTGGATGGAGTAAGCCTGTGTGCAGAGGCACTGGTAAGGTTGCATGGACTCGCTTGTGACTGGGGTGGGAGCTCAGTTCCTGCTCCGCTGCCGGATGCTATGTCTACTGATATCTGAAGAACTGAAGAAAGGAAAACCTCTCACAGAAAGGTTGGATTCCAAACAGACCCTAAGAAAGTTGTGGTCATGGGATGCCTGGGAAAAGCCCTTTTTGTGACGCTTGCTATTCTGGGATTTGTAGGCATCTGGCTGAGCTGTGGAGAACCCTGGAGGTAGAGCTATCCAACACGACCTGGGTCCTATGGAGGCTCCTGAGGAAGCTGCAGAAGTGCCACGAGGGGCCCACCCAGGAGAAGATGGCCTATGTGGCTGTTGCTGTAAGCGCTTCTCTGCCCTATTGTGTCAGCACAGGATGCTCCCCTTTGAGGATGACTGACCCTATCCAAAGGGTGACAGTTTCACTGTACTTCTAACACTCATCTGTAAAGCTGTATGCATCTCTACACTGGCTCTGGCCTGGAGGGGGCTGGAGAGTGAGAGAGTATAACACAGTGTGAACATTTCTACTTTCATCCCTTAAAAATTACCTAAAGTAATCTAAACTTGTGAAGACAAAGGTTTCTAATATAATAATATATAGAAAACAATGGCCCTTTAAATTAGAAGTCATAAAGCTTTCTATCTAAAAGAATGTTTTAGGCCTTGCAGGCAATATATTTTTTTTAGGGTTCACAGTCATATATAGTCTCTATCACATAATCTTTAGATTAAAAAAAAAAAATCTAAAAACCAAGTCATTATTGTGTGCCTGTCACTCCGGCAACAAAGGCAGCTGAGGCAGGGCCACTGTTTGAGCCCAAGGGTTACAGATCACTCTGGGCAACTCTTTTTTTTTTTTCAAAATGAAAACCAACAAAACCTAACAGTGATGCACAGAAAAAATGTCTTAGCTCACACCTGTTCTATCTCACTGATGAAGTTTCTTGAAATACCTGGCAGGTGTGTATTTGATGTTTTCCCACCCAGTTTTCCTTTTAGAACAATACTTTTTGCAGCAGTCTTATATTTGCAGCAAAGCTATACAGAAAGTTCAGAGGGTTGCTGAAAACCTCTGGCCTCTGTATACATGCACACAGACTGCTTTCTATCAGTATATATGTTTTTTATTTTTTGAGGTAGCATCTCAAGTAGCTCAGGCTGCCTCAAAATGTCCATATAAGGAAGGGAGACTTTGGATCTCCCACTTTGGCTTTCCAAGGGCTGGGATTCCACCCACACTGGACCCCTGGCAGGCTGTGCTGTGCACCAAATCTCCTCTACTACTTTTTAGCTCCCCTTTGTCTAGTCCAGGTTACCGTCATAGTACTTTAAGCTTCCAGATTTCTTCCAGCATTTCTTTTTGTTTGTTTGTTTGTTTGTTTCGAGACAGGGTTTCTCTGTGTAGCCCTGGCTGTCCTGGAACTCACTCTGTAGACCAGGCAGGCCTCGAACTCAGAAATCCGCCTGTCTCTGCCTCCCAAGTGCTGGGATCAAAGGCATGCGCCACCACTGCCCAGCTCTTCCAGCATTTCTAATTTGCTATTGTCTACTCTCTTATTCTCTTTTCTTATGAATTTATGCTTTTTTTTTGTTTTTTGTTTTTTTGGAGACAGGGTTTCTCTGTGTAGCCCTGGCTGTCCTGGAACTCACTCTGTAGACCAGGCTGGCCTCGAACTCAGAAATCCGCCTGCCTCTACC
The DNA here is from genome assembly GCA_028551405.1 of Uromys caudimaculatus. Taxonomy (NCBI): domain Eukaryota; kingdom Metazoa; phylum Chordata; class Mammalia; order Rodentia; family Muridae; genus Uromys; species Uromys caudimaculatus. The sequence goes on from CM052701.1 coordinate 20,856,754, forward strand.
TCCTGAGTGCTGGGATTAAAGGCGTGCGCCATCACTGCCCGGCTAAATTTATGCTTTTTAAAAAATTTTAAATGTTATACTAGTGCAGTTTTAGAAGTTAGAGCAAATACATGTCTGTCTCAGTCATGCAGTGCAGACTGAGATATAGGAGATGTGAGAGGGACTTGAGATTCTCCTTTCCAGCCAGCTGGCAGATGAAACAATGTTTCAGTGGCCACACCTTGAGCAGCAAGACTCTGCATTTGTCTTACTGTAGAATGGGAGCATTGTGTTAACACATTGATACAAAAATGGATACTTTTCTGAGTTATTGTCATCTAAGGGTCTCTTTACTATTCCCTCTACCAGTTACCACTGCTGCTCTGTAAATGGGAACTAGCTGTGACGCAGAGGGTTAGGACACTCAGTTCTTCCTGTGCCTTTTCTGCCACAGGTAACAGATGCCCTTTATGAGGTGCTTGTGGGAAACAAACTTCGAGCAGCCGCATTCCGACTCTTTCCTCAGCTTTTGATGACACTGCTCATCCAGATTCACCACAGTATCGGTCTCACCATGTCTGATGTCAGCATCCCAAGTGGCCTGTATGCAGAGCAGGAAATACCAACCGAGGTTACACCTTTGTGGTATTGCCCATTATGATGTCATTGATCTGAAAGCTTACTGAGTCCTGGGCACTATAGTAGTCCCAAAGATAGATATGGTCCTAACTGTGAGTGAGCATAGGTCTGCAATCCTCAAGACAAGTGCCCAGGAGTCACTCTGGCTTTTGTTTGCTGCCTTTAGGTTTTTTCTTTTTATTTTGTTTTTGTTTTTTTCTGCCAATGTCAACTGGTACCACACTATCTGGGTGCCTGGCAGATAGTGTGTGATACTATGCCGGTCCTTCCCTAACAAAACAAGTAGAGACAAAACTGCTAAACCAGCCTCTCAAACTGGTCTGATCCAGTGAAATGATTCCCTATTTCTTGGATGTTCCTTGGAGATATTTTTTAGATCCTCAGCAAGGTCTTGGTAGACATGTCTAGAGCTGCTGACACAGCTCTTTTGGGAGGAAGAACTGTACTATAGACTTAAGACTATACTCAGGACCAGGCTAAGTGTCAGCAGGCCCCAGGTGTCACTCTCATCCATCTGTTTAGTTGCACGCCCTGGGCCAATCCACTGTTCTGTGCTTTAGTTTCCCTTTTCTGTAAATGAGATTGGACCAAGTTTTCTCCAAGAACCCTTGCAGCTCGGACTTGCTCCTGAAGCTATGTATAGGACAACTCAAGAAGTACTTTGTAAGCTGTCGTGATAAATTTTATGGGGAAAATATAAATTGCATCTTTTTTGTTTTGTTTTGAAACGGGCTCATGTCCTGCAAGCCAGACTTAAACTCACTTTGTAGGTTAGGATGACCTCCTAGCTCCCACATGCTGGGGGTCCAGGCATGTACTACCATGTCTGGTTTCTGAAGTGATAGGGTTTAAATCCAAAGCATAGAGCATGCTAGGCAGGCATTCTACCAACAGAGCCAAATCCTTACCTTAAATTTTATCTCAAAAAAATTTTTTTAAAGTCAATGAATCAGGCTGGATAGCTGGTTTAGGGGTTAAGGCCACTGGCTGCTCTTGCAGAGGACCCAGATTTAGTTTCTAGCACCTACATGACAGCTCACAACTATCTGTAACTCCAGTTCTAGGGGATGTAACACTGTCTTCTGGCCTACATGGGTACTACATGCATGTGATATATAGAAATACAGGGCAACTCACACATAAAATAAAAATAAATATTTTTTTTAAAAAAGCAATGGGTATTCATTTAGTATCCCAAATCAGTTTCTAAATTATAGATCTCCTTGAGAAACAAAATCAGATTAAATTTCTTTAGGCTGAGAATTTATGTAGAGGGCCTTTCCAGTTATTAGAACATGAAGCATCTTTAAGAACACTAGGAAGGACTGGATTCCAGTACAGCCACTGGCCCGTCTTGTTGAGTAATAGGCTGGCCACTGGCTCATCTCATTGGGCAGCAGGGCTATTCTCTCTACCTATACTTGTGTTTGCTCAACTTAGCTTCGCCATACAAGCTACAAAGACTCTCCTCCTCAGAACACTGTGCTGGCAGGAATTCAGCATCATGGAAAAGAACAGCGGATGGACCCTTCTGAAGGGAGAAGGCCATCTCCAGGGAGTATTCCTCCTTGCCAAGTGAGAATTCCTTGTTCTAACACACTCCTTCCCTCTAAGCAGCACTGTTTTATCCTCTTTAAAAAATCACAGTAACTGAAACCATAACAGAGTATATAATACCTGTATTTTTTCCTTTTTCTCTCCCCCACTTTTTTTCCTGAGACAGGGTTTCTCTGTATAGCCCTGGCTATCCTGGAACTCCCTTTGTGGACCAGGCTGGCCTCGAACTCAGAGACTCTCTGACTCTCAGGTGCTGGGATTAAAGGCATACCCCATCATACCCTGGCCTAATATCTGTCATTTTTTGATTCAAGGTTTCACTATGTTTCTGGTCTGGAACTCTCTCTGTAAACCACCAGGCTAACCTCAAACTCATAGTGATCCTCCTGCCTCTGTCTCCCAGGTGCTGAGATTAAAGATGTGCACCATCATGCCTAGCTATAGTATCTGTAAATTAACCAGGAAAAAAATGTCTAAAGTCTTGGTCCTGCCATGCCCTCTTGAATACTTGAAGCAACATAAAACCTTTGGAGGGCCCGACCCTGGGAAAAATCTCATCTGTGTGGAAACATGTCTAAGAGTTTTCTGTTGATGTGTTTTACAGTGCCTTGATGGAAAGAAGTCACCTCTTTGCATATAAGATCATGTACTTGCTGGTCCCTTTGATTAACCGAGGGAATGACAAACATAAACTCACATCTGCAGGCTTTTTTGTGGAGGTGAGTGTCCTGTGGATGCTGGATTCAGAAGCCTAGAAAGCAGTGGGACCTCTTTTCTAAGCTGTTCTCATTAGGGTCAAGTTGGGGTCCACTGTAGGTTTGTAAGACATATTTCATTTCCATTCAATCCTTTGGAAATTCTTTGCTCTCACCATTGTCAACAGTCTTTATTGTTCCTGCCCCCAGCCTCACTCTGTCAGCAGCTTGATGATTTCAAAAGAAATGTAGTTGTTGGGAAGGTAGCTCCCTCCAGGGAGAAAGAGATTCAAGGTCATTTCTTTGGATGGTTCTTTCAGCTCCTGAAGAGTCCGATGGCCAGGAGACTGCCCAGGATATACTCTACTATCCGCCTGAAAACCTGGCTGAATGACAAGAATAAGCTCTTTAGGATCATTGCACTGAGAGGACTACACAATCTTCTCAGACAACGGGAAATGGTAAAAGGACCTCTGACCACTGATTTCCTAGCTAATAACAGAACAACCTCAAACATACCCAAGCAGCTCAGGGAGGAGGGCCTTAGGAGTGTTGAACAGGGGTGATTGTGGCAGACATTTTTTCACTGTATATTCACTTGTACCATTCTAACTTTATACCTAAGTGTTATGTGGGCAAAATACTTAAAAATTGAATAACTTTAAAATTCCAAGTCACAAATATTCATAATGCTTTGAAACTTGCACTTTTTTGGGGGGAAGGTATGCTTATTAGAATACAGTAGAAAACATCTAGCTCCCCAGTGATGCCATGTACCATGTTGCCCTGTGGCATACTTGGATACGCCTGGATATTTATCATCTAAGACAGAGCTCACTGTCATTCATGATGAAAGAAAGCTTATCTTCCACGTCTCATTAGAAAACTATGCCTCAGCCAGGTAATGGTGACACACACATTTAGCCCCAGCACTCAGGAGGCAGAGGCAGATGGATCTCAGTGAGTTCAAGGTCAGCCTGGTCTACAGAGTGAGTTCCAGGACAGTCAGGGCTACACAGAGAGACCCTGTCTCAAAAAACAGAAAGCTCAGTCAGAAGTAACCCTGAGGTTTTTTGTCACTTGAGATGTATTTATTTTATGTATGTATGTATGTATGTATGTATGTATGTATG
>CM052701.1:20861256-21033730 GCA_028551405.1 Uromys caudimaculatus
AGAAATGCAATGATTTTGCTTTAGTAGTTCTGGTATCTTGTTATTCACAGGTGATCCTTCAGCCCCAGCTAACCAAAACCACAGAACCTTCACAGTCAAAATAGCAACAGCCCTGATAAGAGTCTTTAATCTTCCTTCTGAAATTTCACAAGCCAGGCCTCCATCTTCTGCACTGTTCTCAACATTATCTTCCAAGCTCCTACAGAACACCCCACAGAGCTCTTAACATCCCAATGGCTCTTCTAGCTTAAAGTTCCAAAGTCCTTCCACAGTCCTCCCCAAAACATGGTCAGGTTGTCACAGGAATACCCCACTATGCTGGTACCAATTTGTCTTAGTCAGGGTTTCTATTCCTGCACAAACATCATGACCAAGATGCAAGTTGGAGAGGAAAGGGTTTATTCAGCTTACACTTCCATGCTGCTGTTCATCACAAAAGGAAGTCAGGACTGGAACTCAAGCAGGTCAAGGAGCAGGAACTTATGCAGAGGCCATGGAGGAATCCTGCTTACTGGCTTGCTTCCCCTGGCTTGCTCAGTCTGTTTTCTTATAGAGCCCAAGACTACCAGCCCATAGATGGTACCACTCACAAGGGGCCCTCCCCCCTTGATCACTAATTGAGAAAGTGCCTTACCTCTGGATCTCATGGAGGCATTTTCTCAACTGAAACTCCTTTCTCTGTGATAACTTCAACTTGTGTCAAGTTGACACACAAAACTAGCCAGTACATATGTGTACTATGTGCATGCCTGGTGCCTGCAGATGTCAGAAGAGGACATCAGGATCTCCTGGAACTGGAGCTATTCATGGTTATAAACCAACATGTGGGTGCTGGGAACTGAATCCAAGTCCTCTGCAAAAGCAGCAAATGCTCTTAACCACTGAGCCGTCTCTCCACCCCAATCATGCTGTTTCTCACTAAGGTCTACCATTTCTTCATAGACACTGAAACATTCTAACACAACAAAAATCAGCCAAGCTCATGGTGTACACCTAATCCCAGTATTTGGGAGACCAAGGCAGGAAGATTGTGAGTTAGAAGCTAGATGGGGCTACATAATGATATTTTGTTTCAAAAAAGGAAGAAATAAAGAAGGGGTAGGAAGTGGGGAAGAAATTATTATAAATTATTCTAAGGGAAAGGATATTATATGATTAAGTTTTATTTCTTACCTAAAACATTGGAGGGGGAGTTCTTTTTATAAACAGAACTACCTCAGATAATAATGGGATATTATTCCATAAGACAAACATTTATCCCTGAAGTCAGGAGGGTAGAGGTAGGACATATGACCCTGTCTCTTAAAAAAACAATTTTTGGTTGTTGTTTGTTTGTTTGAGTCATATGGTTCCATTTGGACAACAGTATTGAACAAAACAGAGAATAGAAATATGATCAGGAAGACATACTTTTTTTTTTTTTTTTTTTGGTTTTTGGTTTCTGGAGACAGGGTTTGAAGACATACTTTTTGTTTGTTTGTTTCCAGATAAGGTTTCTTTGTGTATCCCTGGCTATCTTGGAAATCGATCAGTAGAGCAGGCTGTCCTTGAATGCTGGGATTAAAGGCTTGTGCTGCCACCACTCTGCTGAAAGACATTATTTCAAAATAACAGCTGTTATCTCTAGGTGGTAAAATCATACATGACTTACGTTCTTCTAGTGCTTACAGGTATTATCTAAGTTTTCTATATAACAAACATGTATTTCTTTGCTATAAGAAAATACAAAAGCTAAAACTTTAAACTGGACATGGTAGTTTGTGTTTGGTATCTCAGCCACATGGTAGGTAAAGCACAGGAATGGCTATTCAAGTCCAGCCTGGGCAACGTAGGGAGAACCTGTCTCAAAAACAGAACAAAGCAAGCATTACAAATTGAAATATACTAGCCAGGCACTCTGGCATATTTCTTTAATCCCAGCACTTGGAAGGCAGAGATAGGTGGATCTTTGTGAGTTCAACTACAGCTTCATCTACATAATAAATTCCAGGACAGCCAGAGCTACATAGTGAAACTGTCTCAAAAAAAAAAAAAAAAAAAAAAAAAAAAGTACTACAAGGGAATAATGATTTAAGAATTAACATTTTGAGAGTAAGACAAGAAGTTAACAGGTTAACATTAGCCGGGCAGTGGTGGTGCATGCCTTTAATCCCAGCACTTGGGAGGCAAAGGCAGGTGGATTTCTGAGTTCGAGGCCAGCCTGGTCTACAGAGTGAGTTCCAGGACAGCCAGGGCTACATAGAGAAACCCTGTCTCGAAAACACAAAAAAAAAAAAAAAAAAAAAGAAAAGAAAAAAAAAAGAAAAACCAAAAAACAAAAAAGAAAAAGAAAAAAAGAGGTTAACATTAGACATAAGAAAAGGAAAATACACCAAGGGATGATTTAAGAGTTAGCGTGTTTAGAATAAGGCAAGAAGTTAAGAGGTTAGCATTAGACATAGGTTGTCAGGCCCAGGTAATTTGATTTTAGGTATACTACTTAAAATGTTATTGCGAAGGAATGAAATACTTAACAAGTCAGAAAACATGGGGTTTTACAAGTCAAACTGAAATCAATTCAACAATGTACAAACTTTTAGACAGTCTTGGAAAACACTGCCCTTTTATCCCAGCCACTCTGATTTGTTGGCTGCTTGGTATCTAGAGCAGTACTCACCAGAGTACTGTTCACTGGAAGCCTCCAGTCTTGGTTTTCTTGCCATGTAGAACTGAGAGAACTGTTACAAGACCCTGAGCCCTCTTTGCGCATCATCGCCTCCCAGGCTCTGTTCCGAATCCAGAGGGTAGGGAATACACCAGAAGCGGAGATAAGCATTTCCAGGTTGAGGAAGCTCTTGGGCTGTCTTCACACTTAAACTGCAAAGTACATGACTGAAGGTAAGAGCAAGCCCTTGTAGAAACCCCAAAAGTGACGAACAGATCCCATTTTACTTTCTTGTTTAAAGCTACCATATTTTCTTTCTGTGTGTTATTTATGAGTGTGTACACTCAAGTGGAGGTCTAAGAACTGCTTGTGGGAGTTCTTTCTTTCCACAATATGCACCCCAAGGATCAAACAAAGGTTGTCAGGCTTGGTGGCAAATATGTTTACCCGTAGTGTTAGATTTTTCAAAACCTACTTTATTTAGGGTTCTTAAAAGCTTCAATCTCCTTTCTAGCCCACCAACCAGAAGTAGGGGAGAAAGAAGGTTAATGGAAAAGGGGGGTTGTGGACTTGTTTAGTAGTAGTTCTTTGGGGAGATTCCTACTTTTCCTTGTCATGATACTAGCAGTCCTATCCAATAGCAAACACTAAACACAAATCAGTAGTGGCAGCTCAGCTCCATCCAACAGAAACAGCAAGGCTCCACCTAATTGGCAAAAGTCATCGGAAGTGGTCAGAATCAGCAGGAATACCACAAGTTCTTCGGCGAGCTTTTCTCTACAAAGTGAAGACCAGCAAAGAAGAGAAACTTTGCACAGCATAGCAATCCAAGAGTGTCCTCCTAATGTTTGTGGGCTTTTATTTATATTCTTTCTAAATACTACACTCCCTCTCAAGTGTATCTTTTCAGTAAAATATCACATGCCCTCTCACAAGACAGCTTCCAGAAAAGCATCACATGTGTGACACAACTGAGTTGTTAAAGAAACCAGGAATTTCCACTTCATTAACCCATTGAGTTAGCCTGTATTTACCCATTTTGCTAGCCTGAATTCTGCTTTTTCTTCTAGGCTTAAACAACCTCAGCCTGAAGATACTTCCATGCAGGTAGCTACCTCCAACACAATTCCACACTTTACAAATGTTTTATTTGCTAAAATGTATCAGGGAGTTAATTTCTTGGTTTAAATTGCAGAGATAGTAAAAATTGTAATGAGTTTTTCATTCATGCCATACATCCACAAAGTTTATGTGTTGATGACAGAGAGAGAGAGAGAGAGAGAGAGAGAGAGAGAGAGAGAGAGAGAGAGAGAGAAGAGAGAGAGAAGAGAGAGAGAGAGAGAGAGAGAGAGAGAGAGAGAGAGAAGAGAGAGAGAGAGAGAGAGAGAGAGAGAGAGAGAGAGAGAGAGAGAGAGAGAGATCCAAGGACTAGGGATATAGGTCAGTAGAAAAGTTCATTCTCAGCATGTGAGAGGCCCTGGGTTCAGTGCACAAAAACTAACAGGTCACAACTGTAACCCCAGCACTTGGGAGGCTAAGTCAGGGGAATCAGCAATTTAAGACCATTCCTGGTTGCACTGTGCCTTTCAGGGGAGTCTCTACCTCACTATAGTCTTGTTATATTCTATCAAAAAACCAGAGTTATATGCCCACCTTGAATCCCAGCATTCAGGAGGCAGAGGCAGAGATAACTGAGAGCTCCAGGCCAGCATAGTCAATATACCTCTTGAGTTCGAGGCCAGCCTGGTCTACAGAGTGAGCTCCAGGACAGCCAGGGCTACACAGAGAAACCCTGCCTCAAAAAAAAAAAAAGGAAAAAAAATCCATAACAACAAAAAAGAAAAAAAAATCCAAATAAATGACAGTGTTACTATGTTAGTATTGTTGGCTCTATTGTCAAGGCTACTTGATTGCCAACAATCTTAAAAATTAGATACCAGTTTACTTTTATATTTTCATACTTAGTAATTTTTATACTTAGTATTTTATAAATTCTCATAAGGTTTTTTTTCATTCCAATTCCTGTTGAAACCTGTGAGCAATAACAAAATTCTGACAAGAGTATAAAAGCAGAATCCACCCCAGTATATACAAAGTTCCCATTTCTTTAGCTCCCATGTTCCTAATTTCTCTAACGACTGCTGAAAAATTTTAGATAAGATGGAAACTGTTGACTACCTGCTGTCCACCTTAAAGATAAATAAAAAAATATTCTCATGAGTTTCTAAGAAACAGATTATTTTATGTTGGATAAATACCTTGATAATTGCATATAGAAGGGTGTGAAATTTGTACAGGGAAAACTAGAAATGAGGGATTAAGTCTAAATTCTAGGCTCGTTTAGTGGAAAAACCTAAGTAGAAAGCCAGAGCTCAACTCTCCAGGACAAAAGAAACCTCCTGGGACCGTATGAGAGAAAAAGGAGGTGTGCCAACTGGCAGATGAGAGCTACATCCCAGTGGATTGCACTGTTGTTCCGTGAGCAATTTGAATCTTTAGCCCCCTCTTCCCCAGCATTCACTGTTAATCTCTGTATCCAAGGTATCTGCCGAAATACTTTCAGGTACAAATTGCTCTATGGTTCATATTGAGTGGGATGTGGCAGTAGGCTAGGTGTAGCTTCAGGAGGCTCACTGTCCAGAAGAGGTCTTATCTCAACCCTGCAGTATTTTAGCTAAAGTGAAGACCCAGTTGCCTGATGGACTTAGGTATGTCTAACCTATAGCCTGCAGGCCACAGGCCTACTAGAGAACAATGTCACTTTGGACACCCCAGCTTAAATCTTCATTCCAAGTCAGACTCAGGAATATCTAAATCATTATATGCAAAACTGCAATGCTAACTAAACAAACATTTGAATTACATTCACCCTCCACCACATTCTCCTTTGACTCATTTTAGGAAACCAACTCTACTATCTACTTTTGAACTAGTCTTTTTTCTAGATTATCCAATAAAAATGAGTGGCAGCTTACTGAGAGTTTATGATGAGCCGACTCTAAGTGCATATATAATTAACATATATAATTAACCCTTTTCATCCTTGCAGTCACCTCATTTTATTACCTTCATTTTGCAGGTGGAGAGGCTAAGGAAACAAACATGAAAGTGATTTGCTCTGGGTCACACAACTAGTAAATGGCAAAGCCAGAACTACCCAAATATTCTGGCTCCTACACCCACGTCCTTGGCTAGTCTGCTGTATTCTTCTCCAGTCTGCTTGTTCTTGCAAATGGGAATAAATTGGGATCTGCTCTACGATTAATCTCTGTTGCTAAATGTGTGCTCCAAACAAACTCATGTGCATGGCTTGGCTGGAGGTCCTGAAGAAGTGGCATTCGGGAGTGGTAAGAGAATCGACTCTACATCAGTTGTGGTTAGAAGCTGAAGATGGCTCCCAGATAGATCTGTAGACAGCTCTCTGTTAGAGACAGATCTCTTGTGCTAGAAAAAAAAAATTTGAAAGCTCTCTGGATAGCTCATGGGTTTTCCGACCAAAGTCAGAAAAGTTGCTAGAAAAAATTCTGGAGGGAGCAACAGTGTCAACTGGCATTACACACAACCCCACCCCCCCACCCACACCCCCGTCCTCCTGGAGGCTGGACTACCAACCAAAGAATACACATGGAGGGACCCATGGTTCGGACCACATATGTGGCAGAGGAGGGCCTTGTTGGCTATCAGGGGGAGGAGAGGCCCCAGTAAAGGGGAATGTCAAGGTGGGAATATGGGAGTGGGTGGGCGGGTGGGTGGGAGGTGGAGTTCCCTCATAGAGGTGGGGGAGGGGGAGGGGATAGGTGGCTTCCAAAGAGGAGACCTAGAAAGGGGGAAACATTGGAAATGTAAATAAAGTATCAAAAAATAAAAAAATAATAAAATTTTTTAAAAAATTCTAAAAGAGCTGTAAAAATTCTAAAAGTACTGTGTTTGCTCTCCAAGCAGTTTTGCAAACCAAAGCCCAGTCTTTTATTTACATATTCAGTCATTTACTCCTGATTCCCTTTTGATTATCCCACAAATCAGCATACTATGACCTTATCCCCTAGATTCCTAGAAAAGAACAACTACATTTTTAAAAACATTGCAAATGAATTCAAAGATCTGCCTGCCTTTGTAAACATAGACAATAAGCTAGCTGGGTGGGATCCTGGACTGAGATGACCATTCCTACCATGCCTGGACCTAAATTTTCCTGACCCAAGCTGATCTTAAACTCAGGATCTGCCTGCTTTGTATCTTTCTGATAAGCTGGCTTATTGTTCTTTTAGGTCTGTCAAGCCCCCCATACAATTCATATTGCATCATTATATTTTGCATAGTTGAGAAATTATATATTTTTAAACTCATGTTTTCAGAATTCTTTCCCATAGCCTTAAGGGCTGTCCTGAAGGTCACAGCATTTACTATTTTTGCTGAGGAACATAGATACACCTTCAACTCCTGTACTCCAGTTTCTAATTATCATGGAGGCATTAACATTAGCAGGGAGAGTATTTCCGGAAAGATACCATGAAGCAAAATATATACATTATTATATAAATAAGCCACATGCCCCACAACTGTCAACACTCACAGAGGCCCAAGTTCTACTGGTTCTGCTCCAGAGGTGGGAAACCATGTCACACCCTCCCTTCCAAGGCCATGCAGGACTTGGCACTCATGCAACCAAATATGCTTTTAGTGATACTGAGCCTCCACTGTTTTATCAAATTCATGGACTGGCCGCTTCATTCCCAAAGTTAGTATACTATACATTTTTGGTCGCTCCTAGACTGTAAAGATAATGAAGTTATATAAAAACTGGCATTTATTTGTGAACCTTTTTTTCAGTCCTTGATTTGATTTCATGAATTCTTCCATTCTCAGGGTAGAAACAGACCTATAGGGACAGAAAGATACTTATCTTTAAATTTCCATACTTAAAAAGTGAGAAAACAAGCCAGGCCTGGTATCTTATGCCTGTATTCCAGCAGTTGTGAGGTAGAGGTGAGAACTGTCACTAGTGCATGATCACCCTGATATGTTTAGCAAACTCTAGGCAAGGCAGAGCTATACAGGAAGACTCTCACAGAAACATGAATAGTCTCTTTTTGAAATCCAAAACTGTAAGTGGATTATGATTACAGAGGCTAAACTGGGGATATAGTTTAGATTTCAAGTGGCCAGAAAAAGCTGAATGACCCTTTTTCTTTTTCGTATTTTGTGTGGAATCCCTTTCTCTTCATGTAATTTTTATTTTCTGAGTAATGCCACCAATAGGTGGTATCTAGCATGGCAATGCTTCGTTTATTTATTTTTGTTGGTTAAAAATTCATAGAATGAAGTAAACACTTAGAGACAGAGGACTGCCATTTACTGAACTACCTCTGAAGTTAGGAAATTTTTTAAAATTAAAATTTCTTACACAAAAAGTAGTGATAGGATAATCTTGAGATAATTTACAGTAGAATATTCCAGTATTAGTTTTTAGAAAAACAGAATGGGGAAATCCAACCTTATTTCCTGTTCGCATGTTTTTGCTTTTAAAAGCTTATCTCATTATGTATTTTAGCATATGTGTATCAGCATTTTCTTGTTTGTTTGTTTGTTTTGTTTTTTTGAAACAGGGTTTCTCTGTATAGCCCTAGCTGTCCTGGAACTCACTCTGTAGACCAGGCTGGCCTCGAACTCAGAAATCCGCCTGTCTCTGCCTCCCAAGTGCTGGGATTAAAGGCATGCGCCACCGCTGCCCGGCTGTGTATCAGTATTTTCCAGCATGTATGTGTGGAGTCCATTTGTGGCTGATAACTGCTGGGGCTTGAAGAAGATATCTGATCTTCTGGCCCTGATGTTATGAACGGCTGCCGGCTGCCATGTTGGTGGTGGGAACATCGTCTAGAAGAGCAGCAAGTGTTTATTATCTGCTAAGCCATCTCTTCAGCTCCCATCCTCATTCCATCTCCAATGCCACTGGAACCTCTCACCACTCCTAACTCAATCACTCCAAAATATCTGGTACATTTGCTCCTGTCTGCTTTCTCTCCACCTTCCAGGCCTTTGTTCTGCTTCATGGGTGAGCAGGTCTGGCTTAAGAAAAAGAGTCTTCAGAAGCACTTGGATTTCTGCTACAGTATACTCTGTAAATAAAGAGAAAACAAAATAGATTTCTACAAAAGATTCTCCAACTATCAAGTCAATGTCAGAATAATCAAAACTCCTTAGGGAGAATTTTCAGATAGCAAAATTTGAGTACCACCAATCTTAATCATAGCTCAATTAAAGCTCAAGGGTTGGTATGGAACTGAGTAATTTGGGTGAGGATATTTTACACAACTGAAGTTTCTTGGTTTTGTTTTTATTTTTCGAGACAGGGTTTCTTTGTATAGCCCATCCTAGTTAACATCTTTTAACTCCTTGGCCTAGATGACAACCTATGTTACTGGAGTACTTTGTAGCTATATACTCTGAACTAAAAAATTCTCTCCTGGAAAGAAAGGTGCTCATACAAACAAAACTTAAAAGGCTCATAGTCTTACAGGACTCACCCAGTCCCTTCCCCAGGGATGTGTGTGTGCGTGTGCTCGTGCTTGTGTGCTTGCTTGGGCTCCAAGGATGCAGCTTTTATAGGCTGTCACCCCGGACAGAATGGGCTTTTTGATGGTGCAGATGCCTTTAGGTCACCCTGCTCCTCCCTCTATGTAACCCCAATAAGCTAATTCACTGTTTCCCTTAAGTTACATGAGGCTGGAGCTGTTTCTTTGGTTTGTTGTCATTTGTCTATCTGGGATTTGGAGAAGTTTACATCTCCATCAGGACTCTTCCCTCAGCAGTATACCTGTATTTTAATCCAAAGATTCCTTCCAATATGGCAACTTCTAGCATGTATTATCTCCAAACCTGTTAGTCTTTATCTTATGCAGGCCATGAGGCCATACCTGCAGCCAGTGAATTTTGTCCAAAACAGATTGATCATCACTAACATGTTAAAATCTCTACTTTTGAGTATACCTTGAGGCTTTAGTGAGGCATAGGAATTCCTTCATAACTTGCCTTGACATCCCTGTTTTCTTCTCTAGTGACTTCATCCAAACAAGGAGTACTCTGTAATTTTTCAAACACACTGCTCTAAGTCCTTAGTGTGGAGAAATAATCTAAACTAGGGAATACAGCGAAGACAAAAGGTTCTATCTTACCATATAACCCTTTTGGAAGGAAGAGCTGATCAATAAGTATGAAAGTTTTAGATAAGGTACATCGGAGTCAATGAAATAGATGTTAGCTGTCAGCTTTTAGATACACTGTTCAGAAATGGCCTGAGAGGGTGACAATTAGACTTAAATGATGAAGAGTCAGGTATGCAAAGACATGCACAATAGCATTTTCAGTTTGATGAACAAACAGAGAAAAGCCTCTTCCGACTGAGAACTAGTTTGATATTCTCAAGGTTCCAAATTACCTGGTGCATCTGAATGCTATATTTTTCTGTATTTTAAAGACAAAAATGAAATCTCCTGAAGGATTCTTAGCGGAAACTGTCACGTCCTAGTTTACATTTTTAAAAACACCTGTTAGGGGCTAGAGAGAGAGATGGCTCAGCAGTTAAGAGCATTGACTGAGCCGGGCAGTGGTAGCGCACGCCTTTAATCCCAGCACTTGGGAGGCAGAGACAGGCGAATTTCTGAGTTCGAGGCCAGCCTGGTCTACAGGTGAGTTCCAGGACAGCCAGGGCTACACAGAGAAACCCTGTCTCGAAAAACCAAAAAAAAAAAAAAAAAAAAAGAGCACTGACTGCTCTTCCGGAAGTCCTGCGTTCAATTCCCAACAACCACATGGTGGCTCACAACCATCTGTAATGGGATCTGATGCCCTCTTCTGGTGTGTCTGAAGACAGCGACAGTGAACTCATATATAATAAATAAATCTTTAAAAAATTAAAATAAAAACACCTTTCAGGTGAGCGCGAAGACCATCTCTATTCCAAAATGACTACTTACTGGGACAGTTCCCAGAATCCTGGGAGTGAGGCTGGGACGCGTCACCTCAAACCCTTTCCCCTGTATCCCTTTCTGGCGAGGTTTTGGAGCCTCCGACGTGGCGCTTCTACGTGAAGGAGCCACTTTCGGCAGCTCCCGCCTCCATCTCCATCAAGGGTCAAAGCTCAGTGAGAGCGGGCTAGAGACGCACCGGGAAGCAGACAAACCTAGGGTCCACAAGACAGTGTCTCGGAGACGGCTTCCCACTGGGGTGAACAGACTCACAGTCCCAAGTTACTCACACCAGGGAACTCGCTGTGGAGGGAGCGGGGCGCGAGCTACAGTCCCGGCAGCCTCAGCACAGGCTCGGATCCTTCCGCCCCACTCCCTCAAGTCCGTTCCCGCGGCCCGGTGCCCCGCAGCTGCCCACCCAGAGCCCGAGTTAGATCTCCTTTAGAGTCCGAGGTCTGTCTTCTTATCCCATTCCTGGAGACCGGCTGCTGCGGGCTCCAGAGGAGAAAGGGACTTTTTGAGAAGAGAAGCGGAGGCAGACGATGAAGGGAAGGCGAGCACAAGTCGGCGATTTTCGCGCGCTTTGTCGCGGGGGGTTGTGGGTAGCTCGCCGGGAGGGAAAAGAAAACCCCGAAGCCGGTCGCGCCGCCCGTCGGGCCGGAGGGGATGTTCGAGGACGAGCCCCAAGCCGAGGGGGTGGCGGCGGTCGCCGCGGCCAGGGAGGCGCTGCAGGCCCTGTGCCAGGAGCTGAACCTGGACGAGGGGAGCGCGGCCGAAGCTCTGGATGACTTCACCGCCATCCGCGGCAACTACAGCCTAGAGGTGAGCGGCGGCAGGTGGGCGGCGGCCCCGACCCTCGCCAGGCCCCACCCCCGGCACGCCCCCGCCCCAGCCTATCGGGCGGTGGGAGTTCCCCCACCTACAAGGGTCTCTGAAGAGTGCGGGGAGGGAAGGGTGGGTGTAGCTCGGCCAACCCACCCATTTGTTTTGAGGCGGGAAACCGAAGCTCAGAAAGGGAGCTGCTGGTTCTGAGTCCCGCGCTGCTCCGGGGTTCCCTAGGCTCCAGACTTTCAAACTTGATTTCTGCGCGCCGCCCAGCGCCCCAAACGGCACGGCGCTGCCGTTAAATCGATCAGACCTGATCTAGTGGTAAAATGAATTGCTCATCGCTGCTCAGCCCTTTGATTATGTCTCCCCCACTCTTTTGAAGCACTGTTGGATCCTCATTCCACAGAAGGAGAAAGTGGCGTCATAAGAAGTTAATTTAGCGCCCATGGTGATGCAGTCTGCGGTGCAGCCGGGCTCGGCAGTATGAGCCATTTAACTTCTCCTTCCGTCCACCTCATCAAGTTTAGCAGTTAGTTCATTTATACCATGCACTGTAGTTTGATCAAAGTCAGCACACACAAAGCTCTTCTCAGCCCCCATGTTTCTCTCTGCCAGGCTGTTGCCCTGATGATTGATGTGGTTGGTGTCTGACTCTGAGTAAAATAAATGGTGCTTGTTATCATTATTAGATATTCCCAGTAACTTTTATATATATTTGTTTTTACAGCAGGCAGTGACTACTATACCTGTTTTCTTGGTGGTGTTACAGCTCGGGATCATTTTTAGAGGATTAGAGTCACTCTAATACAGAAACCCAGATTGGTCATAAGTTTAGTGTAGAAGTAGACTTGTGTTGGCATGTATGTGGAATTCATGTCCATGGGTTCAGCAGATCCAGAGTATTTGGGGAAAATTACATTTGTCCTGAGCATGAACAGACTTGTCAGTCCACAAACAGTATAGTATTATTTACATCAAATAATCTAGAGATGATCGTAGGTTATGTGCAAATCATTGCCATTTTAAATCAGGGACTTGAACATCCTTAGATTTTGGTATCTTCTGGAGTACAGGAGCCATTCCCCAGGCGTATCAAGACAGACTATTTCAGCATCCAACTGAGATGTACAAAAGCTTTCATTATACACATGGGCAGGATTCACGTATAGGATTCCTCTGTCTCAGACTGCCAATGTAATAATTGCTGGGTGTGGAGTGACTGCTGTACACGTGTCTATACTCAGTACCTGAGACTGACTTACGTGTTTTCAGGAAAAGGCAGAATAGACTTTAATAAAAGATAGTGATCTGCAACAGAAGGCTCATAGCAGGAAACCCGTGAGAAGCTGAAAGGATGGGAGAGCTGGAGAGCTGGCTCGGTGGGTAACGTGCTTGCTGAGCGAGCATGTCCACCTGGATCCCCAGCAGCCACATAAAAGGCAGGTGCAGTGGCAGTATGGTCTGTAACCTGGGGGTTACAGGTAAGGAGAAATGGAGGGGTGAAGACAGGCAAATCTCAAGGGCGCTCTGACCTGCCCGTCTAGCTGAAATACAGAGCTCCGGGTTCAGTGAGCGACTCTGCCTTAAAAGGTGAGAATGATAGATGACGTCACCCAGCATCTAACTCTGGCCATCATTCATGCATACATGACTGGGTGAGCGCATGGATATACATGTGCACGTACACGCACATACACATATGCTGTACATACAGAAAAGTAAAGAACATTTTAATGACATCTCAGTTGAAAATATATTGTTTTTTGGTTTTTTGTTTTTTGTTTTTTTTTTTTTGACACCCCGGAAAAGCATTCTAATCTCCCAGGCCTTATTTGCTCTCCTCAGATAAGCGTGATTGAATACAATGTGTGTCCAAGTCACTGAAACTAGACGCTTGTTTCAAATTCTTAAGCATGTTAAGCTCAGTCCAGGTTGTGTGCTTTCTGCAGGTCACTCTGCCTGGACTATTTCCCTTCACCCGTGATTCCATAGAAGGCTGATGATCTGAATTCCAAATCCATGGTTAGGCAGAGCTGATTGATGCTTGAATGTTTGCTTTAGAAAACACTTGTATATGACTTGAGTTTGGGAGCATATTGTTCTGTAGTTTGTTTCTTTTTGTTCTTTTTCTTTTATTTGTTGGCCGTTGGAGCAGAGGCATCTTCCTCTCTCTGCTGCCACCTAAGACTCCTCGCCACAGACTCCACCCCTATCTAAGTCACACAGGAGCCCTGCTGATAGTTTTCCTCTGCTCACTCTCCTTAACTACATTTTCTGGTAGTTTGCTACTTAGCAGTTTTAAATCTTCCTTTCGGAAGTCTTTGTTGAATTCTAGTCAAAGTCAGTTACTACACTGTATTTCCCACACTTTCTCTTCGATTCTTACAACCTATTTTTTTTTTTTTTTTTTACCAATTATACAGAATAGTTTCTTAGCTTTAGACTTGGAAATTTAGGCTATCTTTGATTTCGTTGTTCTGTTTTTTCAAGCACTCTACCATTAAGGTATTTTTCCAACCCTGTCACAAAAATCTTTTTAAATAAAATTTCAATTTATAATGGGGACCAATGCCTTGGTGCATGTGTGGAGGTTAGAGAACAACTCCTGTGGAGTCAGGTCTCTCCTATGTTTGCATGGGTTCCAGGGATCACAGAGAGCGCTTCAGGCCTGCACAGCAAGTGCCATCTCTCCAGCCCTGCATCTGTAAGTCTTTCCTTGAGATTATACTATGATTACATCACTCTCCCTGTCCCTTTCCTCCCCCCCAAGCCCTCCCGTGTACCTCCCCTTTGTGCTCTCTCAACTTCATGGCCATTTTCTTTATTGTTGTTCCATATGTATGTGTATGTCTATGTGTGTATATTTCTAAACATATGAATACAGCCTGCTTGGTGCATATGTTTATGTTTTGGGGGTGAGCGTTTGATGCTGGAGAACCAATCCCTGTGCTTTCTCTCTCTTTCAACATCCTTAGTTGCCTGTAGTTTGTCATCTAGGTTCTTCCTTGCACATTAGCACGTCTACGGATGCCATCCTTGTTCAGGTCTTGTTTAGACAGCCATGTTGGTGTCTGCATCTGTAATTCTTTTTTTTTTTTTTTTGGTTTTTCGAGACAGGGTTTCTCTGTGTAGCCCTGGCTGTCCTGGAACTCACTCTGTAGACCAGACTGGCCTTGAACTTAGAAATCCGCCTGTCTCTGCTTCCCAAGTGCTGGGATTAAAGGCGTGCACCACCACTGCCCAGCTACTCCTGTAATTCTTAATCCTCAAACTTCAACTCTGTTTCATCCAATCATGAGGTGTTTTCAGTTTGAAAACATTTGAAGCCAAGAGCAGAATATTAAGTGTTGAATTACCAATCATTACTTTTTTTAGAGCATGTAAACTGAGATGCCTACAGTGGTGGATAACTATGTTTAATAGTTTAAAGATGATTTGCTGTGGGATAAATAATGCCCCAAATCTTTATTTTACCTCACAAAAAATGACATTGTCTTCATATTGTAAATATTAATACATTATTATATATCAATTTATTATACTATATTATGTTAATGTGACACATATATTAATATAAATATTAATATTTTTGACATGTGACACCTTTGGTGACTTTCTATTCTGTTTTTTCTCTGCCAAATTGGTTAAAAAGAAACATAAAACATAGAAAAGAATAAATACCATCAAGAACATGACTGGTGTTTTAAAACTGAGAAATATGCCAGATGTGGCACATGCCTTTAATCTAGCACTCAGGAGGCAGAGGCAGGCGGATCTCTATGAGTTTGAGGCTAGCTTGGTCTACAGAAGTAGTTCCAAGACAGCCAAGGCTATACAGAGAAACCCTATCTTCAAAACAAAACAAAACAAAGAACTGAGAAAGATAATACAAAGAGATTTTAGTAGAATTCTTTCAGTAAAGACTAAATTTGGAATTAAATAAGATTTTTAGATTAGAAATTTAGAAAATTTTCTGATCTTTTTTTTTTTTTTATGCTGTGGTTCGAAGAAGAAGAAGAAGAATGTGGAGGTCTGTACTGATGTTTAGGATTGTATTCGCCATATTTTCTCGGGTTTAGACAGATGAAGTTGTAAGGCCTCCTCCATACAAGCATTTTAAGGTGTCTCCGTATTGTGTTTGTGTTGGCCTGCAGGGAGAAGTCATGCACTGGCTGGCATGCTCCTTGTATGTGGCTTGCCGTAAGAGCATCATTCCCACAGTGGGAAAGGGCGTCATGGAAGGCAACTGTGTCTCACTCACCAGAATACTCCGCTCAGCTAAGTTAAGGTAAGACATTTTGAGTTTTCCAAATGTTTTAGAAGTACTAGGTTTGGGCTAGAGAGGTGGCTGCATGGGTAGAGTATTTGCATTAGTGCCAGGTTTTAGTGATACGGGTCCTCAGCACTGGGGGGCCCAGGCAGGCCAATCCTGGGGGCTTGTCGGCTAACCAGGCTAGTCAAGATGACACCTCTATCTCAAAAATTAGAGTGGAGGCTCTGTAGAGATGGCCCGGGGCTTAAGAGGGCTTTCTTTTCCAGAGAACCTGTATTTGGTTCTTAACACCCATGTCAGGGGCTCACAACCCCTTGTAACTACATTTCCAAGGGCTCGGACACCTCATTCTTGCCTTCATAGGCATCTGCTCAGACATGGCATGCACACATACATGTACACACACAAAGATAAATTTTAAAATGTTTAGAAAAATCAAGTGGAAACGGGATTGAGGGAGACACTCCAGTGTCATTCGCTGGCTTCCACTTGTAGCCACAAGAACAAGTGTGTGCACATGCACACGCACACACGTGTGCACTCACACAGCACATGCGTGCAGAGGCCTAACTTTCATTGTAGGCTTCAGTTTCTCTCGTTCTAAGTCATCTGACTTTGCTCAGCCCCTAGTGTGTTACTGCATGCCCTTTCTAGTCTGACATTGCTTCTTTACTCACCCTCTGCAGATCCGAACACCAACCAAAGACTCTGTTAAACAGATTTTAGCTCTACCTTTACTCACTAATTTTTTTTTAAAGGGAAACAGTTTAAAGCTTTTGGAGAACAGCCATAGGCCTGTCTCACCGCCACTCGCGCTGCACCTTACTCACTTGGTCACTTTGTGTCACGTGCGCGCTCGCTCTCTCAGTGTTTGTTACTTAATCATTTGAAAATATGCTGTATTCATCAGAGCCTTTTACCTTGTTTCTTTCAATGATATTTTAATTAATCAGTTATTAACTTATTTTTGAGAGTGGATCTCAGTTTATAGTCCAGATCCAGGCTAGTATCAAAACTGTGGCTCCTGCTTCAGCCTTCCAAGTGGTACAGTTATAAATGTGTGTCAACATGCCCAGTTTCTGTGATATTTCTTAATGAACTGTTAGTCAGGAGCTTAATACAAACTGTTTTTCAAATCTGTCATCTCCATTCTAGTTTGATCACTTTTCCTGGTAGCGTTGTTTTCCTTTGAGCACGGTTTCCAATTTGGGATTAGTACTACATTCGCTTATGCCCTTTAATAAGGAATATTTCTAAAACCATTGTTTCTTATGACATTATTGGGATTATAGGCATGCACCACCAAGATAATAAGAAGCAGTTATTATAAAGATTTAAAAAATTATGTGGCCATGATGAGAAAAAGTTTGTTTATACAACAGTGGCTAGGTTTTGTTTAATTTAAAGTTACCATAGCATAAATCTTCATTTTTATCAATGACAAATTGAGATCTAGTGAACATTCTTTAATCATCTTGACTTTATCAATTTTCTTTTTTGTTTTTTTTTGGTTTTTTTGGTTTTTCGAGATTAATTTTCTATAAACCTAAAATTGTTGTTTTTGTTTTTTGTTTTTAATGTGAACTGAAACTACATGTACTACGACCCATTCCAAAATGGGGCTTTAATAATTGCTTTCTTCTACTGTGGATACTCAGGGTTAGGAAGTAGACATGATCTCACTCAGTTTTATCAGTAACTCCCCCTCCCTTACCCCAGAAGTGCACGTCAGCATGTATCTGAATCTGGATTATTGCTTTTCTTTGTTTCCTGCCGAGGTAAATAGTCCTATGTAGTTGACCAAAGAACAAGTAAAAGGTAGGACTTCTATGGAGTGCTTAGCAGTGGCAAGTTAAGACATAAAAATCAACTATATGGCAGAAAAGAGGACAATACATTGATAAGATGACTGAAGTCAGCAACACCAATGAGCTGAAGATGGAACTAACACGCCACTGCATGTGGTTGTCCTAAATACTTAAAATCACTGTATGCACTTTTCTGATTTCACACTTGTGTTTACTTAATCGTAGGGAAACATCAGACAAATCCCAAATGAGGCGCAATCTACTCTAAAGAGGACCGGGGTAATTGTAGCTCTTATTAGAAAATGTTAGTGTCAGGTCGGATAAGTTGGTAGTGTGATTGCCTAGTGTGCGTGAGGCCGTAGGCTTCATCCCAGGTTCCATAGGAAAGCTGGCTGGTGTAGCATACGCCTGTCATTCCAGCGCTGGGGTGATGGAGACAGGAAGACTAGGCATTCAGATCCTCCTTGACTAGGTAGCAAGTCCAAAGCCAGCCTGGACTACATGGTACCTGTCTCTAAACCACAGAGTTATAGCTTTGAAAAATTAAATCAGTGCATACGATGAGTTCTGGAGGTGGATGGCGATGGAGGCTTTGTGTGCGTGTATCAGGTGCTACTGGACTGCAGACGTTAAGATGGAGAGTCTAATGCCGGGCATAGTGTATCAGAGATAGAAAGATGAGTTTTAAAGGTGGGGCATGCACCTGTGTGGGGCGGTGCCTGCAGAGAACGAGTTGGATGTAATGAGACGCCACGTCACTTATCCTAGCACTCAAGAGGCTAAGGCAGGGAGGTCACAATTTTGAGGTCACCCTGTTCATTCATTTTTATCATCTGATCAATGGTTCAAATCCAGCCTAGGGTACATACGTACCAGGAAACTGCATCCTAATTTCCAGTGAAGCTTGTCTAAAGGAAGTAATTCTCAAAAGTCCTACCCCAGTCTACCCCCTGCCAAAAAAGGGAAAAGCTCTTCATAGCAACTGGGAGAAGAAAAGAAAAAAATAGTATGTCTTTCTTTCTTTCTTTCTTTCTTTCTTTCTTTCTTTCTTTCTTTCTTTCTTTCTTTCTTTCTTTGTTGCTGCTGTTGATAAAGATTTTTTTAGAATTCAGATTTTAGTTAACATGTCAAATTTACTTGCGAACAATTAACTGAAAACTTTTAAAAGAAATTATCAAGTATTTCTCTATATATTATATATAATAAAGTAAACTTTGGATACTATGAGGCTTTAATTTAAGACTACACTAACAGAGTATACTCATTATTGAATAACCTGAGAAAGTGAAATAACAATCTGTTATGATTTCTAAGTATCATATACACCTTTAATCTCGGCACTCAGGAGGCAGAGGCAGGCAGATCTCTGAGTTTGAGGCCAGCCTGGTCTACAGAGCAAGTTCCAGGACAGCCAGGCCACACAAGAGAAACTGTCTCAAACAAACAAAAAGAACTCAAACACTTGAACATGACTCCTGCCTGTAGTATAGTCTGGTGCTTTGTGAACCACTTTTCATTGGGGAGACTTATTTTATCTTCACACTAACTTTGTGAACCTGTACACTGTTGACTGACATTGACCTCATAAACTACATGTAGAACACTGGCTCCGTGTAGAGGATGAAAGAGTGCTTTTGTTGCCCGTATCACAGAGGACCGCTGTCACTTCGGTTTTCTCAGTCCCCGCGACATTCCTGGAACCAGTGTGGTTTGTAGTGCTGGGAGTGGGGGTTTAAGCTGGGGTGAGGGTTTATGTTGTTTTTAATTTAGGTTTTTAAAACAAAGATTTTTAGTCATGAAGCGAATGTGTCATTTTCAATCCATTATGTGGACTAATTTTAAAGTTTCCTTTTCTTTCTTGTTTTTAAAGCTTAATACAATTTTTTAGTAAAATGAAGAAGTGGATGGACATGTCAAATCTACCACAAGAATTTCGTGAGCGGATAGAAAGGCTAGAAAGAAATTTTGAAGTATCTACAGTAATTTTTAAAAAATTTGAGCCCATTTTTTTAGATATCTTTCAAAATCCATATGAAGAGCTACCAAAGTTGCCACGAAGCAGAAAGCAAAGGTAAAACTCTTAATCTCCTATATTTGTGATGCAAAATTATTAGGAGACTTTAATTTTAAAAGTCTGCATTTACCTTTCTGCAGAGACTTAAATTTCTTTTGAAATTCATGGACAATTATATTTCAAAATAAGGATAATACTTTAGTTATTTTTCTTTAATCTGATTGTTGAATGCATACTGCACAGAGTCTGCTTCTGGACCGTCTGTCCACCCGAGGGGAATCGTACCTGCAGTTTGACCCTTTTGTTTATATTTGCTCTCAATGCTTAACAGGTTAGTCAGACAAAATAAAACAGTAAACGAAAACAAAACTTCTTCCTTTCAGGAGGGTTCCTTGCAGTGTTAAGGATCTCTTTAATTTCTGCTGGACACTCTTTGTTTACACTAAGGGTAAGTTATACTCTCAGTGCTTTCTACTCTGTGATTTGGTGATGTTTGGCATGAGAGGTTTCTGGATTTTAACTTCTTTTTCCTTATGAAGGTAATTTTCGTATGATTGGTGATGATTTAGTAAACTCATATCATTTACTTCTGTGCTGCTTGGACCTGATTTTTGCCAATGCTATAATGTGCCCAAATAGACAAGACTTGTTAAATCCATCATTTAAAGGTAAAATACTTATTTTTGAAAAGTGATTATTAACTTTTAGAAAAAGTTTAAAAATTGACTGTTCTTCTGTCCCTCCTGTCCCCTTCATGCTTTGTCAAACTAGGTTTACCGTCTGATTTCCATGCTCCAGACTTCAAAGCTGCAGAAGAGCCTCCCTGTATCATTGCTGTACTTTGTGATCTGCATGATGGACTGCTAGTAGAAGCAAAAGGAATAAAGGAGCATTACTTTAAGCCATACATTTCAAAACTCTTTGATAAAAAGGTACTAATAATTAAATAAGATGTTTAGGGGTCAGGAGCAACCTGAAAGTAAAGTATCTTCTCAACATTCCAGGACCCATGGTCAGATATCCCAGGTCTGGGACTAGAGAGATGGCTCTGAAGTTAAGAGCACTTACTGCTCGTGCAGAAGACCCAGGTTCAATTCCCAGCACCCACATGGAAGCTCAGAACTTCCTGTAACTTCAGGTTCCTGGGATCCAATGCCCTTGAGTCCCAAATCTCAGTGTCTGCTGTGGTGCAACACTGTCCCCTAGTCACAAGAGAAACTGAGTGCTTGAAGAACACGCTGACTTACATGGATGTCATGTCAGGGAAATGCAGAGCCAGAAATTGTAGGGGGTTCTGGCAGAAACCCACATGCTCTTGACAAAGGACCATGATAAGCACGAGGTACAGAGTAAACTGATTGATTTCTGACATAGTTTCAATAGCTGCTGCTTATTAAATCTATTGTAATAGTATAACAACAATTGCTTTATTTTCTTTTGGTTTTGTAAGACTGGGTCTTACTGTTTCGCTCTGGCTGTCCTGGGAGTCAGTTTGTAAACCAGGCTGTCCTTGGAGTCGCAGAGATCTGCCTTCCTCTGCCTTCCAGGTATTAGAGGCATGCGCCTCGACACTCAGACACCGCTACTGCTTTAGTGCCACGTAACGAAAGCAGAAAACTATTGGCAGGCTACTTCCATACATTCTGAATTTTTTTCTTTAATGAGTTATCTTTGTATTTCTGAATTAATTTATCATGAATTAACTTATTTCTTGAACATTGTATCATATAATTCAACTAGGCCTTGTCATTTCTCTTCAGTGAAAGGATTTGGTTTAACTCATCATTCTGGTCCCCCACTTAGTATTAAGAGATTTTTATTTACTTATTTGTTATTGTTGTTGTTGTCGTCGTCGTTGTTGTTGTTTGATTTCTGAAACAGGGTTTCTCTGTGTAGCCATGGCTGTTCTGAACTAGTTCTGTAGACCAGGCTGGCCCCAAACTCATAGAGAGCCACCTGTCTCTGCCTCCCAAGTGTTGGGATTAAAGGTGTGTGCTACAGTTGCCTGGTTTAAAAAAATTTTTTTTAAGTATTATTATTATTGTGTGTGCATGGATGTCTCTTGTATATATGAGTGCATATGTCACAGCATGTGTGGAGGTCACAGAACAACTTTATGGAGTCAGTTCTTTGCTTCCTCCTTTAAGTGTGTTCAAGGCATCAAATTCAGATTGTGTGGCAGGCGCCTGTGTCTTTTGAGCCCCCCAAGCCCGTGGTATTCTCATAATCACAAAGCCTTTCCTAACTGGTTTGTCTTCCTCTGTACTTTGTATCCAGTCTTCCCTGCCGTGGAGGATGTATAAATCATGGCTTCATGCGGGCATGGTTAACCTCTCCAGCAGAGTAATAGTTACAGAATATATTGTGCAGATGCAGTATACCCTCGTCCAGTAACCCACACCTCATTTTGTTTGTATAACTGGCTATTTGTCTTGGCATAATTATTATAACAATTTATTTCATTCCAGAAACAAAAAACATCTTCCAAACCATTGTTCTAGTTTTGAAAATACTTGGAAGCTAGTCAAGCATTCTGTATTGCGTGATTGGACAGGGTAGTATTTCAGCTCTAGCGCCAGAGGTGGTGCTTGGCTTGCAGGATGATATTTACTTTTTATCTTGTTGACAAGAAGCTATAGCAATTCAGGGTTGGAATTTCTCTGTGGTAAACTGTTACCAAGCAAATGATGGCTATCACTCTTTGGAGGCAGTTCTGAAGTTATACTCAGCTCTCTCCATTCACGTAAGCTGGGCCCTTGCATTTTCATGTGGCGGCACCACAACCGCCTGATTACGGCAAGACACAGGACTGCTGATAGCTGTGCAGCTTTCTTCTCAGCAGTGATAGGAATCAAGGTGTTCCTTCTCCCCATTTGTGGTACTGAAGATCAAAACCATGGCTGTAGAAATGTTAGGCTGGCGTTGAACCACCAAGCTAACACCCAACCCCTACATTTCCGTTTAATTTTTTTGTTTGTTTGGTTTTTGTTGTTGTTGAGGTTATTGAGGTTTTTTTGTTTTGTTTTGTTTTGTTTTTAGACAAATCTCATGTAATTTAGGCTAGCCTCAAACTCACTGTGGAGCTAAGGATAACCTTAAATTACTGATCTTCTTGCCTCTACCTCTCAAGCTCTGGGATTGCAAGCATGTGCTACACACCGCACTCGGCACTCCTTTTAAACGTTTTGCTTGCCTGAAGCATGGTCTCATTGACTAATATGGTTTTGAATATGGATAATGGATCTCTCTCACTAGAATTACCAGAAGTTGTTAAGAATGCTTTCTCAGTGCAGAGAATAAATGTCAGTGGGATGTGTAGCCACAAAAGGAACACCTGCATCCCATCCCTCTCAAGGCTCAGGGACCGTTTAGAAGTGGTGGCGGAATTCCAGTATCCAGAGGTCAGGGAGGGCCACAGCAAACAATTTCTTTTAGACATGACAGAACCACTCCACTCAAGGAGTCCACAGCAGCTGTGGTTGCCTGCACAAGATCAATCCATTCAGCATTCTAGTAGGGAGTATTTTGAAAATTTGTCTTAAGGGCTGTGTAGTACAATGGTATAGTGCTCACTTAGCATGAGTAAGGTCCCAAATTCAATATCTAGGACCATTATAAACCAAAATACCTTGATTTTACTTTAATTGGGAGATGGTGCTAGAGAACAATGAAATTTGAATTTAATTTGGTTTACTATTTCATGATAGAAGTGTTACTGATCTAAATGTCCTTTTTTAAAAAATATATTTATTGAATTAATTTTATGTATGTGTGTGCTTGAGTGTATATGTTTGTGCACCACATGTGTGCAAGATCACTCCCAAGATCAGAAGAGACATTGGATCTTCTAGAACTGGAGTTACAGATGGTTGTGAACCACAGTGTGTGCTAGGAACAGGATCCTGGTCCTTTGCAAGAACAGCCAGTGCTGTTAACAGCTGAGCCATGTCTTGAGCCTCTGGTCTGAAATTTTTAATAATTTTTTTACACATGTTATATATATGTGTGTGTGTGTGTGTGTGTGTGTGTGTGTGTGTGTGTGTGTGTGAAAATATTCTTTTAAATCTCATTTTTGTGTTTGTTAATATTGCCTAAATTATTTTTTGTTTGCAGATTTTAAAAGGTGAATGTCTCTTGGATCTTTCCAGTTTTACTGATAATAGGTAAGTATTTACAGATGGGTGTCGTGGTGCACACCTGTGTATAATGTCAGCACAGGGACATGGCAGGAGGATCAGAAGTTCAGGGCTGCCCTTGCTACATAGTGAGTTTGAGGCCAGCCTAGGCTACGTGAGCTCATAGAGATAATAAGTAAATATCCAATCCAAACAGTGTATGGCACGTCACAGACCGGCAGTAATGTTTGATCGCGTGAAACATTAAGTATGAAGGTAACTCCTTCATATTCACAATCTTGCTTTAATGGCATTGAATGGAATTGTCATAAAACCTTGTTGGCTAAATACATTTAAGAAACATTTGCATTTGAAACAATTATACTCCTGTGAGAACTCAGAAATACACACAATAAATACATCTATGTTTGATTTTATATTCTTCCAATTAATTAATGTTGGCAACTGAAAATTTCCTCATTTCAAAGCCACTCTTATTTCCTTAGTGATCAGATGTTACTTTCTGTTCTTGAACTTGTGTCACTGTTTTAAAATTAAAGTAAATAGTATGCTTTGACTTGCGAGTCGAGGTAAGTTATTGCTGTGACTCATGAATGTTCATAATGAGGTAGCAACCTCTGAGATCCTTAGATAAGTAAGGAGGGTGAAAATGCTGAGTCGTCCTTTCCCCCAGCTATTGTCTGAATCTGTTTTTATGCTGAGATATTATGCTGTACAGCTCAGTTTTCTTCTGGCCGCTTAAAGCAGCTCTCTTTGCAGCAAAGCCGTGAACAAGGAATATGAAGAGTATGTTCTAACTGTTGGGGACTTCGATGAGAGGATCTTTTTGGGAGCAGATGCAGAGGAGGAGATTGGAACACCTCGAAAGTTCACTGCTGACACCCCATTTGGGAAACTGACATCACAGGCCAGTGTGGAATGCAACCTTCAACAACACTTTGAAAAAGTAATATAACCTAGCCTGGCCTCAGTTGTGAACGATGCTTGTCTTTTCTCTCTCTCATTCTACTAACAGCAGAGGCATCTTTCAAGTTAGATATTGCATTTCTTCTACTAATCCATAGTGCCCATGAAAGCCCTAAAAGGTAATTATTCGTCAGCTATGCTACTTACTATTGCTTTATGTACATTTCCAGGCACACTGGGTCAGTCAGAATATGTGTCTTTTGACATAACACTTAGACTTTCTTACAGGTTCCTTTGCTTTATTAGCCTGTGTTCTGTTGCTTCAGAATTGTAGTTTACTTCCCTGCGCTTGACACAGATGGCTTTTGTCTGATTTTTGCTGTGTAGCTGTAGACCGGAGCGTTGAGGGCCAAGGCTTAACTTCCTGTGCTTCCGTGTGAGGTTTGATAGAGAGCGAAGGCCAATGGAGAACTCACTCTGCAGAGTGGGCGCCCACCTCCGAGCTCTTCTGTTGGCTTCATCAGCACGGACACAGTCTGTACTTACCTGTGTCCATTTCCTCCTGTATAAAATCAAAGTAGGTAGGCAGTATTTCCCGGCCATGCTGTAGGGGATAGGTGAGGCTATAGATGTGAAGTATGATCCAGTTGTCCAGTTGTCATTAGCATAATGTTGCTAGACAGCTGGTGGGCAACCTGTAAAGGAAGGAACGCAATCAGTAATGTACCTGTAAATATGAGCACAGAAGATGGGACACACCCCGAATTAAACATTCGGTCGGAGGAAATAACTTGTTAATCTTACACATTTTTGTTGGGTGTGGTGGTGCATGCCATTAAGTCCTCAAGAGGCAAAAACAGGTGGGTCTCTGTGAGTTCAAGGCCAGCCTGGTCTACAAAGCACTCTAGGACAGCCAGGGCTGTTGCACAGTGAAACCCTGTTTTGAAAAACCAAAAATAAATAAAATAAAATAAATAAATAAATACATAATAAAAATCGACACAGTGGGGCTGGAGAGATGGCTCAGGGGTTAAGAGCACTGGCAACTCTTCCAGAGGTCATGAGTTCAATTCCCAGCAACCACATGGTGGCTCACAACCATCTGTAATTGGATCCAAATCCCTCGTCACATAAAATAAATAAATAAGTCTTTTTTTAAAAAAAAAAAAAAAAAAAAAAATCGACACAGTTTCCTTTTCTGACAGAAACGGTCATTTGCCCCTTCTACCCCACTTACTGGACGGCGATATTTACAAGAAAAAGAAGCGGTCACCACACCTGTTGCTTCAGCTACTCAAAGTGTAAGCCGATTACAGAGTATTGTAGCTGGATTAAAAAATGCACCAAGTGAGCAACTTCTGAATATTTTTGAGTAAGTATGTCATTTTTGTGTTTTATTAAAATCAGATACTTTGTTCAGTTATGTTTTTAATATATTCGGCATTTTTGAGACTGGGAGTACACGGGGCAAGTTTTATTGCATCAATTTGATCTTAAAATATGTTGACATCTAGGCAGAAGTATCTACTGAAAAATTGTTTTTTTGCAGAATAATAGGCTTTCAAGTGTGTTTGAAAATTTGAGTGCAGACACTCCACTCTTGTAAGTTCTTGAGTTATTTGTGGGTTTTCCTTTTTAGTTTATTTTCTCTTTTAATGCATTTTGCATTCTTGCATGTATTTACGGGGGAAGCTTTAGCGTGCCATGGCGTGTTTGTAGAGGCCGAGACAACCTGATAAAGTCAGTTCTCTCCTTCCACCATGCAGACCGTGAATATCGAATTCAGGTTGTTAGGCTCAGAGGCAAGGCCCTTACCCACTAGGCCGTCTCCCTGGCCCGTAAGTTCACTTTAAATGAACTCAGCCTGAGTGGGTTTTGAAGGTGAGACTGGTTACCTACTGGGCATAGTACACAGTGGGATTTCATGGAATTGATTTTTAAGAGGTGCGTTTCCTGGTAAAGATGGTAGGATGGTGCCAGAGCAGAGACCATTCTTTTCTGACTCCTAATGAAAATAAAAGAATAATGAGAATCAGGAAAATAATGATCAACAGCTGCCTTTGAGGGAGAGAGAGAGGATTTCATGGTATAAACTTCTAAATTAGTGGTGAGGCAGGTAATGGAGGAGTCTGTCCCGACCATCCCCAACAGGTGGTGCTGGAAAGGGTGTGCTTGGTAGACTCATGTTCCTCCTCACCGGTCTGCACTGGGCTCTTCCTCCATCCTTCTGTGAGGCATAATGGTCAGGAGTTCAAGACCAGCCTAGGTTACAGGGGACCTCAGCTCAAAAACAAGCAAGGAGAGCTGGGAGAGAGAGGCGACAACATTTCCAGGTCCAGGCCACTGATGTTGTCCTCTGAGAATTAGTCCTGTCAAATAACTTAGGCTACACCTGACTCTGCCACTCACTCCTCTTTCCGTTGATGACTGAGCAGGAAGGAGTGCTTCCTGGTTACTTGAGCCCAGAGTAGTTTTAAAAAATAACTCATTTGGTAAAGTGCTGAGACCCTGAGTTTGATTCATCAGATCCCACTAAAGAAGCTGAGTGTGTGGTGCTGTGCCTTTGTAAAGCACAATACCAAGATGGCAGAAACAAGAGGATGCTTGAGGCTCACTGGCTAGCTCGCCTTGCCTGAGAACGCAGGCCAGTGAGAGAACCTATCTGAAAAACAAAGTGGTCAGTTTCTGAGGATTGGTGCCTAAGGGTGCCTAAGGATGCCTTTGGGATCCACAGCCAAATCCACAGATGTACATAGACATAAGAAACGGGAGAAAAGTTATACTCCAAAGTCGTTAGTTTCTTACCGACTCTGAGGCATGGCTGTATCTCGTAATCATGGTCACAGTGTTGGCAAGACTGTAGTAAGTCTCATAGGAAGAGCAAGTACAGAGTCATTGCCTGAGATAGGGCTTATTAGCATGGTGAACCTTGAAAAAGCAGGGTATTAAGACATAGAAGTGAAAGTCCTAAGATTAATCTTTTAGGAATGTGAAATATATGCATAAATAAAATATCTCAAAGGAAAAGAGGGAAGGAGGAGCTGGGAGTGGAGCTCTTCACTGTAATCTCAGCACTTGAGAGGTGGAGACAGGATGAGAGGGGTTCTAAGTCATACTCCTTGGTTACATCTTGAACTACATGAAACACTGTCTCAAAAAATAAATAGAAAGGGGGGTAGTCCACACTAACAGAGAACAAGTAGGTTAAGTAGGTAGATGTGGTAAAGTTCATTAAAAAAAAAAAAAAATTCCAAAGAAAGAATGTCCCCATGTCTTCCCACCAGGGTTTAATCAGAATTACGGAATACTACACAAGCCTTCCGTTTTCCAGAGGTCATGATAACTAGGGAGAGATCCTCACAAAACTAAGGATCTCCCTAGGGGACTCTGGGATGAAGGTATTTACCTAAATCTCAGAAGAGAAGGAAAATCTGTGGTTCTCCAGAAAACGCTGAGGAGCACCTACACTCTCCTCTTGTTTCCGAAACCTTTAGGCCATATGAAGGTTGACAAGGTAGTCTAGAGTCTCAAAAATATCTCTGTAGAGACGTTGTAGGTAAGGCTGCAAGACTGTCCTGAAGATCCGGTCGTAGGAGTAGATTGGCCTGTACTGAACTGTCAGCATGGGTAAACGGAAAAGAAGTGGCACGGCCACTGTGCAAGCATGTCACAGCAACAGAAGAAAGGGACAGACACAGGAGCCGGGTGTGGGCAGGCGAGCTTGCAGTCCTAGCTCGTGCAGGGTAAAAGCAGGCGGAGCAGACCTCGAGTCATCTTTGGCTATATGACAAGTTCAAGAGCAGCCTGGGCTACATGAGACCATGTCTCAAAAAACAAACAAATCTAAAACTATAACAAACCAAAATAGGAAAAAAACCCTTTAAAACTCATGTGGAACCTCGGTACCCCAAATAACCAAAACAAATTTACAAAAAGAACAAAGCTGGAGGCTTTACATTTTATATCAATATAGTAGAATAGTACACAGCTTCAATAATCAAAATAGCATGGTATTGACCCAGACATGTATAAACCAGGGAAACAAAATGGAGAGAAATAAACTATATATATATTTTTCCAAGTGATCATTGATAGTAGTATCAAGTCCATGTAGTGGGTAAAGAGTAGAAAGAAGTGGCGTTGGCAGGGTGCAGGCGGTGTCGGCGTGTGCGGAAGAATGAAGGTGTTATGCAATATTTAAAAAATTAATTCAGGGCCAGTGAGATGGCTCAGGACTATGTATCTTTTATCTTTGGCTGCCAAGTCTGATGACCTGAGTTTGATGCTTAGGACCCACATGGTGGAAGAAGAGAGATGAATTCTAGATGTCCTCTGGCTGCTACATGTGCTCACACATACACACAAAATTAATAAAATAATAATAAATAAATAAATGCTCCTGGACCAGAGAGATGAGCCAGCAGTTAATAGTACTTGCTGCTTTTGCAGAGATCCAGGGTTTGATTCCGAGCATCCACATCAGACTGGCACCTTCTTTGGCCTCTGTGGGTACTGCACGCATTTTGTGTTCAAGCAGGCATCAAGTGTATGTTACTATACCTGGCAAAATAACATGACTAAAAATGCTTAAAGCTGGCTAGTAAGGCGGCTTAGCAAATGCCTGATAAGTTCAGTCCCTAAGACTTGCAGTGTATGGAACCACCCCCCTCTGACCTTCATACATGCTGTTACCTGCATCCCCTCTGCACACAAATTTATAAATTTTTTTTTTTTTTTTTTTTTTTTTTTTTGGCTTTTTTCGAGACAGGGTTTCTCTGTGTAGCCCTGGCTGTCCTGGAACTCACTCTGTAGACCAGGCTGGCCTCGAACTCAGAAATCCACCTGCCTCTGCCTCCCAAGTGCTGGGATTAAAGGCGTGCGCCACCACTGCCCGGCAATTTATAAATTTTTAAAAATGTTTAAAACACTCATATTTTTCCAGAGAGACAAACAAATGGCTAGTAGACGTATGAAAAAGTGCTGAGCACCGCTGTCTGCAGAAGTGCAAACCAAGGCCACAGGGAGCAGTTACCTCCCACACATCATGATTGCCATTAGCTACCCAAAAATCAAAAGATGGAATTATGAGTGTTACTCCGAACAGGAAGGAATTAGAATCCTTGGATATTCTTGTTGAGGATTGGAAAATGTGCAATCATAATATAAAATGTTTTCTCAGAACAGTAAAAATTGGGTGTGTGAAGGTTTATTGGGAAAAGGAGACTGTTGCACAGTCTGACAGCCTGAATTTGATCCCATGGTGGAAAGAGAACCAATTCTCCCAAGGTGTCCTCTGCGTCCACATGAAGACCATTGCACAGTAATGTTTTAAAAAGTTGATTATCATATGACTTAGTGTCTTAGTCAGGGTTTCTATTCCTGCACAAACATCATGACCAAGAAGCAAGTTGGGGAGGAATGGGTTTATTCAGCTTACTCTTCCATGTTGCTGGTCATCACCAGAGGAAGTCAGGACAGGAACTCAATCAGGTCAGGAAGCAGGAGCTGATGCAGAGGCCATGGAGGGATGTTCCTTACTGGCTTGCTTCCCCTGGCTTGCTCAGCTTGCTCTCTTATAGAACCCAAGACTACCAACCCAGGGATGACACCACCACAATGGGCCCTCCCCCCTTGATCACTAATTGAGAAAATGCCTTACAACTGGATCTTATGGAGACATTTCGCCAAGGGAGATTCCTTTCTCTGTGATAACTCCAGCTTGTGTCAAGATGACACACAAATCAACCAGTACATTTGGTTAATACCACTTCTAGAAAATATATTCAAAAAGTTAAAAGTAGCATCTTTTGTTGTTATGTGGTTTTGCTGTTGTTATTGAGACAGGGCCTCACTCTATAGTCCTGGCTGGCCTGGAATTCACAGAGATCTGCCTGCCTCTGCCTCTCTCATGCTGAAAATAGTATTTAAAGGGACATCTGTACATTGTATTCCCTGCACCATTATTCACAGTCATCAGTGTGTGGAAGCAAAATGCCCACAGGTGAATGAATCAAAGAATCAGTTTATGTAGACATAGAATAAGGTATTATTTAGCCTCAGGAAGGCAGGTCATATGCCATGGTGTGTCCACCTAGAGTATACAAAGTAAAATAAGGCAACCATAAAAGCATACTGTATGCTTGCATTTATATAATGAATATTAAGGTAGTCAAATTTTTTAAAAAAATGTATATGTAATTTTTTACATGTGCAATTTTGCTCTTTTAATTAATTTTAATATAGAAATTTATTGGGACTACATACCTTTATTTTATGTTGCTTTACATATATATATATATATATATTTATAAGCTAATAACTGAAAATAGAACTGTGGCCACTAAAAACTACTGGTTTTTAGTTTTGAGTTTTGTTTGTTCTTCAGCTGTGCAGCCCAGGCTGATTTTGAACTCATGATCTTTATGGTTTTGTATATCAGTGCTGAGCTCACTAGACTGTGTGTGTGTGTGTGTGTGTGTGGTGTGTGAGCACACACACGCATGCAGGTTTATATCTGTATTCCATGGTCTTTGGTGTGCTAGGCAAGCTGTCTGTCCCTGAGCTAGATCACAACCCTTAGGTAATTCTTGAAGAATCTTGAGGAATGTTGGTAACCCGGGTTTTTCTGATAAGCAGGTCTCTCTTGTATTTTATAGATCTTGTATGCGGAATCCTATGGGAAACATTATAACAATCGTGAAAGGGATAGGAGAGGCTTTCTGCCGGCACTATACTCAGTCCACAGATAAACAGCCAGGGTCTCACATAGGTAAGACGAGAAGATTAAAATGGCACAGCATTAAGTATGGAGACTGTCCCCACAGTCAGTCCCCTTCTCTTGCAGTTGATGTATCCATTACGTTTGAGTTTGCTTTCTAGGTTGTCATCACTATTTCGAAGGGTGCATGCTCTCTTTTGTTTTCTATAGACTTTGCCGTAAACAGACTAAAACTGGCAGAAATCTTGTATTATAAAATACTAGAGACGATAATGGTCCAGGAAACACGAAGACTTCATGGAATGGACATGTCAGTAAGTAAATCTACCCTTTTTGCTAGTTTGTTTTCTCTTTTTAAGAAAGTAAGACTTTTTATTCTATACAATATAAACAATAAAAATTTATATAATTTCTTAGTTTTTAGTTGAAGAAAAAGATTATGAGGGAGATTATGAAAAAGAGATTTACACTCTATTAGAAAATTTACACTCACTTGTATGTACAACCATCTACTTACACATGATTTATGCCTAGGACTCATTTTACCTAATGAGTTTAGAAGCCTCTTTGAAAACAGAGTTATACCATAGCTCTGCCACAGTTGTGAAAGCAGTCCTGGCCCAGAACATAAGAGCATACACTTGCACGTTACTGTCACCAGTGTAAATTCTTCACACACCCACAGTAATGTCTTCAGTGTAAAAGCCTCACAGTCTCTGCCTCCATCAGAGGCAGAATGATCCACTACCATATCTGCATGGACAGTCTCATCTCCAGTTCTTAAGCAAAGGCTGAGCTTGGCAGGAATAGAAATGTATTCAATGGGCAGCAGTCCATGAGCTACCGAAAAGGAACTGAATGTTTGTATTTCAAGGAGAGGTTTTTCTGCAAATGTTGGGTTATTTTTGATTGTCTACTTATATGTAATAAGGCACTAAGAAGTTGATAACCTGTGAGAACAACGTCCAGTGGTTTCGGGTAATGAGAGCTGCAGCTATTGGTGCCCTGGTCTTGCCTGGTTGTTGTAGGAAGAGAAACTGTCTCACGGCCCGGTTACAGTCTGCCTCTTCCTAAGTACCCGTAAAGTCCCGTCAGTTTCTCTAGAGAACAGTTCAGACCCCTAAAGGGTTATCATCTGACCCTTAGAATGCTGGTTGTGTGGACCCCCTCCCACAGTCTAACCCTGCAGACTTGCAGACCACCCTGCCCCTCGTCTGCCCTCGTCTCATTTCCACTTAGCGTTCTCCCTGTGCCATCAATGCCGTGTTTCCTCCAGGTTTCACACATCAAGTTCCTTCAAGTGTCTGTCTGTCTGTCTGTCTGTCTGTCTGTAGGCTCTCAAGTATATTTGAGTATCTTTTGTGAGTCATGTATCATCCTTTCTTCCTTTGGTCTTTGTGACTTGTGTTGTGGTTAAGATGACTTTTGGCTTCATCCTAAATAGAATTTCTGGGATTTTTATTCTCTTGGTTGATCTCTGGTGATTCTTAATAAAAGAAGGACCATAGATAGATCTTAAAAATTAATTTTGGAGTCCAGCAAGATGATTCGGTGGGTAAAAAGCACTTAGCATGTAAACCTGACAGCTTTAGTTTGATCCTCACAGCACACAGTACCTCCATGTGGGCATCGTGGTACATTGTGTATAGACATACAAACACATACACAACAAA
Organism: Uromys caudimaculatus; assembly: GCA_028551405.1. Classification (NCBI taxonomy): domain Eukaryota; kingdom Metazoa; phylum Chordata; class Mammalia; order Rodentia; family Muridae; genus Uromys; species Uromys caudimaculatus. Next base: position 20,894,221 of record CM052701.1, read on the forward strand.
ATAAGTGAAGATGAATTTTACAAGTATTGTGTGTATGGTGTATACGGCCATGCGCGTGTAGTGGCGCGGGTTTGGAGGTCAGAAGACTTTGTGGAGTCAGTTCTTTCCTCCCAACTTTATGTGCTTTCGGGGATCAAACTCAGGTTGTCAGGCAAGGCAAGTGCTTTTACCCACTCAGCTGTCTCAAGTAGCTTGTTTTTTTAAATGTTTACATCTGTTGGGGAGCACATGACACGGTGTGCGTGTGGAGGTGAGAAGTCGGTTTCACCCCCAATGTGTGGGTCCCTGGGATCAAGCTCCTGCTGTCACTCCTATTGCCAGGCAGGCTTACGCACTGAGTCATCTCCTCTGTGGCCCCCAAATAACCAGTTTTAAAAACTGAAAACATGTTAGTTTTTTTATTTTTGTAGGGGGTGGGGTTTGAGACAGAATTTCTCTGTGTAATCTTGACTGTCCTGGACTCGATCTGTAGACTTGAACTCAGATCCCTCTGCCTCTGCCTCCTAACTGCTGGGTTAAAGGCGTGCGCCAGCACTGCCTGGCAACATGTTAGATCTTATGCTCAGTGATGGAAGATGCTTTTGTTTTCCCAATGAAGCACTTTTCTCTGAGCTTTTAGCTTCTGTATTATTTTTTCTTTATTTCAGTGTTAATGTTTATGCTGACAAAATAATTAAAAGAAAACGAATCCCAAGGTTTTTTCCCAATGGAAATATTACCTATTTTATTTGTTAACATTTCTAGGCTCATTTTTTATGTCCCTCATTTAAATTAAAAATCTACAGATAAACAAGAATAAATATAATTGGAAAACTTTATCAGTGAGAGATATATAGGTACATAATATACATACATATATGAAACATAATATATGTATATATGATTATATATACATATATACATACACACATACATATAGAAAACAGTACTGGACCTATATCCTAATTATATAATTATCTCTGATAATTTAGGATAATATTTTTACAGATTATTTTGAGTATTTTTTTCTCCTTCCACTCCTCTTTTCCTAGTTGATTTTCTCCCCCCACCCCCATTCCCACTTGCAAAACCCTCTTCTCTTTCCCGTTCCCAGGAGCCCCAGGCATCCCACCGCTAGCCTTCCTTGTTACCCGACTGCTCTGGGTCTGTGCATGTGACTTGTCTATTTCTTACAGTCTGTTCTTCCTCCTCACCTGCCCTTCTCTGTATGCTGCCTGGCTTGTTCTACAGCTCAGGCTAGTCTCCAGTACAAATCTTTCTGCCTTACCTCCCAACCACACGAGATTATAGTGTTCTTTCTAGAAGAACCAAGGCTGAAATTACTGAGATTACTAAATTCTGATCTTTTTCTTCCCCAAGGTTCTTTTAGAGCAAGATATATTTCACAGATCCTTGATGGCTTGCTGTCTGGAAATTGTGCTCTTTGCCTATAGCTCACCCCGTACTTTCCCTTGGATTATTGAAGTTCTCGATTTGCAGCCATTTTATTTTTATAAGGTAAGGTAATTGCAAAGTTCTGTTATGGTATGTAATCACATAAACATTTATCTTAATGCTGAAGAAACACAGTTGCAATGTTTAGAAAATATTTCTGGAAGTGTTCTCATAATAATTATTCCTTTTGGGGTGTAAACAAAGACAAAAGAAAGGAGGAGTATATTGAGCCAATTTCATAGTTTGAGTTTCTTTTCAAACTACTGACTTGCAAGTGTGACCTGGTACTCAGTACTTAGCTTCACATGCTCTCCTACCTAGGCCTTGCCTCCTTTACCACAGATCCAGGTATCACTGGATTGGAAAGTCTAACTGTTCCAGAGGCTCTAGGCCCTCTCCCTGTGCTGAGTCATTAACTAACCAGAATTTTAATTTTTTTAGAGAAAACACATACAGTTACTTTCAAATAGTTCATTCTATTCTTTTGAGTTATTAGGGAAGTAGATTAAAAAGAAACTAGACTGGAAGTTAGAACTGGACTCCTACCACTTTTGGACTGTTCACCAGTTTATAGCCATTGGATCACAGGTCTGAGGCATGAGGGCTACAGGCATGCCTGTGATCCTAGCACTCAGGAGATGGAGGCAGGGATCAGAAGTTCACCCTTGCCTACACAGAAGTTCACAGCCAGCTTTGGCAACCTGAGATCGTGTCTCAAAAAACAAAACCAAAAGAACATGAAAGATGTGTATAATTTTATTTTACTTTATTCTTTTACTAATTAATTAACTTGGTTCTGAGAATAGAACACAGGACCTTGCACATAGTAGATAAGGACTTTTCCGCTGACATATTGCTCAAGTATGTGGTAATATTTTTCCCTTTTTTTGTATTCATGTGTCCGTGTGTGTGGTATGTATGAGTGCATGTATGCTTGCATGTGTGTAGGCACACATGTACATATGGGCATGAGCGTGAGGAGACCCAAAGTTGATGGTGGGAATCTTGCTCAAGTGCTCGCTCACCATATCCTTTGAGGCAGGGTCTCTTAATGAAACCCAGATCTGCCAAGATAGCCAGTCTTGCTAGCCAGCCTTCTCCAGGGATTCCTCGTCTCTGCCTTCAAGGCTGGAGTTACAGGCAGGCCACATATTCCCTGGCATTTATTTGAGTTCTGAGGGTCTGAACTCCAGTCCCCTTGCTTGTGTAGAAAGCATTTTTAACTCTTGCGTCAGCCTTGTATGTGGTAATATATTTAGTGTTCACTTGCTATTACTTGGAGGCCTGCTCTTTTCTGAGGGAGAAGGAGGAGCAGTGGATTTGGGGAGTGGGGAGGTGGGGGGAACTGGAGAGAGGGGAGGCTTTGGTTGGGATATATTGTATGAGAGAAGAATAAAGAGAAAGGAAAAAAAAACTTAAAAGCACCTTGAATTTAAATTTATAACGTGCAGATTCTGGTTGTCCATAGAAATACGGCTCCAGTGTGGTTCTGTGTTGCAGTAAAGTGAGTCACTCATGTCTGTATGCCCAGAGCAGTGATTGCTTCTTAGTCTGAACTCACTGCTGTTCTTCTCTCCAGGTTATTGAGGTGGTGATCCGCTCAGAGGAAGGGCTTTCCAGGGACATGGTGAAACACCTGAACAGCATTGAAGAGCAGATTTTGGAGAGTTTAGCTTGGACTAATAGTTCTGCACTGTGGGAAGCTCTCCATGCCGCTGCAAGCAAAGTCCCTTCCTGTGAAGAAGTAAGCCAGGGCTAAACAAACAGCATAATTTTTATTTTTGTTTGTTTTTCGAGAGAGGGTTTCTCTGTGTAGCCTTGGCTGTTATGAACCATGCTCTACACAAGTTCAAGCCAGATGTGTCCTAGCACTGAGGGGGAAGTGGACAAGGAGTCCCACCCACCCCAGACTATCTGCAGTTGATAACTTCTGCCAAAGGGAAAATCAGTTTTCTCCAATGGAGTCTCACTGGGTATATCAACTACATTTCAGAGCAGGCCCCAAGCCCAGCACTAGTTGGTTAACACAAAACACAGCGGTATTTTTATAGACTGTTTGCTTCATTCTGCTTTGTCTTACTGGTCTTTTACATGTTCATTTTTGTTTTCATGTGCATGCGTGCGTGTTTGTGTGTCTGTGTGTGTTTCTTGTTTGATTTAAAGAGAGAAAGACCTTTGAGAGTAGGAGGGTGGAAAGGATCTGAGAGGAACTGGAGGAGGGGAGAACTTGGTCAGAATATGTTGTATGAAGTTTTTTTCACTAAAAAAGGACTGCTGTTGCTATGACATGACATGTCATGAGGACTTGTGGGCATGTTTTCCTTTTTCTTGGGTATCTGTCCGTGGTATTTTATCTGTGCTTGGAATTACAAGAGCTTTGGACAACATTGTGCTTTGTGAAGGAGTAAAAGGAAATGCAGTTAAACCAAGGTTTCTTTTTGTCCTGAGTTTCAGTCACTGGGTGCATCTCTGTAAGATGAAGTGTTTTTTGTTTTCGGTAGGTTATATTCCCAAATAACTTTGAAATAGGAAACGGAGGGAATGCACAAGGCCATCTCCCCATGATGCCAATGTCTCCAATAATACATCCAAGAGTCAAGGAAGTTCGCACAGACAGTGGGAGCCTTCGAAAGGGTATGTGTGACATTGATGAAGCACTGGGGGAAAGATGCAGACCAGTTTGTTTGTTTGTTTGTTTGTTTGTTTGTTTTAAGATTTATTTATTTATTATGTACACAGCATTCTGCCTGCATGTATGCCTGGAGGATGGTTGTGAGCCACCATGTGGTTGCTGGGAATCGAACTCAGGACCCCTGGAAGGGCAGACAGTGCTGTTAACCTTTTAAGCCATCTCTCCAGTCCCACAGAACAGGCTTTGCTTTGTTTTGTTTGTTTTGTTTTTAACATTTATTTCGTTTATATGTGTATACTGAAGCTGTCTTCAGACACACCACAAGAGAGCATCGGATTTCATCACAGATGGTTGTGAGCCACCATGTGGTTCCTGGGAATTGACCTCAGGACCTCTGGAAGAGCAGTCAGTGCTCTTAACCACTGAGCCATCTCTCCAGCGCCCACAGACCAGTTTTTTAAGAAAAAAGTTTCTGACTCCATAGTAGCATAAAACATTTAATTTCTTCATCAAGATTTGACAAGAAGCTCAGTGTTTTCACCCACACTCAGTGTGACCTTTTATACATATTCTTTGTATTAAAAGCATTTCTGTGCTGAGCCTGGTGGCGCACGCCTTTAATCTCAGCATTCTACAGGCAGAGGCATGTAGACTTTTGAGTCTGAGGCCAGCCTGGTCTACATAGTGAGTTCCAGGCCAGCCGGGGCTACAGAGAAAGACCCTTTCTGAGATAGAGGTTGTGGGGAGGGAGAAAAGAAGAGGAAAGAAAAGAAAGAAAAAGGCTTTGGGGCTGGCAGGATTGCTCAGTGAGTTTGTCGCCAATCCTGCCAACCTGAGTGTGACTCCCCAGGACCCACATGCTGGGGGGCAACACCAGCTCCCTCTGGGTGTTCTCTGACCTCCACTTGTGCACCATAGCTTGCCATTCTCCTCCTAACTAAATAAATTAAAATATAATTTAAAAAATTAGCCTCTACCACTGAGCTACATCTCCTAAAAGACTTACTTACACTCTTAAAATTGTCCCTTTTAAGCCTTAATAATGGGAAGATTTTAGTGCAGTCTTGTTTTTCTTGTGACATATCAGCTGACACACTCATCTTTTGAATTATGAATCCCTTGAAATTGTTTTTGTTTGTTTTGTTTTTGAGATTGCTTCTCTACGTGTGCCTAGGCTGGCCTCAGACTTTTGATCCTCCGTCCTCAGCCTCCTGAGTGCTATAGTTCTCTGCATTCTTAAATTCCAAACATAGTTAAGAAAATCTTTGCTGTTCTACTGTTGCTTTGCAAATACTGGAAAAACTATGGTAGACACTCAGCTTAATGAATATACAGATAAATAGCTCATCCATCCACAGTTTGCCAGGCCAAAAGAGGATGGCGTTATTAATAAAATAAGAAGGCAACAAGCACCATCTAAGTTACTCGTGTGAATTTTTATTTTGTATTAGTGTGCTGGGGATCAAACCCAGAGCCTCAAGCTGTGCTAAGAGCAAGTTCTCTCCCATAAGCAAAGGTATTTCAGGGAGTCTGCAGATAACATCATGGCTGGGACCCAGCTCTCTCCTTGAACCACTACCTTTGAATGTCCCTGTTCAACTCTATGGGCTCCCTTGGCTTTCTTAGATTCAAGGCACTCAAGTAGACTCTTGTAGGAGTCCTGGGAGCTACAAGATCTGCTTGTTTACTGAGGACTAAAGCAAGGACTGCTTTTGTAACATCCAGAATCATTAAACGATTTTTATTTAGCCACAGCTGCTTCCTCAACCATCTCACATTACACATCATTGCCAGAGTAATTTTTATTATCTATACTTTAAAAGTAGACTGACAGATCACCTACTAAAAGTAAAACTAGGTACCGAGATGCCTTCACTTTAAAGGTACATTATATGTGGTGGGTACTGTCGTTCAATGGTCGAATGCTTGCTATTACTGCTAATGTGCACAGAACACAAAAGAACAGCAGAGCACATTATGTACTTGTGAGATTGGCTCAGGACAGTGGTAAAACATGTGGACAACGATGCAGAATTGAATGTCTCTTAGAAATATGTGACTTGAGCTGGGTGTGCTGCTTTGTGACCTCATTCCAGCACTTAGGAGGAAGAGGAAGGTGGGTCCCTGTGAGTTTAAAGTCAGTCTGTTCTGGTCTACATAATGAGATCCAAGCCAGCCATGACTACGTAGTGAGTCTCAAAAACTAAGTAAAAACTTGAATAAGCTGCTATCATATTGAAGTACTGAATTTGGATAAATTAAATCTCTTTAAATCTATTTGATTCTAGAATAAAATATCTCTTCTTCCTTAAAAAAAAGAACATAGAGTATCAAAACAGTCTAGAGAACCTGTGTGCACTGTAAATGAACGTGAGATCTCTAACTGTGTGTGACAGAGATTAGCACCGTGTGTCTTCCGCTGTTGCTCTTCACCTTACCTCATGAGGCAGGCTGGCTAGTAAGTTCTGGGGTCTGCCTGTCTCTGACCATCTTTCCCCTGCTTCACTCTGTCAGGATAACAGACCTGTGTCGTCACACCTTGGGGCTGATGCTCCAAATCCCCAGGTTCTTAAATTTGCATGGTGGGCACTTTATTGACTGATCCATCTTACCAATCCATAACCTTCACTTTGGTTTTGATCAGAGGAGAAGACCCTCAAATGAAGGCAAAATCAGCAGTGGCATGTATCGCATTTGCTCACATTTTCTGATGACCCTACTAAAGATGGTTCTGTATTTACTAATTCATAAACCACAGCCACTCCCTTAAACTTCTGGGAATGTGGGGGATGGCAAAACTGTGACCCCCAAACCGAGTTTTGCTTGTGCCTCCTCCTTCTTGGGTGCTATTTCTTTAGTCATTCTCAACCTCTCCCTTGCTCTTAACATGTTGCTCTGTTGTTATGGACGGAGCTCCAGGAATGCAGAAAGATGAGCTGTCACACGGCTCACACAAAGATGAGCTGTCACACCGCTCACACAAAGATGAGCTGTCACACGGCTCACACAAAGATGAGCTGTCACACCGCTCACACAAAGATGAGCTGTCACACGGCTCACTCTCTCTTCTCTAGACTGGACAGTCCATGAGAAACCATGTTTACTTCTAGATCTCAAGTGCTTGGCATGGAATAAGTAAACCTGATTTTTTATTTTGGAATACACTTTAAATTTAAACCCTTTTATTTTTTATTAGATATGCAAGCCTTGTCTCCAATTTCTGTCCATGAGCGCTACAGCTCCCCCACTGCAGGAAGCGCTAAGAGGAGACTGTTTGGGGATGACCCGCCAAAGGAGACACTGATGGATAAGATGATGGCCGAAGGGACAAAGCTGAAAATTGCTCCTTCCAGTGTCACTGCTGAAAGCTTATCAATTTCCCCTGGGCAAGCTCTTCTGACAATGGCCACAACCACAGTCACAGGGATGACGGGACGGAAAGTTACGGTTCCTTTGCATGGTAACATCTTCATCTCTACTTTAAATTTTTCAGTTACATAAAAACTCAAATGTCTTATGAAATTGGATCACATGATATAAATCAGTTTCTTTTTAAAAGACATGATTTTTATTTTATGTATATAAGAGTTCTGCCTGCGTGCATGTCTATGCAGCATGTACATGCCTGATCTGATGCCTGTATGGGCCAGAAGAGGACATCAGATTTCCCTGGAACTGGAGTGTGGGTGGTTGTGAGCCACTGTGTAAGTGCTGGGAACTGAACCTTGGGTTCCCTGCATTAACAGCAAATGCTCTCAGCCATTGAGCCGTCTCTCCAGCCCCAGTATTTTATTCTTAAACCTAAGTTCTTTTCTTTTCCTTTAACTGACCCTGTATTGTAGGGCAGTTTGAAGTTCACAGGGATTTTAAGGTAGAACTTGTCACACACTTCCTGTCATCCTCCCTGTTCTCTCTCTCAACCTGTGAACGCATCGGCATCGTACATACAAGGCCGCACTGACTCTTCGCACGTACAACCCACAGCTTACATACAGGGTCGCTCTGTGTATCGGGCATTCTGTGCACATTACAGTACTGACACTGTGTAATGACATCTGTCTGTCTTCATAGTAATATACAGCATAGTCCTGCTGCCCCGAAGTCAGTCCTCCACCTACTGTTTTATTTTGAACATATACTATTTTAAATTTCCACATTTTATAAGTTTACAACCCTTTTTGTTAGGATTTACTTTTTTTGTTATCTGAACTTTATAAATTGGTGTATTAAGGGAGAAATTCTTTTTAATTAAAGACATCTGAAGTGCTCAAAAGAGTAAAATTTGCTTTTTAAAGTATTAAAGTCGGGCCAGTGAGATGGCTCATCAGCTAAGGATCTTGCTTGCAAACCATGCAGCCCAAGTTCAATCCCCAGAAGCCACATGGTAGAAGGAGAGGACCAGCCCTGCACGTTGTCTCCTGACGGCCGTACTAACATCATGGCACGCACACTGCTCCCCATAGGTAAAAGAAATAGGTGATGTTTGTAAAAGTTTTAAGTGGCATATAAAAACATTACAGACACATACAAAGCAGAAGACAAGATTTTCTGCTGTCTCTTTTTAAGACAAGGCCTCTATGTCTTGCTGGCTTTAACTCACCATATAACTTAGGCTGGCCTCACATTTACAGCAATCCTCCTGCCTTAGATTCCCAAGGATTATAGACACGAGGCATCACACCCTGCTACTCAAAATTTGTCTCTTTAAATAAAATTAAACTCAAAAATATCAAGAGGAAACATGATCTTGCTTCAGAAAGAAGAAACCAAACTGTGTAAGAGCTGCACCCTTTCCTCTACCATGCCCTGCGCTTGCTCACACATTGACAGCTTGGCTGTGAGCATTCAGTGTGTATCTCCAACTGACAACTCTTGCTTGTGCGTGCAGGTATTGCCAATGATGCTGGAGAAATCACACTGGTTCCTATTTCCATGAATACAACGCAGGAGTCCACAGCTGAGAGCCCTGTATCACTGACTGCCCAGTCATTAATTGGTGCTTCTCCAAAACAGACACATCTGACTAAGGCACAAGATGCTCATCTCACCGGCATAAGCAAACCAAAGAGAACGGGGTCCTTAGCACTGTTTTATAGAAAGGTACGTGTTTCCATAGCATCTGAACAGAGCTCCTTCAGCAAAGACTGCAGAGTAAGCAGTGCTGGCCTCTCTTCTTATTTTTTTTTTAAATAAAATATACATACTATAAAATTTGCTACTTTAATTTTTAGGCATACAATTTGATGCTAGATAAACTCACATTGTGTGACCTTTGCCACTGTCCACCTCCAGGACTTTTTCATCTTCCCACTTTGAAACTCTTTACTCATTAAAGCAGAAGCCACCATTTCTCCCTGTTCCCAGCAGGCGATCAGCATGCCATTTTTGTCCATATGAATTTGACTACCTATTTGAAAAGGAGCCATGTTCAAGTGAGATGACACACTAGTGCACATCTGTTGACTGGATTATTCCGCTGAGCACACTTTCCACATTCATCTGGGTGATACATGCATGAGAGTTTCTTTCCATTTTAAGGCTGAGTAATATTCTATATGTATATGCCACATACTGTTTACCTGCTCATCTATTGGGGGACATTTGGGTTGTCATCACTTTTTGGTATTATGAGAAGTGCTACTATAAATATTGGCACTGTTTGTCTCTGCTTTCAGTTTAAGTGTATTCCTAGAAGTGAGATAGCAGCCCAGTGTCTAGTGTGTCAGGGGTGCGGGCTGTCATTCTTTTTGTGTCATCCACTTTGTTTTTAAGAGAATTCACCAGGTAAGCTAGGCTGGCCAACAAGCAAGTCCTAGGGACTCCCATGTGTCTCCACCTCCGAGCACAGAACTACAATGCAGGCCACCGTACACTGTGTTTGTGAGTGAGTTCTGGGCATTGAACCCCAATTCTCCTACTCTTACAGCAAGCACACTAGTGATAGTGACTGAGCTGCTGTGTCTCCCCAGCTCTCAGTATTTGTTTAGGCAACTGCCCTTCTGTTCTGTGTGACTGCACCACTTTCTATCCTTACTGCAGTGTCTGCCTTCTCCTTCTCCGTCCACAGTGACGGTGTCCTCCTTCTCCATCCACAGTGACAGTGTCCTTCTCCGTCCACAGTGACAGTGTCCTCCTTCTCCACCCACAGTGACAGTGTCCTCCTTCAACAGTGACAGTGTCTTCCTTCTCCATCCACAGTGACAGTGTCCTCCTTCTCCATCCATAGTGACAGTGTCCTTCTCCATCCACAGTGACAGTGTCCTCCTTCAACAGTGACTTTCTGAAATTTTTAGGGATGGGGTGGGAGGAATACAAGAACTTTATTCAAAGTGCAGTGAGACGTGTTAAAAGCTGCCTCACGCTCAGGGTCGGGACGGGAACAGGCAGGCTCCTTCTATACTGTAATGAAAAAGCTGTTAGACTGTCTCAGTGGTGTCACTGGGCTCAGCCTCCAAGGTGATGGTCTTACCAATTACAGTTTCCACAGATCTGCACTGTCAGTGCTAAAGGCAGCGGGCCTCACGGATGAGTGGCAGTAGAACTCACCTCTTTCTCTTCTTTCTTTCTCTTCTTTCTTTCTCTTTCTTTCTTTCTTTCTTTCTTTCTTTCTTTCTTTCTTTCTTTTTCTTTCTCTTTTTCTTTCTTTCTTTTTTTGGCCTGGGCTACAGAGGATTGAACCAGGGCATTGTATGTGCGCGCACTGTTTTTTTTTTTAATGTGTATGGGTATTTTGCCTGTATATATGTCTGCACCATATTTGTTCACTGTCCCCAGAGGCCAGAAAAGGAGTCAGACACTCTTGTTAATGGAGTTGCAAGTCCTGGTTTTTACTAGCTACCATGTGGTGCTGGGATTTGAACTCCTCTCTTCTAGAAGACCAGTTAGTGCTCTTACCCACTGAGCCATTGCTCCTGCTTAGATTTTAGTTTCTCTATGTTTTTTTATTTTTTTTAGATCTATTTATTTTATATATGTGAGTACACTGTCACTGGCTTCAGACACACCAGAAGAGGGCATCAGATCCCGTTACAGATGGTTGTGAGCCACCATGTGGTTGCTGGAATTGGACTCAGGACCTCTGGAAGAGCAGTTAGTGCTCTTAACCACTGAGCCATCTCTCCAGCCCTTCTCTATGTTTATTACAAGTGGCTTATTGTCAGTCTACATATCTTTGCATAAATGTCTACTCGGGTCCTTTGCCTACATTTAGTTGGATTTTTGTGATCGTTACAGGAGTCTTTATTTCTTCTGGATATCCTTATCAGAGTCATGATTTTCAGATAGCCTCCTATTGCAGCAGTCATTTCATTGGGGATTATGTTCTGTTGGGGTTTTTTTGTTTTTTGTTTGTTTGGTTGGTTGGTTGGGTTTTTTGGCTTTTTTTGAGACAGGGTTTCTCTGTGTCGCCCTGGCTGTCCTGGAACTCACTCTGTAGACCAGGCTGGCCTCGAACTCAGAAATCCGCCTGCCTCTGCCTCCCAAGTGCTGGGATTAAAGGAGTGCGCCACCACTGCCCGGTTTTCTTTTTTTTTTTTTTGGTTTTTCGAGACAGGGTTTCTCTGTGTAGCCCTGGATTATGTTCTTTGATGCGTAAAAATTCCTAATTTTGACTTAAGTTTTTTCTCTTGAATATGTGCATGTGCACATGTGGCTGTGCATGGAGGCTAGAGGTTAATGTCGAGTGTACCCAGGTAGTGGCTCCCACACTCTATAACTCCAATCCCAGGGACCCTGACACTCTTTTCTGGCCTCCTCAAACACCAGGCATGCTCTAAAGCATAGAGCCATCTCCAACCTCAGGAGATTTGTTTTTTGGTTTTTTGGTTTGTTGTTGTTATGGTTGTTGTTTTTAAAATAGTTGTGCTTCCTGAGTCATTTTCAGGCTCAGAAAAGTTTAGAACTTTGCTACTTGGAATGTTAGACATTTTAGCAATTTTATTCCAACCCAAAAAGAACACACAGGGACTTCTGAACATTTGAAAATGTTTGAATTCATAATAGTTATTATGCAGGTGAACACTGTTTTTACCTTTACTTACTTTACATGGTGGCATTATAGAGTATTAGGCATGATCACTTTAAAAAACACTGTAGGGGGCTGGAGAGATGGTTCAGTGGTTAAGAGCACTGACCGCTCTTCCAGAGGTCCTGAGTTCAATTCCCAGCAACCACATGGTGGCTCACAACCATCTGTAATGGGATCTGATGCCCTCTTCTGGTGGGTCTGAAAAGAGCAACAGTGTACTCATACATAAAGTAAATAAATAAATCTTTAAAATAAGAAACACTATGAAGTAGTTTTCCAAAGAGAACCTTGCTTTCATCTATACCCTCTAACCACAGCAGTTAAACTAATGCTATCAAACAGGAAATGTAGATGATTTGGTAATTAGCAGCCTACCTTATTTTTTTTTTAACCTTAGCCTATAAGCCCATGTTCATGGTAAGACACAGAAACTTGAAAAGTGACTTGTTTTATAATAATGTGTTTTCTTCTATCTTAGGTCTATCATTTGGCAAGTGTGCGCTTACGTGATTTATGTTTAAAACTTGATGTTTCAAATGAGTTACGAAGGAAGATCTGGACATGCTTTGAATTTACTTTAGTTCACTGCCCTGATTTAATGAAAGATAGGCATTTGGACCAGCTCCTTCTGTGTGCCTTTTACATCATGGCAAAAGTATGTATAGCATGGGAGGAGGTTTCTGCCCTCGTTGCCTTAATTTAAAGTACCAGTGAGCACTGTTGAACGGGATCCTTCATTTTCCTTCTGGGCTACAAGCCAATATTGCTTACCATTATTAAGTAATAATTTCAAGCTTCTACAATGGCTGGACTTTTCCTATGAGTTTCATAATAATCAGCTCTTCCACTTGATAGAACTACATTTTGCCGTGTAAAATGGGTAAAGGTGCTTGCCACACACGCCTGGTAGCCTGAATTTGATTTCTGAACCCATAGTAAAAGGGAAAAGAGAAAACTGAATCCTGAACACAGTCGTCTGTTCTGTGTCAGCTGTGCCCCTGAGTTCACACACACATCATTATCCTCATACAAATACATGGGTTATAAAGGAATTTAGAAATATGGACAGCACATTTCCACCTCTCCCTGTGACATCTCTGGTGTGAGACTTCAAAGTAAAGTGAGCATTACATTCAGATGAGTAAGGTCCAGACCTGACGTCACTTGGCCAAAGTTACCCAGTAAGTGGTAAGTGCAGCATAGGCCTCTTCATTCATAATCTGGTGTAGGATGCCTCTGCTCATAGTGCCTTTCTTTGGTTTATCATGCTGCTTGGCAAGCACTCTTTGCTTTTTGTACCATGTTTACATCACAAAATAACCCATCTTGCTTGTTTTGTAAAAGTTTGACCTATATTGGAAAAATCATTTCTAACTTCTATCTTAATATATTGGCTAAACTAGCAGTCTTAGCCAACGTATATAATTTAAGACCTGATTTTTAAGCATTCGAGGCAAAAGGTATGTTTCCAAACTCTCTTGTGCCCTTTGTGTCCAGTACCTCTTTAAAATCTCTATATAGGAGCTGGAGAGATAACTCAGTACTTGCTCTTCCAGAGGACCTAAGTCCAATTCCCAGCACCCACATGACTGGTCATAACCCCCTGTAACTCTAGTTGTAGGGGATCTGACATTCTCTTCTAGCTTCCTTGGCCCCAGACATGCATTTGATACATGAGCATTCATGCAGACAAAGTACTCATACATGTAAAAGAAGAATAATTTTTTTTAAATCTCTGTATAAAGTGTTAATACACATTTTTAACTAATCATTTGTGTTTTTCCAGAAATATGTCAGAATTTAGGCTTTTCTACTTTTAAGTCATCATTATAGAAAATGGATTCCACGCTAATGGACAGTGAATCAGGGAAGGATTAATTGAAGCCAACGTTGTGACAACAGATAACAAGAGGGATTCCTTTTTGGGTCGCTAATCTCTTTCCTTTCCTGCTGTGACTTCTAAGTATTAGAATCCCTACAAACTGTCTTAAAACACCCAAAGCCTAGTCCTATAGTAACTACTCAGTTCTCTGATGAATCACTGCAACTTGTTTTTCTTTCTTTTAGTAGGTAGTTAATTTACTTTTAAATAAGTACTTAACAGTAATAACCCAGGCCCTGCAGGGGCTCAGCGTGTCTTCGTTTTCTTCCATCATTTTCCATAGCACTCATTTTCAGTAGAGCTCTACCCTGCCAGGTCTAGTGCTTGTTGGAAAATGAGACTGGTAACTGTGTCCCCACAGGCCACAAAGCCTGAACTTTAAAGGTAGCAAAAATCATAACTGTATGTGGGGTTTAGTTATGATCGGCCTGGTGTTAATGGCTTTCTGCAAGGTTGCCCTTGATAGTAACCTATAAGTGAAGTTTTTGCTCAGGGCCATGTTTCTTTCGAAGGCAGTTGATAAATGTAATTTTTTTTCCTTAGGTAACAAAAGAAGAAAGAACTTTTCAAGAAATAATGAAAAGTTATAGGAATCAGCCCCAAGCTAATAGTCACGTGAGTTACATTATTTTTCCTGCTGTCCAAAACTAGATTTTTGTGCCATTTCTTTGCTATCAAGTTGTATAAAAAGTAGATACTTGATAGTTTTACTGTAGTTTGGATTTTTTGGTTTAAAGGATGCCAGTAAACTGAAGAAATAATTTTGTTAAAGGACAGCTTAAGTAGAAGGCAGGAAGCCTGACTCCTCTGACTCCTCCAACTCCTCCATGTCTTGCTTATGCTCCTCACACATTCTGGAGTAACTTGTGTTCATTTTAAGAGGAGAGACATTTTTCACTAGAAAACCTAACAAAAGATAGATATAATAACAACATTTCATTGTTTGTTTTGTGTTGTTTGATACAGGGTCTCATTATGTAACCCTGGCTGTCCAGGAACTAACTATATAGATCAGGTTGGTTTTAAAATCACAAAGATCTGCCTGCCTCTGCCTCCTGAGTGCTGGGATTAAAGTTGTGCCACAACACTTGGCTATTCATAGAATTTCTTAATTGTATGAAGCTTGCTTGATTCTCTAATGGTTAAAGCCAGTGAAATTTGAGGAATTGTTGACTATAGCTTATTTTGCTATCTGCAGAGTCTTTTTGGTTCAGTTTTAGTTTAGTTTTGTTTTGTGATACTGGGTCTCCTATACCCACCACCTCACTCCCAGCCCCACCCCCAGTTGTACTCAGATTTACTAACATAGCTGAGGATGTTCCTGACCTCCTGATTCATATCTCTTTCCCTCCTAAATGCTGGGATGATAAGCATGTATCACCAGTATGACTTTGCCTGAAGTCATAATGTTTACGTCTTTGATAACTTATCAGTGATACAGTGACAATCCTATTTCGGTCATGGAAGTATTAATTGTTAGTAGACGTCCTGGCACAAGGGAAATATTTAATGACTACTTACTTCCCTTGCCTTTTAATTATTGGAATTAAAGAGCAGAGAAAGTTACCTTAAGGCTTCGGCCATTTAATCTAATGGCTCTGCTCTGGGAAAATAGCGTGTCCTCTTTTCTGAGCCTGGAGTTTGTAGACAAACAGTGAGAGTTAAAGCCAGTGATCATACCTCCTCTGAAGCCCAAATGACTCTCTCTTTTCTTAAGCCCCAAATACACCAATAATGAACAATAGAAAGGCATTTGAAAGTATAGATATATGTTAAATACTGTGGCAGATTTTCTGGGCCTCTTTAGGAAAATTCCCTGGAACACAATCTAGAGATGTCCTACCTTTAGGTTAGTGTGGATCCAAAATGAGCCAAGCCACTACTTGTTGAGTAATCTCTCAGCACCTTATAAAATAATTTAGAAGATAAAGGGGGGGGTAGACTATGCCTTTTTAGCCATCCTGTAGTTTAGGGACAGTGAAGGAACTTTTTTTTTTTTTAATGTGGTTTCCTGAAAGGAGATGGGGAATTGCTAGCCACAGACCAGTGAGATAACTGATTCATGTTAAGGGATTAAACAAAAGAGAAAATGAATTATATGTTGGAGGTTGATTTTATTTGGTGAAACTTGTTTATCACAGGTCTCTGGTTAGGACTTAATTTTTTTCTCAGTTTTGTAAACTAAATTGTACATTTTATGTAAGAGGCTCTGCCTCAATTTTCCTTCTCTATGATGTTTCCCATAATCTGTACTTATGAAAGCTAATATGATTTTAACTGGTTTGGTGATAACCCACATGAGAGGTGTTTCTTAACTGACTTGCTTTCACTCTTGTTTTGTTTTGGTTTAATTTGTATCTCTCTATGACTAAGTGATCCCTCCCTTCTGGCTTGTAGGTATATAGGAGTGTTCTCTTGAAAAGTATTCCAGGAGAAGTTGTGGCGTACAATGGTGATTATGAAATGACCGATGGTGGTAAGTTTATCCAACTTATACGCCATACTCAATACACCTTTGTACACAGCATAGTAGGCGTCAGACAACATGGACTCATAATGTAGGTGAAATTAGCAATACCGTCACTGTTTTTAAAGACCTACTATTTGTGTGTGTACAAGTGACTGTGTATGTATGTGAGAGAGAGAGAGAGAGAGAGAGAGAGAGAGAAAGAGACTCTGATTGACTATAGGTGCCTATGGAGGTCTGAAGAGGGCCTTGGGATTCTCTGAGCTAGACTTCCAGGCATTTGTCATCTGTCTAATGGGACAGATGCAAACTGTGTCCTCTGCAAGAGCAGGACAGGCTTTTAACCAGTTCATTTCTCCAAACGCTCTATATTTTCCCATGTAGGGCTAGAGATTAAGTCCAAAGCATGCTAGGCAGGCACTGTACTGCACTACACTCTCAGACCTAAAGGCAATGTTTAGATTGCACAGCTCAGTATCACTGTAGTGTTAGGTTGGTTAGAATTGATTGTCAACTTGACAAGATCTAGAATCACCAGTATGGTGTGGTTATGAGGGACCGTCATGACGAGGTCCATCAGGTGTGGTTATGAGGGACCGTCATGATGAGGTCCATCAGGTGTGGTTATGAGGGAACGTCATGACGAGGGTCATCAGGCGTAGTTAGGAGGGACCGTCATGACGAGGTTCATCAGGCGTGAGTATGAGGGACCGTCATGACGAGGTCCATTGAGGTGTGGTTATGAGGGCTCATAACGAGGTTCATTGAGGTGGGCAGAGAAAAGCAGCCCGGTCCCCTGACGTTGGTCCTAGACTTCATAACAGAGGAATCCGGCTGCCTTCTAACTGGGATGCATTGGGACCAGCTGGGTCAAGCTCCTGCTGCCTTGACTTCCCTGTCTTGATGGCCTGTACCCTCGAACCATGCACCAAACAAACCCATTCTCCTTAAGTGCTTTCCGAGGACTGTATCACAGCAGCAGGAAAAGTAACAAAGACAAGTCTACTGGGATGTAAGTTTAGAAGATCTCAGTCATCAAAGTCCCAGGGTGCTCAGTTTTGGGGCAGCAACACACCTGAGACAAGCATTTAAAAGAAGGAACAAAAAAGAAGATGAGATTTATTTAATCACATGGATTCAGAGTTCTCATTCTGTGGTCAACTAACTCCATCATTTCTATTGCAGACATCACTGGGGATGACAGAGGGAAGGGGAGGGGAGAGACTTGGCCCTAAATAGAACTTTTAAATGCCCACCTCTAGGGACTTTCTTTATCCTAAAATTTCCACTTTCTCCCAAAACAATGCCGGCTGGGAATCAAAGCTTTAGTTGTGAGCCTATAGGGAACATTTCAGATATAAACTGTAACACCATTTAATAATCTTTCAGAATCTGACTTCAGGATATGTAGGCAGCATTTACTTCTTTTTACTTAAGTATATTATTCCTGAGACAGTGGGAAATAACATAAAAGTATAAACCAGATGAAATTGCAGAAACCTCTGGGTTCCTTGCCAATTCTGATGTTTGTTTGATTTTTTTTTTCTTTGTTGAGACATTTCTAGCCCAGGTTAATCTCATCCTTCTTTGTCAGACGATGACCTTGCAATTCCAGTCTTTCCACCTCTTGATCCCTGGATTGAATGCTTGTGGTACTGCGTGGTTTATGAGATACTGAAAATAGAATCGAGGACTTGGTATACACTAGACAAGCATTCCACCAAGTGAGCGACCCAAAAACGACTTTGAAGATGCATGCATGGGCTGGAGAGATGGCTTGGTGGTCAAGAGTGCTAACTGCTCTTGCAAAGTACACATGTGGCGGCTCCTTGTCCAACAGCCATCTCTCTGCCCCTACCTTCTCCATGTTTAAGTGGCAAGGATCGTAGTCTGAGACTTCTCAATCTGAATACTAATGACAGTCTGTATAGAGGAACCAGCTGTAGTCACTGAGCTGTCCCTTAAGAAGCTGGATGTGGATTTCCCCAACATGTGTCCCAAACAGTCCCCTGACATAGAACTGCTTCCCTTATGTTCTTGGCTCAGATATTTATATATCTTCCTGGGATGTAGAACTCTGTGTTTAACCATGGCCATGGATGGGTTTCCCTTTTCTTTTCCACTTGACTTTAAATCCTTGGAAAAAATTCAAACCAAAGAGCCAAGCTGAAATATCTCATATGTTTTTCTGTAACACTGAAATTTATAATCTAAAGAAAACATTAAATAATTAGAGTTGATTCATGTAATGAGATTGACCTACATCAGCTATTACTAAATTTCAGAGTTTATTTTCTATTGCTATAACAAGATACCCTGAGATTGCATAGTTAAGAAAAACCAGAAATTTATGTCTTACACTTCTAAAGGTTGAAAAGCTCGCCGGGCAGTGGTGGTGCACGCCTTTAATCCCAGCACTTGGGAGGCAGAGGCAGGTGGATTTCTGAGTTTGAGGCCAGCCTAGTCTACAGAGTGAGTTCCAGGACAGCCAGGGCTACACAGAGAAACCCTGTCTCAAAAAACCAAAAAAAAAAAAAAAAAAAAGTTGACAAGCTCAAGATTGAGGGACCTTTCTAACAAAGGCCTTCTGGTTAATGGGGAGGGTCTGCAAGATTCTGAGGTTGTAAGGGTACTACATGCAAAAGCAGCATCTCCCACAGGCAGAGCCGAATACTCAGCTTGTTTATTTTGTTTTTAAGGACTGGAATCTTGGGGTTTTCAGGTTTTTAATTTTTTTATATGTAGATGCTGCATGTCTGTGCACCACATGCATGCAGTATCCATGGAGGCCAGAAGGAGGCGTCAGATCCCCTGGAACTGGATAGAATGGGGGCCACTTTGTGGGTGCTGGGCACTAAAGCTGGGTCCTCTGTAAGAGCATTAAGCGCTTTTAACCACTGGACTATCTCTCCAGGCGATTTGGTTTTAAATATATTTTTTAAAAGTGTGTATGTTCGTCCCCCCCCCCCCCCCCGTGTGTACATGTGCACAGGTGTCCATGGAGGTCAGGAGAGTACTTTTCTAGCATATGTAGGCCCTGACTTTAATCCCCAGCATTTGGCTATGGGAGATGACATCCAAAGTAAGTCTGAGATCCTTTTCGAGGTTCCCTGGTTCATGGCTTGGAGCTGTTTTAGTTTTCTGGTTTTCCTAAGGTGAAAGGATATTTCAACTCTGTGGAAAATAAGAACTCATCTTTGATATGTTGAATTTCTCTTAGTTGGCAGTAGGTTCTTCACTGCTATAAAGAAATAGGCTGGGCATGGTGATACACCCCTTCAATCCCCGCATTCAGGAGGTAGAGGCTGGTGGATCTCTGTGAGTTCAAAGAAAGCCTGGACTACAGAGCTAGTTCTAGGACAGCCAGGGCTGTTACACAGAGAAACCATGTCTCAAAAGAAAAAAAAAAGCATTTTTAAAAGAAAGGAAAAAGCAGGCTATTCTATACAAGTAAGCTGATGTTTATACACTTCCCTAAAAAATGAGTGCTGGGAGCCTGCCCGGCCTGGAGTGGGCTTTAAGTGGGACACCGCTTCGGACGCTGCTGTAAAGACTGGTGGTGTCTGGTCTTCTAGCTTTCTAACCATACTGACTGCTTGCTGATAACTTCTAAAAGGTTCTAAAGACTTCCTTGTTTACTCTATGGTTTAAAAATGCTGACTTCTTTTCTCTTTAACTCTGTGCTTTATTAAGCATTATTATAATTCTCTGTGCTTTATTTAACTCTTTATGCTTAAATAAGTCCTAGGGAAACTTAACTCTTTCTTACTTTTCTGTGTTTCATCAAGAACTTAACTCTTTATTACTTGTGCCTTAATAAGCACTAATATCTGACAATTAACACATACTGTTTAGCAGCAGGGAATTAAGTGAAAGGATTTATTATTGCTTGTACTCCTTTCTCTGGTGAATAACCAGAAGCCTCTCTGGCTAAGCTGGTTAACTCTTTGTGAACCAGAGAGGAAGGAAAGGAAAAAAATTAAGATGCTTTATACAGGCACATATGCATCCAAACATTCTTTTGTTTTGTTTTGTTTTTTTGAGACAGGGTTTCTCTGTGTAGCCCTGGCTGTCCTGGAGCTCACTCTGTAGACCAGGATGGCCTCAAACTCAGAAATCCACCTGCCTCTGCCTCCCAAGTGCTGGGATTAAAGGCGTGCGCCACCACTGCCCAGCTGTGCATCCAAACATCCTTACACCAACACTCTGGCTGGGCCTGACCGTCTGTCACAATCAACTCTACAAGTATTCATGCATGCTTACATACATATACATATACCTACATATGTACATATAGACAAACAGACATATTACATTTGGATGGATGGATGGATGGATGGATGGATGGATGGATGGATGGATGGATGGATGGATGAGGGAGAGCTCTCCAAGCCAAACTATCCAACCAACAACTTTATTTCTTTTCTCTGGCCTTACACCTTCTTAGACAAAAAGTTCTTTAGAAAGTTACCTCAGAGATAAATTGCTACACTGAATGGGAGTTATAGAAGAATGTTGATATTAAGTTCAAAGCAGTGTTTCATTATAATATGCTCATTAAAAGTTCAAAGCAAGAATTTTTTCATGGCCTTGCCTTATCATAGTGCACTCCTGTGACTTTATCCTTAGACCTAAATGTTTTTCCATGAACTCAAATTTTTCCCAAACCTATTTCTCTTCTTAATGTAATTATGAAAGCTCATTGCATTTCTTATTATGTAGCCTTTATGTACTATTATGGGGAGTGAGCACATTCTGTTCTTGATTCTAACTTTATTACATCTTTCTAGCAACTAAGACCATCTCTAAAAACTTTCTCCCTAAAATTATTTGAATCAAGTCAGGAATTCTATAGAATCATTATCTATTTGTCTATATAGCATCACTACAAGGTAGTACATCTTTGTAGGTCTGTAGAAATCTGCTCAAAGGGGTGGGTCAGTACCTAGTTATTATTATATATTTAATAATAACAGGAAAAGTATATTAATATCAGGAATCTTTCCTCAGATTTAATGTCCTCAGCATTGCCTAGAGAAGCAAATCCATCATTGTCTTAGTTAGGATTTTACTGCTGTGAACAGACACCATGACCAAGGCAATTCTTATAAGGACAGCATTTAATTGGGACTGGCTTACAGGTTCAGTGGTTCAGTCCATTATCATCAAGTCGGGAACACGGCAGCATCCAGGCAGGCATGGCACTGGAGGAGCTGAGAGGTCTACATCTTCATCTGAAGGCTGCTAGCAGAATACTGGCTTCCAGGTAGCTAGGATGAGGGTCTTAAAGCCCACACCCACAGTGACACACCTACTCCAACAAGGCCACACCTCCAAAAAGTGCCAGTCCGTGGGCCAAGCATATTCAAACCGTGACAGTCATACATTGACAGTCTATGGCAGAACCATCTCAGGAAATCATTGTCTAGTTTTTAGCTTCTCCTAAGTGGCTCCCGGCAAATGAGTGACTGCAGCTCTGCTTGAAGTCAAGAGTGTTCACATGGTGCCAACAGATAAGACAGCACCTTGGAGTGAACTTTGTGGGTTTTTTTTTTTTAACAGCTGAGGGGATAACAATTGAAAACTAGTGTTTCTTTTATGCAGGAGAAACAAGTGTCCTAGAATGTGCTGGCCAGTTCTGGCTCAGGCCTAAATCCCAACACTCTGGAGGCTGAGGCAGGAAGAGGGCTCCAAGTTTGAGGTTATCTTCTATTGCAGAATAAAACTTTCCAAAAACAAACAATAAACCCTACAACTTACTTTCCTTGCATTTGCAAAAAGATAAACACAAGCAATTCATCTTGATGTTGTCGCTGCCGTTGTTATTGCTAGAGCCAGGGTCTCACTGTGCAGCCCCGGCTGGCCTGAAACTGTGTGCTGGCATCAAGGGTGTGTGTCGTCACACCTGACTCACCTTGCGTCTTTCTTAAGCTGTAAATGTATGCTTTGCCTTTTAGGGTCCTTCCGCTTCTTCAGACGGCCAGGATGAGTACCCGTGGGCCTTCTTGGACTCTGAATCAGGGTGTTTCACTGCCACCCATTTTAAAGCTGCTTAAGACCTAACCAGAGCTGGTTCCCTCTAATAAAGGTCACAGGTGACAGTGAGCTCAAAAACTGCCCCTGTGAAATTTGTTGTGAACTGTCACTAGAGATACAGCCCCACATTCAGTCCACACAATTACATTTCTCGACATTCTGGTTGGATTATTTTTTTTAACAGTCTCATGGTGTAGCCCAGGCTAGCTTGGACTCTTGATTCTCCTCCCTCCCTGCAGTCTTCCAAGTGCTGTGGTGACAGGTGTGTGCCACTACACTCCGAATGTGGTTTGTAAAGTATGCAGATTTCTCTGAAAATATTAATTGCTTTTTTTAATAAGGATTTGTATTTCTTTTTAATTTTGTTAAAAGGAATGTAATCCAAGTTATTAACCTATCACAATGCTGAATTCTACTTAACAGACATAGAAGATGCCACAAAAACTCCCAACTGTTCCAGTGAACCAGTGAAAGAGGAAAGAGGTGATCTTATCAAATTCTACAATACAATCTATGTAGGAAGAGTGAAGTCATTTGCATTGAAGTATGATTTGTCCAATCAGGACCATATAGTAAGTTTTAAGTCTTGCTACTTTCTTCAAAAATTTTTAAATTTTAATTAAACTGTATTTATGTAATTTCTCCCTTCCACTTTCAATCCCTCCCATGTCCCCCACAACCCCCTCTCAAATTGATGGCCTCTTTTTCTTTATTATTATAACAGGTGTATATGTGTGTGTGTGTGTGTGTATACACATATACATATGTATACATGGATAAATATATAAATATAACCTGCTGAGTCCATTTAATTTGGCATTTATATGTATGGTTTCAGGACTGACCACTTTGTATTGTATTAGACAACCAGTAGACAATAGAAATAGAATTTTGTTTCTTTTTTATTGTGCGTGCATGTGTGTGTGTGTGTGTGTGTTTGTGACAGGGTCTCACTGTAGTTCTAGCCATTATGTCCTGGAACTCACTATGTAGACCTTGATGGCATCCAGTTTACAGAGATCCTCCTGCCACTGCCTCCCAAGTGCTGGGGTTAAACACACGTGCCACCTCACACACACCTGGCCTGGATCTTGTTCCTATGCCATTCAGCTGGCCTGTGGCTTTTGATCGGAGAGTTTAGTCCATTAATATCTTTAAGTTATTGTTGAGAGTTGTGTGTTGATTGCAGTTGTTTGCCGTTGTTTGGGTTTTCGTTGTTTGCTGTTGGTTTTTGTTTTCTGTTTGTATTCTTACTCATGCTTTGTATTTCATTCATGACAGCTCTGTTTTTTTCTAGTCTCTTGGCTCTGCTTCTTCCTCTTTTTAGTCCAAAGTATTGCTTCTCGTATTCTCCGTGGGTTGTTTTGGTGAACACAAAATGTTTTTGTTGTTCTATGGCAACTATGGCAGATGGTTTTGCTGGAAGCAATGACTTGGGTCTTGGTCTTTTTAGAGCATTTGGGTGCGTTTCTCCAGACGCTCCCGGCTTTCAGCTTCCACTGAGAAATCAGCTATTGTTCTGATTATATATATATATATTTTTCCCCTCTCTCAGCTTTTAATATTTTCTTTTTGTTGTTGTTGTATTTAGTGTTTTAACTATGATACGCCTTGGAGAGTTTCTTTCCTGCTCTTGTCTAGTTGGGGTTCTGTGTGCTTCTCTATCTGTATGGGTGTGTCTTTTCTTAGTTTGGGGAAGTGTTCTCTGATCTTTTTGAAGATCTGGTCTGTGCCATTGACCTGAAATTCTCTTCCTTCCTCTATTTCTCTCTTCAAAGATTTGTTTTCTTCATAGTTTACCATAGTTCCCATACGTTCTTTTTGAACATACAGGAAGACTACTCAGACATGGGTAAAAGCCGATAGAAAGTCTTTATTATTAGGCTGGCAACTACACAAGGTCTTTGGGACTCCAGTGTAGCTCCCAGCCTCTCTCATAGAGAGCTTTTAAGCACAAGAACTATATCCCGAGTTGACACACTTCAGCTAACAAGAGCAGTTACCAGAAAGAGAACTACAGAAGCCAAAAAAGGCTAGTGCATCTAGGGACTTCCCCAGAATTTGGACTTTGATAGATTAAGCCTTTGTTTAAGTCTTGGCAAGCAGTGCTGTCTGTGTGCTGATATGTACAGCCTGAATGGTACTTCCATCATGGAGTCAGTTGGCATATAGTTTAAGATGTAGAGATTCACCATTAATCCAATCAGAATGAGAAGTAAAGGCCCAACCAAGGCTGATAACAGAGAGTAAGCTCGGGGGACCAAGAGAACAGAGACTGGCACCGATTATCTAATTTTTGAGGGGTTTTTTTCCCCAACCATGGCAAGATTTTTAATTACTCCTGATCAATTAGCATAGAAACAACTGGTTTCTCTCAAAGCTACATATAAGTTTATCCTTATGTCATGAGGAGTAAATCTAAACCTCTCCAATTTTGTAGGATAATTTCTGCAAAGGAATGTAACTTGTTTTAATTCAGAAACAAATTTTTAATATATGTAGGTCCTGATAAACCTGCCTATTTAATTTGGAAGCATCAGAAGAGGCCCGCTTAATTAAACCATTAGGACATGTCTACCAAGTCACCTCAGGGGTCGGTGATAGTGCTGTTTTCCAAAGTGACCTATCACACAAGGCAAAATAGCCGACTAAGGGAAGTGTTTAGGGTAAAGGTTGGCTATTAGGAAGCTTTGAAGGCCTCTAATGTTAATTTGGGCTTTCCCCCAGTCACACTGAGTTGTTAGTCAGTGCACTGGCGATCTGGTTAGTCCCTATCCCTATATAGTATGGTGGCTGAATATCTGAGCACAACCAGCAGTCCTGGCTGGTTTCTGGCTATAGATGATTAATTCTGTCTCCAGGGTCCCTTCTGTGGCAGAGAGTCTGATTTCCCAGGTTTTCTCCAAAGTCCAGAATCTTTTCTAAGTAATTTTTCAGGAAGCTTCAGTTTTGCAACCCCAGTTTTTGCAATGGAAACTCCCTTGTTTCTGGCAACTAGGGCCCAACTGCATAGAGCTGTAAACTCTGTATTCCTGTCTCAAAAGTAAACTCGCTTATCTTTCCTTTCTCCAATACCAGACATTTACATGAGCATCAGTAAATAAAGTTACAGATGGAACATGGGCTGCTGGTCTGTGGTCACACTAGCTATCACCTCCCCTCTGTCTGTCTTCCTCAGTTCCCAGATCCAGGCCTGAGGGCAGTGGGGGTTAGACCATAACACTGTATTTATACCAAATATAAGACTCAGGAGGAGGCAGAGTAGAAGGACCTGAGCCCCAATGAAATCTTACTTTTTTAAAATTTTTATTTTTTTTTTTAATGTTTTTGAGTACATTGTCGCAGTCTTCAGACACACCAGAAAAGGGCATTGGATCCCATTACAGATGGTTGTGAGCTACCATGTGGTTGCTGGGAATTGAACTTTGGACCTCTGGAAGAGCAGTCAGTGCTCTTAACCTCTGAGCCATCTCTCCAGCCCTAAACTTTAATTTTAATGGGTCAATAATGCAGAGATGGTCCATTGGCAGTGGTGTCCATGGCTTTCAACTTCTTTACCTAGGTGTGGTGGCTCCCTGGTGTAACAGCAACTACCTTCCCAGCTGTCGGAATGGAGAGATCACTTTTTAGGATCCTTAACAAATTGGTTCCAGAATTCTGGTGTTCCTCAGTGGAGGGTGTCTCAATGGCATGAGGTGCTGTGAGTACAAGATCCTGACTCAGAGTTAACGTGTTTGTTGGGTTTTGTTTTGTGTTTCCATTAGACTAGCAGTAGCCATCACAACTCTTATCTAGGTAGACCATCCTGTGGCTACAGGGTTCACTCATTTGGGCAGTTATGTATGTCATAGGACATCTCCATGGCTCTAAAGCTTGGGTTAAAAGCCCTTTTGCAGGGCCGGAGGTGAAATCAGACTTGTTTTTAAAGCCTCAAATGCCTTTCATTTAGTCTCAGTTGAGATTAGGGGCTTGGTGCCCCACTTTGTGCTGGTGTATAGAAAGAAGTCTTACTATTTCTACAAACTAGTGTCCAGAGGCAGCAATGCTCAGCTGCACCTGGACCTCTTGATCCTGTCACTTAGTCTTTGAAGGTGAGGTCTGAAGGATGGCAGCAATCCTACTCTGAGACAGGCTCCTTTTGCCTCTCTCAGCTGGTAGCCAAGACAGGTAGCCTCTGATGTACAAAGTTGGGCTTTTCTTAGCTGACATTCTATGGCCCAAGGTCTGTGACTCTTGCAGCTCTCTCTCAGTGGCCCTTTTATATAATCTATTTTCCTGACAAACCTCTGCCAGTGAGAGGCTGAAGAAAGCATCTTTCAGCTCACAGTGTACACCTGTTTCTCTGGAAGATTGAGACTCAGGAGAATCAGAGCTCCCAGGTTTCTCCACAGGCAGAAATATATTCCAGAGTGACTGGCAGGGCACCAGAATACCTGTCTCTCTAAACTAGGTAATATAGACTGCAATTTCCCTTTGTGTTTCCAGGGGCATTGGATATTGTTAATCTGGACTAGAGTAGCTGAGTTAAACAATTATAGGAACTTGGTGTTGGACCAGTTCTGGGGGATTTCTGCCCATACCCTGGGAATCTTTGTTGTCAGTCTGGAATAGTCTAACTGTATCTTCTGGTTTGAAGAAGTATTCTTCTGACAGAGGGTAAGACCACAGTTTTGCTGAGTTTCTGTTAAGTCTCATCATCTGAGGTAATAGTGGCTTTCATTTCCTACAAAAGACCTTGTCCTGGTCAGTCCTCTGTTAAACACATTTTGAGCTACCTCCAACAACTGGGAACTATTTGTATTTTCAAAGTTTTCTAAGTTTTACAACTTTTTTCTAATATCTAGGCTGACTGTGTGACAAAGGAAATCTTTTTAGTGAAAATTGTTTAAAGTCTCCTTGGTCAGTGTTGAACAGAAGGGAAAATCCATTTTGTTAGCAGCAACTCCTATGCCAGTTGTTTTTACACATAAATCATGAAAGAAGAAGGAGTAGAACTTCCTTTCTCCTTCCTTGAGACTGCTTAGAGCAGGTAGGGGGGGAGAGGGGGTGTATATACCTCAGAAACTATTTCTCCCTCCCTGAGTGCTTAGATGTCAGCCCCCCCTCCCACATGAGAGGCCCAGCCCCTCCCCACCTCCCCCCACAGGAACCAACCCTACCCAGACCAATCAGGGAAGAAACAAGGGAGTGCTCTGACATAAGACAGATGAAGGTTTTTTTGAGTTTTTTGAGGGCCGCTTGGCAGAGCCAAAGGGATTCTGGTCCCCAACAAGAGGAGGCCAATCTTAAGTCGGGATCAGGGTGGGAGTGGTTCTCACACCAGAAATAGCCACTGGTCAATCCAGGGAAACAGAACTGACAGATACATAGAAAGACACACAGACAGACAGACAGACAGACATTAAAGACACCAGTTGTGGCCACAACACATTTGTACACATGAATAGAAGGGGGAGCCAGTGAGGTCTCATGTGGATCCAGACACTGAATCAGCAGTTCTGACCTCTTCTGGTATCAGAACAGAAGGCACCCTAACCAGACTTACCTCAGAAGGTGACAGACGAGGCAACTTTTTAATTTGTTTCTTTTTGGGGTGGAAGTGTCAGATTCTTCCACAGCCTTAAGCAGCAAATGACCAAGGGGAGTTTTAGGGCTGTGGAACTTAGGCTGTCCTAGGAGCTCCTTGAACACTGCAAGGACTCTTCCAGACTCTGGGGGCTCTAAGACAGACTGGTCTCTGGGGATCTCAGTGGACTCTCCAGAAATGTGGGGTATTCACCAGAGAAAACTGCTTAGACATGAGTTTAAGCCAATAGAAAGTTTTTATTAGCCAGCCAGCAACTACATTGGGTGTTTGGGATACCAGTGTAGCACTGAACCTTTCTCAGGGAAAGCTTTTAAGCATAAAAATCCTGTCCAGGATTGACATACTTCAGTTAACAAGAACAGTTAGCCAAAAGCAGAACTATTGAAGCCAAAAAGCCAGGTGAATGCATTTAGATACCTTCCCAGAGCTATATGGACTTTAGTGGATTACGTCTGTTTTAGTTTTGGCAGGTGATGCTATCTGTTTGCTGATATATACAGCCTGAATGGTACTTCCATCATGGAGTCAGTTGTGCTAAGGTCTGGGGCCTGTCACACTCTTCCTGTGTTTTTGAAAATTATTTTATACCCTTTCCTTGTGTGGTCTGGTTCTTTTCCTTTTCTTTTGAGACCTGAGTCTGTCTTCTCCTTGCCAGACTCTCCCTGAGGTCTCTCGTTGGAACACTGACTTTATCAATTCCATCTTCATCTCAGCTTGAGCTCGCTCCAGTGTTCTCTTTACTGATCCCAGTTTTCAAGTCCTGGATCGCATCTGTCATTTCATTCAGCCAGTTTGTGCTTTCTTGGACATCACTTGGGAACATACTTCTGTTCGTCGTTATCCGCCAGTGAGACCTGGTTGTGGTGTGCGTTTGTGGTGTGTGTTTGTGGTGGTACAGGTCGCTGTGGCTGTGTTATGATGATACTTGGAATTGAGTGAGCCGAACCCCTATTCTCATCTCCATGGTATGAACCCTGGATCCCACATGTGCCTGTGACTTGTCCCAGTCGTTTGTTTTCTTGTCATTGTTTTGGAGAGACAGAGCCCAGGCTAGTCTAGAATGCATCTCCTCTAGCCTCGGCTCCCGAGTATGGGATTACAAACATGCCAGTGTGCCCAGCTTGTCCAGATCTTCAAAACTAGGTACAGGATTGAAGAAGATAAGCTTTGGCTTGCTTATTAACAGTTGGTGAAAACAATGAGTAATAACATGGTCTTGCTTTTTCACCCTAAATAAGCCCTTAATATGTAATATCTTCTAACAAAGAATTGCTACAAAGATAACAATATGGTTTTTTTTATCCATTTGTCTTAAAACTATGATTTCTGGATCCCTTTAGATGGATGCTCCACCCCTCTCTCCTTTCCCACATATTAAGCAGCAGCCGGGCTCCCCACGCCGAATTTCCCAGCAGCACTCCATTTATGTTTCTCCACACAAGAATGGATCAGGCCTCACCCCCAGGAGCGCACTACTGTACAAGTTCAACGGCAGCCCTTCTAAGGTACAGTGCATACAGCCTGCTTCATAGCAGCTCCATACATCCTTGTTCAGTGCTGGATTTCAGGTTAGAGTTTTCAAGGAACTATGAAAAAGTTGGATTTCAAGTATCTTTACCTCTTAAAACTAGAGTTCAGTTTGTCAGCCAGCAGTCATTCATCTTTTTGTTAAAAAGTTACCACTAATAAAATATAAACTACTAACTGTGCCATGCTTGTATGACCAGAAACACTATTATTACTATGCATGGTGGTGCATACCTGTAATGCCAGCACTTAGCTGTTGAGTTGCTTGAGCAGTCTCAGAAGTGGGGCTGATTGAGGATGCTAAGACCTCTTGTTGGGATAGGAAGTTTTTTAGAAATGTGGTTAGCAACGTTCAACACTGTGGAGCTCTGCAGAGAGTGCAGGTCCCCAGTGCCAGAGACAGACAACATGGCAGGGCTATGGAAGCTCTGAAGTAGAATCAGGCCTGTCATGCAGGACTGGGGCTTTGTATAGGATTCTAGAGAGCCAGGCTCTCGGCTTCTTTAGCAAGGCAGGGAAGTGGGTGGGAAGCAGGAGGTGTGACCACCAGTGCCTCTCTGATGTATCCTCCAGGCCTGCTTACTCAACATCCCAGGTCAATAAAGGTACCATCTCAGGTACCTTTAAATAGTTAGCTGGAGATTCACAGAGAGCACTGTCAGTAGGGTGCCTGTCAGCATCTTGAGGAAGGGAGTAGATGCTGCCGGTATTGTGACTTGAACAGCAGTCTGATCTGCATCCTGACAATGCCAAGGCAGGAAGATTTTGAGTTCAGGTCCAGTCTGGACTACACAGTAAGACACTGTCTCCCAGAAAGAGCAGTGTTTGGTTTGGCGGATGTACCTCACTGGTAAAGAGCTTGCGAAGCATAAGCCAGTCCTTGGATTTCATCCTAGTACCACAAAAAGAGGAAAAGGAAAAGAGCATTGCATTGAGTTGAGGTAGCTTAGTCTATTGCTTCTCATGTGCATTTCAGGGAGTGCTAAGGTGCTGGTCTTCAGGGTGTTTGTTTGTTTGGTATTGTTTGTTTTCGAAATAGACTTTCTCTATGTAGCCCTGACTGTCCTGGAACTCACTCTGTACACCAGGCTGGCCCCAAACTCAAAGATCTGCCTGCCTCTGCCTCCCAAGTGCTGGGATTAATGGCCTGTTCCACCACTGCCTGTGTTGTTGTTGTTGTTCTTGTTGAAGATGCTTTTTGTTTGTTAATTTTTACTTTATTATTTTATGTGAGTGTTTTGCCTGCATGTACGTCTGTGCACCACTTGTGTGCTGGTGCTTTTGGAGACTAGAAGATGGAATTGTATCCCTGGGAACTGGTGTTTCGGACATTTGTTAACTGCCATTTGGGTGCTAGGAATTAAACCTGGATCCTTCAGAAGAGCAGGCAATGCTATTAACCACTAAACCATTTCTCTGGCCCCTGTTTGTTTGGGTTTTTTTGGTTTGGTTTGGTTTGGTTTTGGCTTATTTTGAGAAGTGTCTCCACAGATGTTCCAGCTGCCCTCAAACTTCTAAGGAACATGAGCTCATGCTTGTGTGGGAACTGCTAACTTTAATGAAAGGCTTTGAAAGTTAAGTGCATTAGACGGATTATATCCAGGTTAGTGAAAAGTTAGAAAGCAGGGGCCTGCTCTTCTGTCTATGTTTATGGGGAGACTAGCTTCATCTTTACCCAGTATACTGATGGAGACGTGTCAGAGAGGCTTTTCAGTATATCTAGGACTGCACAGCAGCGTCTTAAGTTTCTAGAAGCCACAAGTATTATTTGGGCAAATTGTGAGTCTCAGTACAATGACAGCTCCTTGACTCCTCAGTCTCCTGTTTGGTTCCATGCTTACTGAGGTCTTACTATACTTACCAAGAAAAGTTGACCAAGATGAGACTTGTCCCATAAAGGTGTTTAGAAGATATTAAACCATCTGAGATCCATGGCAGTGATTCCTGAGTCAGAGATAGATCACCCAGGGAGCTTGCTGAACACTGGCCCTGTCCTGCAGACCTGTGGAATCACAGAGAGCTAGCAGGCAGGGCCAGGTAGAAGTTCACTCTAAACAACTGGGATGCAGATTCAGGAACCACCTCTCCCGAGCCTATAATGTCAGCATCACCTGAGGTGACTCACAGACCCCATACCAGCTAAATCTGAGTCATCCCCAGGCAATCAGTAAGCACATCCATCAGAGTGTAACAGCATTACTGTGTTAAACCAGGAATAGGAATGTATCAGTCTGAGGCAGACAGACTTCCAGTAGTTCAAGGCCAGCCTGACACTGTCTCAGAGAAAAGGACCAATAAGTTGGTTCATCATGTTAATGCCCCTCCCACCAAGCCTGATGACCTGACTTACATCTCTGAGACCTTTGAGATGTCTACATGTGCACTGCATATGTATATGCTCTCACAACAGAAACAAACACACAAAAAAATTTAAAAAAATATATGTATACATGTGTGTGTTTTATATACATTTTTTTGGTTACACACACACACACACACACACACACAGACACACACACACACACACACTACTCTGCTATTTCCGAGGACCTACATTCAATTCCCAGCAACTAATCAATGGCTCATAACCATCTCTAATGCCAGTCTCAGAGGATTTGACACTCTCTTCTGGCCTTTGTGGGCACCAGGCGTGCACACAGCAACATACAGATATGCAAACAAAACATTCATACACATTAAATAAGTAAGTAATAAATGAAGAAATTTAACAAACAAACTTAGGTTGCAGCTGGCAGCGAGTGAGAGCACTTGCTGGCTGTACTGGCTGCTTTTGTGTGTCATCTTGACACAAGCTAGAGTCATCAGAGAGGAAGGAGCCTCAGCTGAGGAAATGCCTCCATGAGAACCAGCTGTAAGGCATTTTCTCAACTAGTGATCAGTTGTGGAGAGCCCAGCCGACTGTGGGTGGTGCCACGTCCCTAGTCTGGTGTAATCCTTTTCTACAAGAAAACAAGCTGAACAGGCCATTAAGCAGCACCAGTCTATGACCTCTGCATCAGCTCCTGCCTCCAGGATTTTCGCCCTGTTTGCAATCCTGTCTTGACTTCCTTCAACAATGGACAGTGATCTGGAAGTGTAAGCTGAGTAAACCCTTTCCTCCCTAACTTGCTTTTTGGTCATGGTGTTTTGTTGAGGCAATAGAAACCCTAAGACACTGCATAGTCCTGATGACCTGAATTCCGCCTCAGGAACCCACACTGGAAAGAAAGAAACCAACTCCCAAAAGTTGTTCCCTGACCTCTGTACACATGCCACAGCAGTAATCTACCCTACACACATACACACACACACACACACACACACACACACACACACACACACACAAAACACAACATGGATTACTAGGCGCTACCACAAAAATGTCTGACTCAGAAAGTGGATGGTAAAACTTGTGAATTTGCATTTGTACTATCAATTCCTCAGTGCCTCTGCTACTTCTGGTCTGGATTTTGAGAACTAGTGTTAAAAGGTACATCATCTTTTTTTTTTTTCTCGAGACAGGGTTTCTCTGTGTAGCTCTGGCTGTCCTGGAACTCACTCTGTAGACCAGACTGGCCTCGAACTCAGAAATCCACCTGCCTCTGCCTCCCAAGTGCTGGGATTAAAGGCGTGCGCCACCATTAAAACCACTCAAAAAGCCACCACTGTAAGTTGGTTTAGATTCAGAAGATAATCTCTATACCAGTGCTTAGATTGGGGTAGAAGATAAGAGGAAGAAAAGAGTTAGCTTAGTTCTTTACGTAAAATTCTTTCCTGCCTCTTACACACGCCTTCTTGCTTTTGTAGAGTTTGAAAGATATCAACAACATGATAAGGCAAGGTGAGCAGAAAACCAAGAAGCGTGTGATAGCCATCGGTGGGGACACAGGGTCTCCTGCCAAACGCCTCTGCCAAGAGAACGACGATGTTTTACTTAAACGGCTACAAGATGTTGTCAGTGAACGAGCAAATCACTGAAGTTACCCTTCGTCTGATCAAAGCACTTTTGGGTTATTCTGGAGAAAGTTGGGGGCTCCATCCTTCATATTTTTATCATTGGGTTGTACAAAAGCTTGCACCAAAAGTAAGCTCTTTTTTAAAAGCATTTGTTCACCCTGTATAGCTGACAGACAGATATTTTGAGGTAGATTAGAAAAGACTGTTTTAAGTGCCTTCATAAGTAGTAATAAGATTTTTTTTTTTTTTTTTTTTTTTTAGTATTTGTTCCTAGGGTTTCTTTTTAGGGTGAGTTAAGGAGAAACTAGTTTTTAACTGTCTTTTCAAAATGATTAAATGTCTCCTGTGCTTTTTAATATTCAGTCAGTGGGTCTCTGAGATACTTGTCCTGTCTGCTTGTGTTGAAGGTAGGGTTAGCTCCCACAATAAGTGAGTTCACTGTGTACCAGCCTGCCTTGGGCCTGCTGGTGCAACTACCTCAGGTGCTTCCAGCATGCGGGACTGTCTGCGGGACTGTCTGCGCCCCAGTCTTCTTCCTCTCATTGAGCACTTGCAGCTTTGTCCCTTTTAGCTTGATATTACAACCCTGTAAAAGGGATACTCATTTTTAAAACTATGATTTTCATGATATTGCCTTAATTATTTTATGTGATTGTATTCAGTCATATAGTTCTCAAAATAAGAAACTATTTCCTAATCTAGGAGAATAAAATTCAGATAAATGAGAAATTAAATTTCCTTAGTAAAGGAGTATTATGAGAAGATCGTTCGCTCATTCCTGTTGGGCACAGTGGGATATGCTTATCATCCAGTACACAGGGGCATTGCTGGGAATGTCAGGCCAGCGTGGCTACAGAGCAGGACCCTGACTCAAAAAGCGAGATTAGTCATTCTCGTTGTTTATTTAATTTCCTGAAAACATTTGAAGCTTTCACATTAAAATCACTTTATGCTTTGTAAGCGAAAGATTTCAGTTTAAGAACTGCTTTTCCTTTCCATTGTGTATCACCCTTCGTTCCAGTAATTATGGTTTCTCATGAGTCTCCCCTGGAGTGTAACTCCCCGATCCCCTTGAGGGTCTTTCCACACTGGAGGTTTAGCCTTCTAAAGAATCAGGTCGCTAGTGTTCACCTTTTCTTCTGTGTGTCTAGCATCGGAAAGGAAAGGATGTGAATAAGCCATTTAAGTTAATAGTTAGATGATGTATCAGTATAACTATTTTTAGCTGTAAACCTTATTTTTTAAAATATAAAGTGTTGGCTTGGCAGTCTAGCTCAGCATGTCCAACATATCCAACGCTAGCTAATTTGAATTAGTCTAAGATTCGGCTGCCAATTAATGATGAATGGTAACCAAAGTTTTATTTTTAAATTTTAAAAAGAGGTTTGGGTTATGTTTTGCTTTTCTGAAAATTGTATTCTTGTGTTTTGTGTAGTATCTACACATGTTGTAATAAGCCAAATAATAGTCTGTCTTGAGTCCTTGTACATATTTCTGTGTAGCTATAACTACTGTATCACTTTCATTATTAATGTACAAAATATAAATGTAGATTTATTCAGTGACTATGTTAAAAAACTTAAGACATGAATTTACCAATTTTCAGGACTTTGTACTAATGTATATAAAATAGTTAATAAAAATTAGAATTTTAAAACCTTAAACTATTGTACTTTTTACTATATAACTAGAAGCAAATGCGCAACTATCTAAAATATACGTCTTGGTTTGAAGAGATGTCTCAGCTGTTAGAAGCACTGGCTGCCATTGCAAAATAACACACACACACACACACACACACACACACACACACACACACAGGCTTTCCCCCTACTTATATACCTCAGTAGCTGAAGGATTAGATGCTGTGGCTTGTTGGAGGGCATGTCACTGGGGGGGTGGGGGGCTTTGAGGTTTCAAAAAATTCATGCTGCCCAAAAGTGCCGCTGCTAAGGTTGAAGTAAGACCTAAGCCCTGGGCTAGGTGAAATACAGCAGACTCCTTTTGTCTTTGAGGCTTCCTCTTCTCAAGCTGGGGGACCCAGACCCCACACCCAATACCTGAAGAATGTCACATAGCCTGGGTTAAATTACAAGTTCAGCTTCCTTTCTCCAGATAAGAACCCATTCAGCTAGCACAAGATTCCTGAAATGCCTCCCCATGCTAATGAAGTATTTCAGTACCTTCAGCCTTCAGCTAATGACCTTTGCCCACCCTGGATATTTCTACCCCCTTCCTCAGATAACACTTAATTCACCCTGAGTAAAAGTCATCTGTCTCCCCGAAGCAGGTTTCAGTGTGTCATTATCAGTTATTACTGTTAGTACTCAGAGGGCCTCTGGCCACCCTCACCCATACCCTCCCCAACCCCGTCTGTAACCCCTGCTCCATTTGCCCTCTCTGGGAATACAGAGGGCCACATCAGCCATTACCAGTCTTCTGCCTCTTGCTTGCAGTTTGAGCTACAAGTCTCAGCTGTTCTGCCATCATGCTTTCTACTAGACATCATGGACTCTCACCCTCTGGAGCTGTGTGGTAGTACATGCTTTTAATAAGCAGGGCACGTAGGGGGATTGACAGAGTTCCTGTCTAGCATGCATGAAGCCCTAGGTCTCAGTCAGCATAACATAAAACTGGGCATGGTGGTACATTAATCTCAGCATTTGGGAGGTGGAGTGAGAAGGATGTTGTCTTAGTCAGGGTTTCTATTCCTGCACAAAACATGACCAAGAAGCAAGTTGGGGAGGAAAGGGTTTATTCAGCTTACACTTCCACATTGCTGTTCACCACCAAAGGAAGACAGGACAGAAACTCACACAGGGCAGGAACTTGGAGGCAGGAGCTGATGCAGAGGCCATGGAGGGGTGCTGCTTACTGGATCGCTCAGCCTGCTTTCTTATAGAACACAGGCCAACCAACTCCGGATAGCACCACCCACAGTGGCTGTACTGCAGGACTGTCTCGACTCACCGGGTTCCAATAGTGACATAGAGACTTAATGAACTGCTAGGTCTTATAGCTAGATTTGTTCCCAACTAGCTCATTATCTTAATTAACCCGTCTTTTGTAATCTACGTCCAGTTTCGAGACCCGTTACTTTAGTCCTGGCACCTGTGCTTTCCTCTGTGTCTGGCTACAGAATCTCCTATGCTTGACTCTTTCCCAGAGTTCCTATCTCTGCCGGAAGTCCCGCTATTTTATTTATAATTTTCTTTGTTCTGTTACGGTAAAAACTTGAACTGTTGCCATATTGGCACGTGGTCTTTGGGGCAGTCCATGTCCGTGTTCCAGGCAGGGGACACTCATACTTACATCCAGAATAAAGTATCTCTTCTTTTCTTTATGGTGAGAGCTATGTTCTTGCAATAAGAAAGAAATTCATCTGAAGGAAAACGAGATGGCTGTGTAAAGCTGAACAGGTTTCACTGCCCGTTTTCTCTCATGCAGACTCTAGATGTTTTTGTATAAATACAAGTATGAGTAGTATGCACACACCATAGATAAATCTCAAATTATATACTAAAAGAACTCAGATACCAAGGGCTATGTTATACATGCACATAACATGTATATAAATATCTAGAAAAGGCAAAACTATAGTAAGGAAGCAGACTAACAGTAGGCCAGGTATGCGACTTCCTCCAGAGTCTCTGCAGATGCTTCAGATTAGCTAATTGTAGCAACAAGTCTCCTTCCGGTTGTTGCTCAGACTACCAAGCAAATCCATGCAGGCAAAAGACAAGCTGACGTGACTACACTTGCATTTAGGAGCCCATACAGTATTTAAGATGTGACTTATGATTTACTCCTCAAAAAGAGTTTATTTTGTTTCATTTGGCTGTCCTGGAACTTGCTTTGTAGATCAGGCTCAGCCT
Organism: Uromys caudimaculatus; assembly: GCA_028551405.1. NCBI lineage: Eukaryota > Metazoa > Chordata > Mammalia > Rodentia > Muridae > Uromys > Uromys caudimaculatus. The sequence continues at coordinate 20,931,644 of CM052701.1, forward strand.
CGAACTCATGTAGATCCACCTGTCTCCGCCTCCAGGAATGCTGGGACCAAAGATGTACACTACCACACCAGGCTCTCCACAGTCTGGCCACGCCATGTCTTAACATCAATAGTGCTATTACTTAGCTTAAGTTATAGAAAAAATTTTCGAAGCTAATTAGGTGCACGTTTCAGGGCACGTGGTTTGTGTGTGACTCTGGATCAGTATGTCCTCTCCCCTCTGAGCTTGATATCATCTGTTCCGTGGATCTGATAGCATCTGGGGTCTTTGTCCAGAATACGGTCTTTTCCTTCTAGGATGAGACCTGGCTTTTTGACTAAAGGAGTTAAAGGTAACTTGACCGAGTCAGTCATTTTATAATGTCTACAGTGCTGAGTCCAGGAATGGAGGTCATCCACCTTGTCGAAGAAGGCATCAGATTCCTTTACAGATGGTTATGAATTACCATGTGGTTGCTGGGAATTGAACTGATGACCTCTGGAAGAGCAGTCAGTGTTCTTAACCGCTGAGCCATCTCTCCAGCCTGCTCTATTCCTTCTTTGACCTCATCTCTCACTACTTCCTTCTCTTCCCTTTGCTATTTCTCAGCTCCAGACATGCTTCTGCTTAGGGGAACTTGCTTCCTCTTTCTGTAACACCTTTCTAGACCAGGTGGGTAACTCCTTCATCTCTGCTCAATGTCACCTGTCACAACGACCTGTCTTGACCATCCTACCCAACATGGTGACCCTCTCCCTCTCTCTCTCTCCTCCTGGTATCTTAGTCTGCTCTATAATTTTCTACAGCACCAGCTTCTGACATTAGACAGGTCTCCTATTGTTAATTACATTCTTGTTCACTGCTGGCCTTGACAGTAGAATGTGAATTTCAGGAAGCAGGGATTTTTGTCTATATAGTTTATTGATGTGTTCTAGCTGTTCAGAGCAGTGCCAAGCAAATTCTAAATATCCAATAGACACTCATATTTGATGGATGTATAAAAGTGTATTAATAACCACATAAATTTAACCCTAGATAAGCACTTAAGGAAACTCTTATGAGGATTAAAAATTATAGACACTAGCGCAAAAATGAAATGTCTGACTCAGCTGTTATCTCTGTCTGTCTGTCTGTCTGTCTGAGTCCATCATGAATGATGGGTAAGAACTCTACTCACTGAGACATACCCCAGCCCTAACTAAATACTATTTGTGTGTATGTGATATATGTACATGTTGGGTTACACAAAAGGCACTTTTAGTAAGTCAATTTCCAGACACCCAAACCTGTCTGAACGAGGAGCTGTCTGAGAGAACCATTACCTAAGCAGTTCTCAGCTACGAGACTTCCTGTCTCTGTGCCCTCTGGTTAGTCTGGCTAAGGGTTTATCTATCTTGTTGATTTTCTCAAAGAGCCAGCTCCTTGTTTTGTTGATTCTTTGTATAGTTCTCTTTGTTTCTACTTGGTTGATTTCAGCCCTGAGTTTGATTATTTCCTGCCTTCTACTCCTCTTGTGTGGATTAGCTTTTGTTCTAGAGCTTTCAGATGTGCTGTTAAGCTGCTAGTGTATGCTCTTTCCAATTTCTTTATGGAAGCATTCAGAGCTATGAGTTTTCCTCTTAGCAATGCTTTCACTGTGTCCCATAAGTTTGGGTATGTTGTGCCTTCATTTTCATTAAATTCTAAAAAGTCTTTCATTTCTTTCTTTATTTCTTCCCTGACCAAGTTATCATTGAGTAGAGTGTTGTTCAGCTTCCATGTATATGTGGGCTTTCTGTTGTTTTTGTTGGTATTGAAGACCAGTCTGTGGTAGTCTGATAGAGTATAGGGGATTAATTCAATGTTCTTGTATCTGTTGAGGCTTGTTTTGTGTCCAATTATATGGTCAGTTTTGGAGAAGGTTCCATGAGGTGCTGAGAAGATGGTATAATCTTTTGTTAGTGGGTGAAATGTCCTGTAGATATCTGTTAAATCCATTTGGTTCATAACCTGTTAGTTTCACTGAGTCTCTGTTTAGTTTCTGTCTCACTGAATTATTGATGAGAGTGAGGTGTTGAAGTCTCCCACTATTATTGTGTGAGATTCAATGTGTGCTTTGTGCTTAGCAACCTTTCTTTTGCAAATGTGGGTGCCCTTGCATTTGGGGCATAGATACTCAGAATTGAGAGTTCATCTTGGTGGATTATGTCTTTTTTGATAACTTTTGGTTGAAAGTATTTTATTGGATAATAGAATTGCTACTCCAGCTTGTTTCTTGGGACCATTTGCTTGGAAATTTTTTTTTCCAGCCTTTAACTCTGAGGTAGTATCTGTCTTTGTCACTAAGGTGTGTTTCCTGTATGCAGCAAAATGCTGGGTCCTGTTTACATATTCAGTCTGTTAGCCTATGTCTTTTTTTTGGGGAATTGAGTCCATTGATGTTGAGAGATATTAAGGACCAATGATTGTTGCTTCCTGTTATTTTTGTTGTTAGAGGTGGAATTATGTTTGTGTGGGTTCTCTTCATTTGTGTTTGTTGTGAGAAGATTAATTTGCTTTTTCTTGGGTGTAGTTTCCCTCCTGCTTTACCAGGTATGGCTTGGGACTAAGCTATGCAACATCTCTGTGAATCCTTAGGCAGAACAGTGCCATAAATCTCAGCTATCAATCACTATTCACAAAAGGCCACTTCAAAGCCTAGGTGCCATCACTCCAAAATTCATGCCAGATACAATGGCTCTGCTAAAATTCTGCTACATGTACATGTATGTGCTTTAGTCCTTTTTTTTTTTTTTTTTTTTTTTTTTTAAAGACTAGGTCTCACTATGTAGCTCTGGCTAGCCTGGTACTTGCTAGGTATACTAGGCTGGTCTCAAGCGCACAGAGATGCCCATGCCTCATGAATGCTGGAATTAAGTATGTGCACCATGACAACTAACAAGACAGGATCTCTTACTTAACTTGAAGGAGACGGGCAGACAGCAAACTCCAATGAGCCCCTCTCTCCCCCCTCCCTGTCCTTCCCCAGTGATAGAGTTACAGATGGGCTGAGCCCCACGCAGGTCTCCCTACCTGCTCAGCAAGCATTCTTACCCACTGAGCCCTATGTGCTTGCTGTTGAAACAGGGACTCACTATGTTGATCAGGCTGTCCTGAACTCAAGATCCCCACGCCTCCCTCTGCCTTCTTAAGAGCTGGGATTTGTCTTTATTTATTTTAAGAATTTGGGTTTGGCTTTGAAATTTGCATAGATGGAAAAAGCATCTCCAGGAAGCCATGTTTAGTGAAGGACGAAGAGGAACCGGTAAGTCGTGAAGGGTGATGATGGTTGGCTGTGGGGAGATGGAGCAATGCGGCAGCCAGGACCAAAGTGCACCAGTCATCTGGCTGTGCCAGTCAGAGGTCCTGAATGAATTTCTTGGAATAGGGAGGACATTGGGGAAATGAACCTTAACAATTGGTTGATTGTTTTTCCTTGCTAACAATGGTAGGAGGACCTTGGGCAGCGGTTCCTCTCAGTGTGGGTAGGGCTCCTCTGTTTTGGTAGGTATTGCTTTCCCAGGCCGTGGGATGACTAAGTGTGACCAGGTCATCAGAACTGTAAGGAGAGCTGAACCCTTCTGTAGTATCTTAGACTCAAACTCAAAGTCCTATGCTTGCACAGCAAGGGCCTCTACCCATTAAGTTGTCTTACTAGGCCAAGCTGTGCATGCAGATCCAATTGATTCAAGTTCAAACCCTGTTTGTATCACTTTTAATTGCCCAATGCTAGTGGGCAAGTCTTTTAAGCACAAGTCAGATCAGCTGTAGCGGATTTAAAATGTGCCTCTTTTAGTCTCTTGTTTCTGTATCATAAGTCTTGACAACTGTGGGATGTTTTCACCGAGTACCCTGTTGACAGGGTGGAGCATGCTTTTCCGGGCCTGACTTCCTGTCCAAATGCAACCCTTCCCTCCACTCCCTGCTTTGAGTCTGTAGGTTCTGTAATCGGAAATGTTGGGTTAACTATGAGAACGTGATTTTAAGATAAAAACCCGAATTTAAAAACAAAAAGGGAGGAGGGCCAGAAGTGTAAATCAGTTGGCAGACTGCCCACCTTGCATGAGGCTAAGGTATGATCTTTGACACCACAGAAATTGGTATGGGGGCAAACACTGTAACCCCAAACCTCAGAAGGGGAAGTAGAAGGATTACAAGTTTAAAGTCATCCTTAGCCAAGCGGTGAATTTGAGACTAGCCTGGTGTCTTAGTCAAGGTTTCTTTCTTTCTTTTTTTTTTTTTTTTTTTTTTTGGTTTTTCGAGACAGGGTTTCTCTGTGTAGCCCTGGCTGTCCTGGAACTCACCTATAGACCAGGCTGGCCTCGAACTCAGAAATCCACCTGTCTCTGCCTCCCAAGTGCTGGGATTAAAGGCATGCGCCACCACTGCCCAGCTCTTTCTTTTTTCTTTTTTTTTTTTTTTTTTTTTTGGTTTTTCGAGACAGGGTTTCTCTGTGTGGCCCTGGCTGTCCTGGAACTCACTCTGTAGACCAGGCTGGCCTCGAACTCAGAAATCCACCTGCCTATGCCTCCCAAGTGCTGGGATTAAAGGCGTCTTCTTTGCAGCCATCATCTTCCTGCCTTAGGTGTGGGACAACCCCCAACCAAGATCAGCCGCCAAGATGGCCACAGTGCGAGAAAGGAGGAGCTCTCCCAGCTTTTATACTTGACTTTCCTGCATCTGAAATTTGTAAAACGAGTAAGATTTCTAGTTTGCTTTTTCTTTTTCTTTTTCTTTTTCTTTTCTTTTTTTTTTTTTTTTTTTGGTGCTGGGTATTGAACACCAGGCCTCAAGCCTGTATTTTATGCCTAAGCATCACTTACAGCTGTTGTGCTCACCACTAAGCATCTAATTTGTACTGCTTGATGTTAAAATACCTAGATGTGTATGTGTCTTGGTTTCTGAAAAGATGTTGTAAATTAGTGGTCGTTGTACTAGTATTGATGGGTAGGGATTTATGGGGAAGTTTGGGTTCTGTGCCCAAATGGCTTAAAGGCAAAAAAAAAAAAAAAAAAAAGCCTGCCATTTCGGCAGTGACTAGTAATTAGTAAAAATCCTATCTATTTGGAAATAATAGGGCGGTCTGCTGCCAGCTAACTGTGAATTTGTGAAGTGTAAAAGGACAGTCCGATAATCAGCTGGCAATCACTTCAGGGTCTTCCAGTTAGGACACTCCTGGTCCATTGTTTTCTGCTCTAGGATGGGGCTGGCAGCTTCGTTGCCTTTTAGGTTTTTGTTTTCTTATTTTAACAAGTTTACAGCTTGGAGTGTTTGAAACCCGGCAAAACGAATTTGTTTCAAGGAAGATACCTGCAGTTCACCAGAAGACCCTTTTAATCTGGAGTGTGGTGGAACCTTCATTAGCCCCAGATGCCCTCTTAACATGTGCACTGTCCTCACTAAAGTCTCCACCCTTAAGCACAACCTTAAGTTTTGCTTTTCTAATAACTCCACCCTTTCGGAGAAACACAAGGGCGGAGTTGAGGGCGATCGCGTAGTCATTGCGCTTGCGCAATGGGCCAGGAGCTAGCGCCCCAGGGAGGCCACTCTCCCAGGGCTGATGTCCAGCGCGCCTGCGCAGTAGGCCCGGAGGCTGCCAAAATTGAATGGACTCGTCTTCGGGGTTGTGGCGTCAGTGCGGCTGCGCGCGAGGCGGGTGCCGCGGTACTTAACTTCGCAGCTCCGGGTGTCGGACGTAGCCATGCGGAGAGCAGACTTGGAGCAGCCCGCTAAGCGGCCCCGCTGCGATGGCAGCCCAAGAACGCCACCGAGCACTCCTTCTGCAGCAGCGAACCAGTCTGCAGATCCTGACTCCCAAAGCAGCGACCTCCGAACCTGGGATCCGGAGGATGTGTGTGCCTTCTTAGAGAAACGTGGTTTCCGAGAGAAGAAAGTGCTGGACATCTTCAGAGGTAGCGGGGCTGAGAGACGAGGGATGGCGACCGAGGGGCCGAGCGGGGAGAGCCCACGCAGAAGGCATCTTAAGGGGGAGGCTCGCCTAGTGGAGGTCTCTGGGGAAGCGGCTGGCGGGAACCTGGGGAGGGAGGCGCTCGGACGGGAGGCAAACAGACGGGCTACCCGAGGTGGGCACAGGTGAAGTGCAAACCCACAGGCTCGCTCTTGGGACGGCGAACCTAGGAGAGGCCCAGGGAGGTTTGCCTCTTCTTCTAGTGGACTTTTCACTTCTCCTGACAGGAGCGATCCCCGCCTTTCTTAGAAGACTTTACCCCAGACCTCCGGCTGTGGCTTGCGGTCTTTCAGGCTCACCTGGCTTGGGAGACCCTTCTGTGCTAACCGCAGCTCCCGGAACACTTGGCCCCATGAGAGATTTTGGACCCTTTTAACTCTTAAGCTGGTCCCGGAATTTGGGGTTTTCCTAAAAGGGGAGGGAAGGTGGTTAATCTCTGGGTTCTTACTGACTACTATATCCCTAGTTCAGTATGTGCTGATTGTTTTTGCAGAGTGCTACTGAGCAAATTTCTCTTCCAAAATAAGAACAAGTTATTCATTTGACCACTGAAACCCCAACATTCCACAACTTGGCCACTCAAGGGGAGGGTATAGGCTAAGAATTTTAAGTAACTCTTCTGGTTCTTGGTCATGCCTCGGTCAACACTTTTGACTCTGCTCAACTTTTTTTTTTTTTTTTTTTTTTTTTTTTTGGTGGTGGTGGATGTGAAGCTTAACCCCTTGCATGATCCCCAGGGGTGTTTGCTTGGAAAGGGGCCCCTACGCGGTTGGTTGTGATTTTCAAATTCAGTGAACCTTACATCTTGTGGGGTAGAGCCCCATGTGCCTAACTGAAGAACTGAGTGTGAAGTTTAAAGTTCAGGACATTAAGATAGCTTAAATGTGGAAACTCACATTTCTCTTTCTCTTCCCCACTTCTCTCTGTATAGAAAAGTAACTTTGGAGGGGGCGGGTTAAGACAGGGCCAGCCTTATGTAGTCCTGGCTATCCTGGAACTGATCTGTAGACCAGCCTGCCTCTGCCTCCTGTGTACTGGGATTAAAGGTATAGGCCTCCATACCTGGCAAGATTTTATTTTAATTATATATATATATATATATATGTTTTGCCTTCATGTGTACATGTGCACTATGTATGCGCCTGGGGTTCTTGAGGAGGCCAGAAGCTGGAGTAACTCCCTGAAACTGGAGTTACAGATGGTTGTGAGCTGCCATAGGGGTGCTGAGAACTGAATCTGAGCCCTCTACAAGAGCAGTGAGTGCTCTTAACCACTGAATTACCTCTTCTGGCTTTATTTTTATTTTAAATTGTGTTTTTATGGGAGTGCTGGTAGGGGGTATGCATATGAATACAGTGTCTGTCAAAGCCTTAAGAGAGCCTCCAACCCTCTGGAGCTGGAGCTCCAGGCAGTTGTGAATGGCCTAAGTGGATGCTGAGGACTGACCTCACTCCTCCATGAGAACACTATGTGCTTTTTACTGATAAACCATCTCTCTAGCCCCAGATGATGTTTTGAAATCCAAAGATATTAAGTAAGTAACTTTCCAAAGTCTTATTATTAGACAAAAAAAAAAAAAAAAAGCAGAGTTGGACTTTTTAAAGGTTAAGTCTTTGGATTCCAGAATTCATTCCAGCTATTTCTGAAATGGTGTTCTCACTAAAACTTACTTGGGAGGCTGAGGAAAGACAAGCAAGACTTTAGGTTCCAGTCTCAGGTCTTCAGCTGTCCTAGGCTGGATAATGAGACCTTATCTCAAAACAAAACACCACTGGAGAACATAGCCAAAATTAGAAAATCAACTAAGGCAAGAGAAAAACATCTAGCCAATAGAAAAATGAGTAAAAAAGCAAGAGACCATTGACAAACAACCAATAAGGAAGCAAAGCAGCTCTTGCTCAATACTAATTTTTAAAATACTGGGTTTTAGTTAATAATTAGGAAAAATGTTAGATGAAATATGTATAACCAGTAAGGTTGATAGAAGCATCCATCAGGTCAACTATGGACTGTTTGGCAATGCTTTTTGACTTACAGTAAATAGTTATGGCTAACATTTATTATGTATATACTTTGTATGGAGCACTGCTATGCCCATTTTATAAGCTTCCTAGGGAGGGGTAGGCTTTTGTGTGTGCGTGTGTGTATGGAGGATCATACCCAGGGCTTTGTTCATGCTGTGTGTGGGCTGTACCACTAAGTCACACACCCCAATCAGTCAGTAACCATGCAAGCATGAAGACCTGTGTTCTGAATTCCACCACCCACGCAAAAAGTTCGGTGCAGTGGTGCAATTTATAATCCCAGAGGTGAGGAGGCAGAGAAAAGAAAGTTCCTGAGGTTTGCTGGCCAAGCACTCTATCTGAAATGTGCACATAAACTCACACGGGCACACATACACATAAATAAAAAGTGAATAAATCTTAGAGAAATACTAGGCAGAGGAGGAAGGAAGACCCCTGACATTGACCTCCAGCTTCCAACAAGCAGATACACGTGCAAATGCACCCCCACACAAGTGCATACACATACAAAATGTATTCTGATTTGTATATATTGTAGAATACAAAGTATCCATTAAGAAAGATACAGACTTTCATCACTGAGAACTACCTTTAGGATAGGTGGGAAAAATTGGTTATATGACAATCTTTTATATATAAATTTATATCATTGTATAGAGATACATCTGTTATCTCATAATGTTAACAGTGGGTATCAGTTTGAACTTAAGTAAATTGGTATTTGGTACTTAATAGTATTTGTACTTTTACATTGGGTAACCGTTTTTTCATGATAGAAGAAACACAAAGTACCATTTTCACCTCAACTTTTATTTTTCAGAAGAACACTGCCTGTTTTTTCTTGTTACTTTGAAAAAGAAGGTTTTTGTTTATGTGAAAATCAAATTCAGAGTTGTGGAATCTGAGCTCCGGAAGAGCTAGAATTAACTGTTTGGAAAGAAAAAAAAGTACATGTATGTGTGTATCAGTACATGTATGTGTGTATCAGTACATGTATGTGTGTATCAGTACATGTATGTGTGTATCAGTACATGTATGTGTGTATCAGTACATGTATGTGTGTATCAGTACATGTATGTGTGTATCAGTCTTTCAAAACCCAGAGGATTGTTTGCTTTCCAAGGTGTTTTAGAAATAAAACTCTGGGTCTTCTTCTTCTGGTTTTAAGTAGATGGTTCTAAGAACAATTGATTTAAATGTCCTTCTCTAATCCTGCTGCCAGCCCTGACTTTAAAAGCAGGAAGCTGCTGATCTGGCAGAACTCACAAATATAATTGGGTTTCACTTCCTTTCTCATTGCTTTTCTCACAAATTAGTCACCTAAATAAGCTTTGAAAAGTAGCGTATGGTATAGGCCAGGCCTGTAGCTCAGTGGTGGGAGACTTGCCTAGTGTGTACAAAGACCTGGATTTAATCCTTACTAACTTTTTTCTTTTTAAGTTTTGAACTCTGGGGGCTCTCAGAGATGAGGCCAACCTAGCTATGAGGCCCAGGTGTGACGGTCCATCCCTACTTAGGAGGCAGAGGCAAGTTGATTTCTGTGAGTTTGAGGCCAGAGTGGTCTATGTAGATTTCAGGATAGTTAGAGCTCCATAGTGAGACCCTGCTTCAAAAACCTAAACAAACAAATACAGAAGGGAGGGAGGGAGGGACGGCTAGAGAGAGAGTTCTTTGGGTAGGAAGGATGGCTCCATAATCTGGACTTTAGATCTCAGCACCCACATAACAAGATGAATGTCTCCTGTAAACCCATCTGAGGTGGAACGTTGACAGGAAGGGATCACTGGCAGTTGCTGGCTTCCAACCTAGCCAAATGCAAGTCCCAGGTTCAGCAAAGAGACCTGTCTCAGAGTGACAGGCAGAGAGTGGTGGAAGAAACTTCGTGCCTTCTGTGTGTTGGTCCTGGTGCACAGCTACAACACACACAAATTAAATACATGTATTTAATATATTTTAAATGATTTGTGACGTATACTTTATAAATATATATAATATTAAATATGTATGTGAGTATTTTAAAGTATGATGCATTTGTGTCCTAGTACCTGAAAAGCATTAGTTCTAAGACCCAAGCATGTAACTAAAATCTGATGCTTAAGTCCATCTCGTAAAATGACATAGTGTTTGCATCTGACCTGTGTACACCCACATCTGTAAATTTTACATCATCTCTACACCACTTATAATACCACATAAAATGTAAATAGTTGTTGTACTGTATTCTTACATGTTATCTACAATAATGAACAGAAGTGTTTACATGTTCAGTACAGATGCAGGGGTTTTTTCTGAATAGTTTCCATTAATACCATAAATAAGGGAGTCTGTAGCTATGGAAGGCTGGCTGTAGGTCACATGGTTCACTGCCTGTAGTAGGTCCTTAGGCAATACAAACTGAGGAGATTCTGATAGATTCAAAGTGAAAGAAACTGGAGAATATATGCTATAAATATCTTGTTTACTTTTTCCTCTTCCATAGAAAATAAAATCACTGGTTCATTTCTGCCCTTTTTGGATGAGAATCGTCTTGAGAGTCTGGGAGTAAGGTAAGAAATGAAGCTCATAGTAGAGCGAGACCAGATACACTTTATTCACTGTTCCGAAACAAAGCTCCAGACTTTGGGTTTTACAAACCATTCTCGTTTCAGTACTGTGACGTGCTTTAAAGCAGAGTCCCTTGCTTGCTGTCTCTGCTGTATGGAGCTTGTGTTTAGTTTCTATTTCAAAAAGCTTTGCTGAAAGAATTCATGAAGTCTGTAGTGACCAACTTTTTACTCTCAAATTCAGAATAATTGAATGTATGTGCTAGAAATATATAGGAACGAGCAGGGAAAACATTAGCAAGAAAAGTCAAAGTTATCACCTATCTCTTTGTAGGCTGTCTTAGGACTGGGGTGTGTCTGTGTGTGTAAACTGTTAAAGAACATAATTGTCCCTTGATAGCTTTGTACACACACATATGTAGATGTTTCTGTATATGGCTGGAGGTTCTGGGGTCTAAGTTAGACTTGCCATTCTTTTCAAGATCTTAGCTGAGTATTCAGTGCTTCTGTGTGCTTTAAAGTGGATCTTTTCTCTCTTTCAGAATTGGCAACAGTTAGTTCAGTGTTTGTGGTAACAGTGAATGGAGAGTTAAAACAAAGGCTTGTTCTGAGTTCTGTCAGATCCTAAGGCTTAGAACTTTGAGAGCTGAAGCAGGTTGTGGAAAAGCAGCACCAAAGGGCTTTCACTGCCTTAGAAACTGTCGCTTGGGTCACAGGCTTCAGAGCTTTTACTTGCCCTTTTATAACCTATTTTGGCTGTCTCGGTTACATCAGTTACCTTACTTCCTGAGAACTGGTGGACTTTCTTCTAACTTTTCTTCCCAAAGACACAAACACTATTGATTTGTTTCGCAGATATGTATGGGATGTACACCTGGTTTTAGGCATTCTTCTAGGAATGTGGGGCGCATGGGTGAGCAAGAGAGGCAAATTCCAAAGGGAACATTACTGTACAGTAGGTGTCTTATACCCTGCCTTCTGCCTCTGAGGTGGAGTCTATGGGGCTCTTTAGACTTGTGTTAGCCTGGTCTGTAGCCACCTGTTGTATGTTTAAGTTATCTACAATTAGATTAAGTGAGGGCCAGAGATGGGGCTCGGAGGTTAGCAGCACTTCCTGTCCTTCTAGAGGGTTCCCAGCATCCACAGCAAGCTCCTTAGCAACACATGTAATCCAGCTCTGGGTCTAACGCCCACTGCTGGCCTCCACAGAGGCCCCTTATGGGCTCAAACCCACACGCAGACACATAACTGACATTTCAGTTTGATGAATTTAAAATGTTTCGTTCTTGTATTGTACTATCTACATTTCAAGTGATCAGTAGGCATGTGTGCTGCTGACTTCACACAAGGAGCAGCGAGGCTGAGCAAGATCCACCTGCCTAAAACCCACCTGCCTCTACCTCCCGAGTACTGGGATTAAAGACGTTTGCCACCACCTCGTGGCTCATTTCTTCTTTTATCTTTCCCAGTCCTCCAACCACTGTTTCCAGGCTATACACTCCCAAATAAATTTCCTGTATATGAGCTCTTGTATTGGACTCTGAGTTTTATGTGGAATCCTGTTTAGACAAATGCTTTTATTTCTTCAAATTTTGACTAAATACTGATTTCTGAAGGTTCTTCCAGAAAGTTAACATTGCTACATTAAACACGCATATGATGATGGCTCATCCTGTAACCCTAGTACTTGGGAGGACGGTTGTGAGTTCCAGGTCAGCCTAGGCTACACACTAAGTTCTGGGCCAGCCTAGGCGACACACTAAGTTCTGGGCCAGCTTAGGCTATAAATCACACACACACACACACACACACACACACACACACACATTCTGTTCCTTTTTCATTTATCAGCTTAATAATGTCTCTGTACATTCTGAGAAAATCCCTCCTAGATTTTGTTATTACCATGGGTTTCAGTACAGCAGAGGCAATTGTGGTACCTCTGTCTTCAAGTCTATTAAGACTTTTAGTAAAACATTTTTTCAACCTGATTATGCAGTAGTAGATCAGTCAGGGACACTAATGCCTACTTCCTGCTGCTTGTGTTAACTCTTCAGTCAGGTGTGTTTATTATGCTTGAACCAATAAACAGTTATAAATGAAGCAGGATGTTATAAGATTCTAAGGGCTTCGGGTCCAAGTCCCATGAGATCATGTCCCTAGCTGTAACACTGTAGATAGTGGAAAGCTAAAACCTTCATAGATACTACTTCATGCTTGGGTCAGAACTCAGCAGAAGCCTGGGTGGACCTTCTTGGTTCAGAAGGAACTTCTTGTAAGCAAGTGAAACAAAATACCAAACTAGATCACTCCATTGGTAGGAAAACGGTTTATTGGGAGACACATCCTGGACTGCGTCTGAATAGAAAGCAGCAGCCTGGCAGAAAAGCAAGTGGGTTTTATATGATAGTCTGAAGGGCGGTGGTCCTTGAGCTGATGCAGGCTGTTTAGGTTTAGTGGAAACTCGATGCACTTTGCCCCCCATCAGTTGACCATCAGAGACAGAGATGGGAAGTAGTGGCTCTCCTGACGAACAGAAACCCTCACTGAGAATTCTGAGGAATGTGGAGTTGAGGTTTGTTTTCTTGGTAAGAATCTGGCCTGGGCTATCATTCTAGGACATTGTCAGCAGCATTGACATTTTGGGGCCTTCTTTGTGACTTAGCACTTCTTATGGGAACAAAAGCTTCTAGGACTATTTGAGTTCCTGATTGATTGTTCTTTCCTATTTGCACTTTCTTTTTATTGGTGCAGATGCTCTAGAGCTGCTCGAGCTCCCAATACTCCTGGAATTCTTATTTAGCAACTATTGATACATTTATTTACATTGTTTCCATTTTAGTTCCTTGGAGGAGAGGAAGAAGATGATAGAATGTATCCAAAAGCTGAGTCAGTCTCGGATTGATCTAATGAAGGTGAGTGGGGGTATGAACAGCATTTACCGGACCTAATCTAACGAAGTGTGAGGAATCTGTATGAATGGCATTTACGGGACATGAATGGGATTGGATCATATGGTATTGTAACTTAAAACTGAGATTTGATCATGTGGGACCTCCGGGCAGGGGAAACCCCACTCAATCACGGGTTGCGGCAGCCAAGGAACACACGGAAGCCGTCTCGGTGTAAAACGGGAGGTGTATTAGAAACTGGTGCACCAGGGTCGATCCGCTGCCTACGCAGAGGCGAGGGGAAGCGACCCCGATGGAGGGGCAGGCAGGGTTTTTAAAGGCAGAAACCACAAAGCAGAAACTTCAAAGACAAAGCATATCAGCATACCCAGGAACAGATGTATAGATGTGTTTACCCGGGCAGAACAGAGCGGAACATTCTCAGAAGGGAGGGTAAAACAATTTCCCAGGATTTATGGGTACATAGAGTTCAGATACAGTTCAACTACGGCACCTTGAGGTTTGGGGGACCCACCTGCTATTGTTAGCTGGGTCAGCCAGAAGGCAAATGGAAAATTTTCTTTAGCCAGGTTCTTTTATTCCTTCAATCATAGTCTCTCACACTCTGAAACTTTGAGACCCCAATTAAATGCTTTCTTTTATAGTTTGCCTTTGTCATGGCACTAGAACAGTAATTAGGACAAATCACAACAAAGCAGAGCTGGGTAGATCTCTGAATTTGAGGCTAACCTGGTCTACAGAGTGAGTTCTAGGACAGCCAAGGCTATACAAAGAAACCCTGTGTCTTAGGGTTTTATTGCTGTAAAAAGACACCATGACCATGGCAACTCTTAAAGGAAGCATTTACTTGGGGCTGGCCTACAGTTTCCAAGGTTTAGTCCATTATCATGGGGGATGGCATGCAGGCAGACCTGGTGCTGGAGAGCGAGTTGAGAGTTCTACATCTGGATCTGAAGACAGCAGAAGGAGACTGCAGTACTGGCTGTACCTTGAGCCTATGTGAGACCTCAGAACCCACCCTCACAGTGACACACTTCCTCCGTCAAGACTACACCTACTTCAATAAGGCCACACCTCCTAATAGTGCCAGCCCCTATGGGCCAAGCATTCCAACACATGAGTCTATGGAGGCCATTTCTATTCAAACTATGCCCTGTCTCAAAAAAACCAACCAAACAAAACTTTGATTTATGATACCATTGAGAGAGAGAGAGAGAGAGAGAGAGAGAGGGAGGGAGGGAGGGAGGGAGAGAGAGAGAGAGAGAGAGAGAGAGAGAGGGAGAGAGAGAAAGGACTGCGATAGCCCAAGTGTGGTCACAAGACAAGTTTTGGGAGTCAGTTGTCTCCCTCCACTATGTAGGTGCTAGAAATAGAACTTAGGTCATGAGGCTTGGCTTTAAATGTCTTTACCCACTGAACCATCTCTCTAGCCCTGTGGTATTATTTTGGTAATCATCTGCAAAGACACAAACACCCTAGTAACCTTCAGTCATAGGGTTATTTTTATTTATTAATTTTTATTTTTATATCCATCTATCCATCCATTTATCTACCTATCTACCTATTTATTTGTGAGAGAATATCTCATTTTATAGCCCTGCCTAGCCTGAAGTTTGCTGTGTAGACCATGCTGGCCTCAGACTCACAGAGATCCACATAACTCTGCCTCCCAAGTGCTGGGATTAAAGATGCATATTGCCGCCCGGGCAGTGGTGGCGCACGCCTTTAATCCCAGCACTTGGGAGGCAGAGGCAGGCAGATTTCTGAGTTCGAGGCCACCCTGGTCTACAGAGTGAGTTCCAGGACGGCCAGGGCTACACAGAGAAACCCTGTATCAAAAAACCAAAAAAAAAAAAAAAAAGAAAGAAAGAAAGAAAAGAAAGATGCATACAGCCACATCCAGCAAGTTTTAGGTTTAGTTTTCATTTAATTAATTAAATTTTTTCTATGTGCATAAGTGTTTTGCGTGTGTATCTGTTGACTAGTTTTATACAGGGTGCCCATGGGGGCCAGAAGAAGGCATCAGATCCCCTGGAACTGTAGTTATAGATGGTTGTGAACTCCATGTGGGACCAAATGTCATTATAGATGCTTATGAGCCACCATGTGGTTGCTGGGAATTGAACTCAGGACCTCTGGAAGAGCAGACCTCTTAACCTCAGAGTCATCTCTCTAGCCCCCAAGAAATAGTTTTTAAATAATGTTCAACAGGGTGCTTGAGATAGCTCAATGGCTTAGGGTACTTGCCACCAAGCCTGACAACCTGAGTCCAATCCTGAAGACCCACGTGGTGGGAGTGAACCAAGTCATTCAGGTTGTCCTCCACCACCACTCATACCCGACACACACACATCCCCACACATCCCCACACATGCACACACTCACATACACACATGCACACATACACACACATACATACTCATACATGCACACATACACACACACACCCCACATATACGCACACATAATCACACCCCCACACATACACACACACATGCACACAAACACACTCACGTACACACATGCACACACATACATACTCACACATGCACACATACACACACACATGCACACGTACACACAGGCACACATACATACATACACACACACATACACACACATACCCCCCCATACACACAAAAAGTAAGTAAATAAGGTATTTCTGAACAAATATTAAGAGCATTGGCTGCTCTTCAGTTAGTCTCAGCACACACATGGTAGCTCACAACTGTGCAACCCCAGCCTTAGGAGATCCGATGGCCTCCATGGGTGCACACACGTGTGTGCATGTGTGTGCGCACACATGAGGTGTACAGACATGTGATCAGGTGAACATTCACAACATTAAAAAAAATAGGATCTCAATTATTTTTAAATTTTTGCTGTTAATGAAATAGAGCCATTAAAATGATTATTCTGTAAGAGTAGAAAGTGCTCACTGTTCAATTTGATCTTAAAAGGAGACTGTATGTATTACAATATTAACTGTTAAAGGTAGTTTTATGTTTCTGTGTTTGTTGATGGAGGGGCACGGATGTGCCGGAGTGGGCATGTAGAGGTCAGAGTACAGCTCCACGCAGTCGGTTCTCTCTCTACTGTGTGTCCTGGGAACTGAGCTCACACCGGGCTTACCCAGTCGGTTCTCTTTCTACTGTGTGTCCTGGGAACTGAGCTCACACCGGGCTTACCCAGTCGGTTCTCTCTCTACTGTGTGTCCTGGGAACTGAGCTCACGCCGGGCTTACCCAGCAATCTCTTCTATCTGCTGACCTAGCTCAAAAGATAGCTTTTGCTGAGCTCATTTTTAAAAAATAACTAAATTTATTTTGTTTTTAATGGATTTAGGATGACATAAATATTTTATGAATAGGTATGACCACCTGAGAAATTAGCAATAAAGCAATAAATACTTAAATGGATTAAAAGTAGTTTATATAATTCTTTGACAATCTTTAGTAATAAAATATGTTTTATCTGGGATGGTTAGGTTGACCTTGTGTTAGGAGGAATCCGTGTGTTTGTGTTTAAATATTTAGACATCACTGAACTTAACCAATAATAACTTGCAAAAAAGGAAAACCAGAGGACTTAATTTTGGTATTCTCAGTTCCTTCTCTTCCTAAGGACTTTGATACCATTTCCTGAGTATTATTAATGGTGATGAACTTCGTAGTTTATAATAATCCTCAAATGGCTTTATGGAAGATGAAAAGCATCACTATTCTCCAAGCACACATGGTGCTCAAACATTGGCCAACACGCATAAAATAAGAGTATCAATTTTTTAAATTTTTAATTTTAATTAATTTTCATTAATATAATTGAGTTACTAAAATGATTATTATATAAAAATATAAAATGTTGACTGTTGATTCTGATATAAAAAGGGAACTATATATGACGATGTTAACTGTTAAGGGTAGTTTTTAAAATTGTATTTATTGTTTCTGTGTGTGTGGGATGGAGGGACATGCAAGTGTCAGTGCGAGCATAGGAGGGCAGAGGACAACTGTTTAAACTTAATTCTCCAGGTATTTAACGACCCTATCCATGGCCACATTGAGTTCCACCCTCTCCTTATCCGAATCATCGACACACCTCAGTTCCAGCGGCTCCGCTACATCAAGCAGTTGGGAGGCGGCTACTATGTTTTCCCTGGAGCATCACACAACCGCTTTGAACACAGTCTGGGGTAAGGAGGGAGGGAAAAGGGCAGCCATTTCATCTCTTAGAGAGTACGTCTTCAAGTGGTCATTGTAACATCTTCATTGTATTGATGAGAAAGCCAAGACTTTGGGTTGCCGTTGACCATATTTTGCTTATTTTATGTGTGTGTTTTTTAAACTACCTCATATCCTTTTGAAAACCTGATGTTTGTTAATACATCAGTTGGATTAAATACTTGTCTGAATGCTTAAATACTTACACTGAATAGAGCTAGCTGCTGGTATGACTGAGTATAAATTTAATTAGTTTTTCTTTAGTCCCTATGTAGTCATTTCATTTCTTTGGAAACAGGGGCTCCTGGTGAGGCTCAGGCTGACCTCAGACTCAGGTTCTCCTTCTCATCTCCTGAGAACTGAGATTCTGGACACCATGCCTGTCTCCTTTTTATTGTATAGAGTCACCTTTTTAAACAAAGTAATTATGTCAGGAAATGTAGGGAAATGCTTATAAGCTCTGAGAGGGTCGTCTCTGCTCTGTGCAATGAAGCTGAGACTTTGCTCTGTTTTTCCATTGTGCATTGTAGAGCTAGGAGAAGTCAGGGAATAACTGGGAGTTCAGTATTTTTTTTTTAAGATTTATTTATTTATTTTATGTATGTGAGTACACTGTAGCTATCTTTCAGATACACTATAAGAAAGCATCGGATTCCATTACAGATGGTTGTGAGCCACCACGTGGTTGCTGGGAATTGAACTCAGGACCTCTGGAAGAGCAGTCAATGCTCTTAACCGCTGAGCCATCTCTCCAGCCCCAGTATTTGATTTTTTATTTACTTTCTGGTTTTCATTTGTTATCTAGGCTTTTCCCTTTCTTTCTTCGTTTGTTCAGGGTTTCATTAAACAGCCTAGGCTGGCCTCAAACTCCTAATACTTCTGCCTTAGCCTAGGCTGGCCTCAAACTCCTAAGACTTCTGCCTTAGCCTTGGCTAGCCTCAAACTCCTAAGACTTCTGCCTTAGCCTAGCCTGGCCTCAAACTCCTAAGACTTCTGCCTTAGCCCCTCAAATACACAAGTTACAGGTGTGTGCCACTCTGTCCAGGTTCAGTAGTCAAGATGCATGTACCTATACTCAAATTATAAACAATATTTTTTGAATACGTTCTAGAACCTTCCAAGGCACAAACAATAGGTCTGCCTTCCTAGAGCTGAATTAGGGCAGAGGAAAGAATATATTTTTTTAGGAATTCCTTTCAGAGAGAAGCGCTTGAAAGTGCATGTAACACTTTTTATGCCGTTTGTTTATCTTGTTTTTGCTTGCTTTGCTGGTGATTAGACCTAGGGTCTTGCGCATGTTAGTCAGGTGTTCAACAGAGCCACAGCCTCAGCCCTGCTAAGCCCTCATCTTCAGTCTGTGTTGGAACATCACAGAGACACTTAGATGTTCCAAAGGCATCTTTCATCTTTCAAACCTCAGTGTGACTTTTGGTCTTCTTCTCCGCAGAGTGGGGTTCCTAGCAGGCTGCCTCGTGCGAGCACTTGCTGAAAAACAGCCAGAGCTGCAGATCAGTGAGCGAGATATGCTCTGTGTTCAGATTGCGGGGCTCTGCCATGACCTAGGTAAGATCACAGAGCCAGCGAGACACAGGCTCTCATGTAAGAGCCTACCGTGTCTCTCATCTCAGCATTCAAAACTCAAGTCTAGCCAAAGGAAATGTAGAAGTATTTTAATTTTTCTTTCTTCCCCTACCCTCCCCCTTTGTTTTTTGGAGACAGGGTTTCTCCATGTAGCCCTGGCTGTCCTGGAACTTACTTTGTAGACAAGGCTGGCCTCGAACTCAGAGATCCACCTGCCTCTGCCTCTACGATTAAAGATGTGTACCACCACCACCTGGCAGTAGTTTAATTTTTCATTAATCACAGTACTTCCTAATATTGATGAGGACAAAACATTGCTATGACTTGTGAATTTTCTGTATAAAGCATCTGTACCATGTCACATGAAAAGCATTATTCATTTATTTATTATTTATTAATTAATTTATGAGATAGGGTTCTTTCTCTATAACCCAAGCTGGCCTAGAACTCACTATATAGCCTAGGCTAGCCTCAAACTCTTGACAGTCCTCCTCCGTCCACTTCCTGAGTGCTGAGACCGCAAGCATGAGCCAGTGCCCTGGGCTGAAAGGGCTTTGTGCCCATGAGTCTCTCTTACTCTGTCTCTAGGATAATGGGATATGATTTTCCTTTTATCCACTCATTGACTAAAATGGCTCTTCTCCTTCAGTTCCTCTGTTAAAGCCACCCCTTCTCACTATTAGCGCAGGTTTTGTTCTTCCCTGACTCACAGGAGGTCTTAGGCCAATTAAACCCAAGCAGAAGAATTTCATCCTTTTCATCTTGAGAAACAAAAAGATGACTACCCAGCCAGTTTAGTTACAGGAGAGTGCGTGTGCTCGGGCTTCCGTGGACAGATCTAAAGGAGCAGAGTGTAGAGCCCTGTCCTGTCAGCCCAGGGTCCAGGAGGCTCCGTGGCCCTTCTTAGAAGATGCTTGGTTCTTGGGTGCATTTTGGTTTTGGCGATTGGACTCAAACACAGGACCTGTAGGTGCTAGGCATTGGCTCTCCCACTGAGCTGCAACCCAGCCTGAAATAAATAAACCTTGATTTTTTTATTTTTATTTTTTATGAAAAACTCTTTAGCATTCCTTGTAGTTAATACAAAACTGGAGACTGATCTAAGGAGTTAACTTTCCAAAATGGCCTTGCCTCTTAGTCTGTTGTTTTAGAAAAATTGAAAGGGCAGATTTGTCCTGTTTTGTTTTGTTTAATTATTATTATTAATGTATACATTATTAACAGTAGCTGTTGATATTCAAAGTAAACAAACTTTTTTTAAGAGTTCAGTTTTTACCAATTTACAAATATTTTTTTATTTGAAGGCTGCTTTTTTTTTAGGTCATGGGCCATTTTCTCATATGTTTGATGGAAGATTTATCCCACTTGCTCGCCCAGGAAAAGAGTGGAGGGTATGTATTCATATGTCCCAAAGTTAATAGAAAGAAACAGAATTTTTATCTAGCTATTCAACTAAATTCTCTGTTTTTCCTCTCTGTGTTCTAGCATTCTCCCCGGGAACAACATTCAGGGTGCTTCGTTCATTCACATGTGTCTGTTTCAGTCCTCACAGTGCCCCGTGGGGAAAGGACCTTATGTTCCGTTCAGAGCCCTCAGAAGCATAGCGATGTGTCTGGCTGCACAGGGGCATGGAGCGGTGGACCAGCTCTAGAGAGCCAGCTCCCCTAGCTCAATGCAGTGTCCTCTCTACTCTGTCACACTACTGTAGAATTGTTTTTTTTTTTAATAAGATTTATTTATTTATTATGTATACAGCATTCTGCCTGCAGACCCAGAACCCTCAGGCATCAGATCCCATTACAGATGGTTGTGAGCCACCATGTGGTTGCTGGGAATTGAACTCAGGACCTCTGGAAGAGCAGACAGTGCTCTTAATCTCTGAGCCATCTCTCCAGCCCCTGGAGTTTGTTTTTAAAGCCCAGCTTCAGTTTTTATTTTGGAATAGCCATTAAGTTACGTATCATCAGTTTTAGTAACTGAGCGTTTGTTTTTAGTACAGGGTTTTCCTATACAGTGTAGAATGACTTTGAGCTCTGTTCTGCCTCAGCCTCCCCAGCTGAGAGTATGTTACACCCTCACGCCAAGCTTTAAGTGAACCCTTCCTAATGACACATTCACTGGTGAGGAACCTGCACATTTTGAAGCGGTTTTAAGAAATGAAATTGGCTTCCCAATTTCTACTGCACTCGGAGTGGAGAAGCCCAGGAACATAAGCGGAAAGCCTCTTACCTGTCAGTCAAGCCATTTTGTTTTCCGCCCTCCCCTTTTCTGAAGTATAATTTACAGTCAATAAATTACTCAGATTTTTGTTGCGCTGTTTTTATTTTGAGACAAGGTCTCACTGGAGACCAGGCTGGCCTTGAAACTGAGAGATTGTCTGCTTCTGTTTCTCTGGAGCTGGGATTAAAGGCATGTACTACCTGTCGCTCCTGGCTGAAACTATACAGAGCTGACGTGAGGTTGGCAAGTGCACACATGCGGTGGGAATGTGGATCATTCTCAGCATTTGGAAAGTTCCACTGTGGCTTGTCTTGTCTTCTGTGATGCTGGGGATCAGACCCACAGCAGCGCACACACACACACACACACACACACGCACGCACGCACGCACGCACGCACGCACACACAGAGCTTAGTCTGTCTCATCTTAGCCTTGGTATCTTGGTTTCCCTTGTATTCTCTGATCTGTTGCAAATATGATTTCCTGTTGTTTGCACTTTGTGTGTGTCTGTAAGGGGGGGGGGGGGAGAGATTCTCTAATGTTTTACCCATTTAAAAAGTTGGTTGGTGGGCTAAGAGCACGGCTTAGTGGGAGATCCCTTGCCAACGGTTGACTCTTCTGGTTTGATCCTGCCACTGGCTGTATGGTCAGAGGCGAGTGCTCTTTCATGCCGTAGGATGATTTTGAGACTCCTGCACGTTGCTGGCTTTTAACTGCTAAGAGTGTATGTATCCTGTGAGCCACAGTCTGTTCTTGCTCCATTTGGTGAACTTCACGTTGTTTTGGGTCTGGGCTGCCGCTTCTAAGGCTGCTGTGTGTGATGTGTGTAACAGTTCTGTGGAAATACATGCTCATGTCTCTTAACTGACTACCCTAGACTAGAATCACTGAGTCATATGCCAGATGTTCATTTAACTGGGCTTTCCAGTGCGCTCTGTTTTACACTCTCACAAGCAGTGTGTGAAAATTCCAGATGCTAGTGCATGCCCTCAGCATGTGTGTGTAGATAGCTCTTGGCCCGTCTCCTACTTGACTCCCTTTTAACATCTGCTTGGTTTTGGCCGGTGTGCAGTGCAGTTAGGGAGTTAGGTGTCCAAAGTTTATAATTCTGTTCTCCAACAGGATTGATCTAATAGGATCTAGGAGCTACTCTGCCATGATTGTATATGTGCCATGTGTGTGTATTTGTCTCTCTCTGTGTGTACTGTGTGTGTTTGTGTGTGTGTGTGTGTGTGTGTGTGTGTGTGTGTGCGCCTGATGTGTATGTACCAGGGATCAAATACACATATGTTACACACGATAGGTAAGTGCTGTACTTCTAAGCAATATCCCCAGCCTTTAAAAAATATATTTGCCTTTTTTCATTTCATACTTTACCTCATGTGGAATTAATTCTTCTATACAAATAGTACAAATATAATCTTTCCTTGTTTAGAGGGATACATTTGTTTTACCTTTTAAATGTCTTACCTGCAGTTTTGTGAGTTGAAATAAAGTCCTCACGCATGCTAAGCGAGCTCTCTACCACTGAGTTATAGCCCCAGCTTAATAAAGATAATGTTTATTGAATAGTAGTTAGTCCTTTTCTCGTAGATCTAAATTATCAACACTTTAAAACTTCCCATAGGTAATGAGTCTTCCTAGATTCTGCTTCATTTAAAAAAAAAAAATTCCCAGATTCTGTTTCACAGGATTTTTAATTATTTATTTTTATTTTGTATATATGTGTTGCCTGTATGCGTACCTGTGTGCACCACTGGCGTGCCTGGGACAGAGATGGGAACAGGGCAGTGAATTCCCTGGCTCTGCACTTATGCTGTGAGTCAGCATGCTGGTGCTGAGGCCCGAACGCAGGTCCTCGGCTTGGACAGCAGGTTTTCTTAACCTCTGGCCGCTTCTCCAGCCCCAGGGTTCACGCTTCCCTAGTTACTATCACTGTATAATAGGCTTTTGTACTTAGGACAGTGCTTGTGTGTGTGAACTCATGCAGTATGACCTAGCATTCTACCCTAATTATTGCAGAGGCCACAAGGGGACAATCGCAAGCTCCAGGCCAGGCCAGGCCAGGCTGTGTAGCGAGGGTAGGTCAATGTGGATCATGTAATGAGATCTTTACTCAAAACAGACAACAAAGCATCTAGATAACATATGTTGGTAAGATAAGGTTCTGTTAATTACAGACAGATATCTGTTCATAATTGAGCCAATTCAAAATAGTTACAGGATCATTCCAAGCTGTTTTCATTTTGAGTCAGTTTCGGTAAGATGTGTGATAGGATGATGTCTCCAGGGGTCCTTTGATCTTGGCAGTGATTGTGATGAGCAAGCAGAGACTGGAGCAACCAGGTGATGGATTTGAGAATTCAGTTCAGATCTTGACACCAGAGCTGGGATTTTTACTGGCAGTGCAATACCCGTGTCAACCACAAGGTGGAAGCACTAACAAACAGCTTTTCATTTCAAATGTTCTTCTGTTGATGGAAAAAAAACCCTAAATTTTAGAGTGATAGTCATTCTATCGATATGGTCTGGTAATAATCGTCTTGGTAATGTAAATTATTATATTTCATAAGGTGTACTGACTGTATTTATGAAATAATAAACTGTTATATGAAGGTTTTGCAGATGAGGGGAAGAGAATCAGTGAGATGAAGCACCTGTAAGAGCGCTTCAGTGAGACCCCTCCCATCGCTCATTTTAAAAACTAATAAAAGTAGTTTGTGACCAGGCATGATGGCGCACACCTTTAGTTCCAGCACTCAGAAGGCAGAGACAGGTGGGTCTCTGTGAGTTCAAGGCCAGCCTGGTCTATATAGTAAGTTCCTGGCCAACCAGAAGTACATAGTAAGACCCTGTCTCAAAAAAACAACCAACCAAATGAAAATGTTTCATAGACAAATAAAATATTGACAAAAAATTGACTAATTTAAAAGCTGTAACAATGTTGTTGGAAACTGGATAGTTCACATTCGTGGGACTTCACCTGAGAATTACCCAGAATCCAGAACAATCTGTTTAATTAAAGCCCCTGATGGTTGAGAATCTGTAGTAAGCCGTATTATATTGACTTTTCCCAGCATGAACAGGGCTCGATCAAGATGTTTGAGCATCTGGTGAATTCTAATGAACTTAAACTTGTCATGGAAAACTATGGTCTCATCCCTGAAGAAGATATTACGTTTATCAAGGAACAAATTATGGGGCCGCCTGTAACCCCAGTCAAAGACAGTTTGGTGAGTTTTTATTTGTGCTAATTAGAGCCAACCGGTACTTTCCGTCTGATCTGGTCTTGGTTCTGTTGTTGGGATGCTCAGTGTCAAGTTGTAAGTTACACGCATTGCCTTCTGACACAAACAGTGGTGTGGTCTCCCCAATCCTGGGTTTGTTAGACATTATTTCCCCCAAACGATAGTGTCTGCAGCCTCGGTACTTGGGATGCAGAAGCAAGAGGATCAAATGTAACTGTATACATCTTGGGCCAGAGAAATGGCTCAGTAGTAAGAGACTTCCTCAGCAAGCATGAGTATCTGGGCTCAGAACCCTAGCACCCATGTCAAAAGCCACACTTGGTAACAGACACCTTTAGTTCCACCACTCAAGGTGCAGAGGTCAGCCTGGTCTCCATAGACAGTTCCAGGACAGCAAGCCTTTCAGAGGGGCACCCTGTCTCAAGTAAACAAAATAACACAACAACAACAATTTCATTTAAAAGAAAGCATGGCTGGGGGCTGGAGAGATGGCTCAGTGGTTAAGAGGACTGACTGCTCTTCCAAAGGTCCTGAGTTCAATTCCCAGGAACCACATGGTGGCTCATAACCATCTGTAATGGGATCTGATGCCCTCTTCTGGTGTGTCTGAAGAGAGTGACAGTGTACTCACATATATAAAATAAATAAAGAAATAAATCTTTAAAAAAAAAAAAAAAGAAAGAAAGCGTGGCTGGACACAGGCTTGTAACCCCAGCACTGTGAGAGGCAGAAGACACTCAATATTGACCTCTGGTACATCTCGTATGTGTGCACACATGTATACAAACACATACAAATGTACATGAGCTAGATTAAGGAAAAACTATCTCATTTCTAAAGCAAAAATTTAGCTTCAAAAATGCTTTGAGTGTTTTGTCTTCAGAGCAGCTCTGTATGTTTGAAACATTGTACAGCACAACTGTGCTGGCACACGGTTATCATGATCTGTCGCTAGAGAGGTGGAAGAGGAGGAAGAGAGGTGAAGGTAAAGGTCTTCCTCGCCTGTAAAATGAACTCAATGGATTACATGAGACCCTGTCCAAAAAATAGGAAAGCTGGGTGCAGGGGCAGGTGGATCTCTGAGTTTGAGGACAGCCTGGTCTATAGAGTGAGCTCCAGGACAGCCTGGGCTACAAAGTGAAAACAGCAGCAGCAAAACTGGGGAGGAGGGAACTAAGAGAAATATATTAGCATATACATATATTTCATACATAAATGCATACAGATATATGTACACAGAGAGAGGGATTGTTTTTGTTTTCCCCTGGTGGGGGGCAGGGGTGGGCAGTCTTGCTCTATTAACCCCTGATGACTTTGAAGTCATAATCCTCCTGCCTCAGTCTGCTAAGTGCTGAGGTTACAGATATGTGTCACCACACCTAGTAAAAGACATTATTATTTTAATATATAAAGGTTTACCATTTAAGGAACAGTTTTTACTAATTTGTAATTAAATAAAAATATTGTTGGTTTGGGGAAATTTATTAGTAGTGTCCTTTCAATGGCACTAGAAGGCTTAACATTTCTTTTTTATACTTGTAAAATTTTTAAGTTACATTTTTACTTACCTATTTGTGTGTGTGTGTGTGTGTGTGTGTGTGTGTGTGTGTGTGTGTGTGTGTGTGCATGGGTGTGTGCCTGCCCATGGGCTACGTGTCGAAGTCACAGGACAGTTTTTTGGAGTCTGTTCTCTCCTTCCACCTTGTGGGTCCTGGGGATAGAACTCAGGTAGTCAGGTTGGGAGCAAAAACCCGTACTTACTTGCTCAGCCATCCCACCAACCCTTTATAGACTTATTTATTCATGTGGTTTTGCTGTGCTACTATTAAGCCCAGGCCCTCACTGCTGCATGCCTCTGCCTCAGAGCTGCATCTCCAGCTGGAAGGCCTGGTGTTAGCACAGCGTATACTTCACCATCAGAAGTGAGAAGGAGAAAGAGAGACTGTCACCCTTTCACTTCAGTGTCTTGTTTATAATTTGCAGATCGATACAGTTGCTTATAAATAGGTCTGTGTCTACCTAAATCCTCCATGAGATTCTCTTGTTTTCCAGTGGCCGTATAAGGGACGCCCTGCCAAGAAGAGCTTCCTTTATGAAATAGTGGCTAACAAAAGAAATGGCATCGATGTGGACAAATGGGATTATTTTGCTAGGTATGCACTGAACATTTCCAGAAATGGTGCTAAACCTCCTTGTGTAACTGTAGCAGTAGGGCCTTCCCGGCCTAACCCAAAGTCGGGCTCTGCAGTCCTGACATAGAGCTAGCATGAGCTTCATGGCTACCGAGGGAGTGAAACAGCCTTCCCTTCAGCCTGAGGATGCTGGGCTCCTTCCTGCCCTCTTCCTGCCCCACAATCACTCCTCCTTCTGGGTGTCGGGTTAGCTCTCGAGCTGGGTCAAGGTAGAAGACGGTCTCATTTTGAATTAGGAAAAATTCCCTTTTTCTCTCTGTCTATTTTCTTCCACAATCAAGACTTTGTTCTTAAACTTACTGAAGGATTTTAGTAATAAGTAAGAACAACATGAAGACCTTCCAGGAGCTCATGCCTTGAGTTGCTATGAACGTCAGTACATGTTCAATCTTTTGTTTGTGTCTTAGTCAGAGTTTCTATTCCTGGACAGACATCATGACCAAGAAGCAAGTTGGGAGGAAAGGGTTTATTCAGCTTACACTTCCACACTGCTGTTCATCACGAAAGGAAGTCAGGACTGGAACTCAAGCAGGTCAGGAAGCAGGAGCTGATGCAGAGGCCATGGAGGGATGTTCCTTACTGGCTTGCTTCCCCTGGCTTGCTCAGCCTGCTCTCTTATAGAACCCAGGACTACCAGCCCACAGATGGTACCACTCACAAGGGGCCCTCCCCCCTTGATCACTAATTGAGAAAATGCCTTACCGCTGGATCTCATGGAGGCATTTCCTCTAGGGAGGCTCCTTTCTCTGTGGTAACTCCAGCTTGTGTCAAATTGACACACAAAACCAGCCAGTACAGTTTGTTTGTTGATACAGTTCTCACTGTATGGCTTGGCCAGCCTTGAACCCACTACATAGACCAGGTTGTCCTTAGACTCATAGAAATCCACTTGCCTCTGCCTCCCAAGTGCTGGGATGAAAGGCGTGCGCCACCACAGTCTGGCTCACATGGCCAATCTTTTTGTTTGTTTGTTTATTCTATATTTATTATTTTATTCTGGTTTTGAGACAAGGTCTCACTGTGTAGACCAGTCTGGCCTCATGCTCATAGAGATCTACCTGCCTTTGCCGCCTTACTGATCTCCCATTATCTTTTTTGTTTGTTTGTTTGTTTTGTTTTTTTGTTTTTTGTTTGATTTTTCGAGACAGGGTTTCTCTGTGTAGCTCTGGCTGCCCTGGAACTCACTCTGTAGACCAGGCTGGCCTTGAACTCAGAAATCCACCTGCCTCTGCCTCCCAAGTGCTGGGATTAAAGGCGTGCGCCACCACTGCCCGGCTCATCTCCCATTATCTTAAAGTAAATCTCAGGCTACATAGCATCTCATCGAAAAATGTTCCCATGTGGATCTGTAAATAAAGTGTCTCTGTTAAACCTAAAAGCACTCTACAATTGTTTGAAGGTTTTTTGTTTGTTTTGTTTTGTTTTTTGAGACAGGGTTTCACTTTGTAGTCCTTGCTGTCCTGGATCTCACTGTGTAAATCAGACCAGTCTCAGATTCAGAGATTTTCCTGCCTCTGCCTCTGGAGTGCTGGGATCAAAGGTATGTTCCATCACTCCTGACTAAGGTATTACTTAATATATGGTCAGGATTTAAAATTCCCTAGCTGCTTCATAACTGCCTCGTTACTGTTAGTTTACAATTCACAACCCAGCGTCCATTCACTGCCCTGCGCGATGGCTCTCCAGTCTTTTATTCTGTGGCTGCTCTCCTCACATTCTTCCAGGAGATTTCCCATGACTCACTTGCCTCAGTCTACCTCCTATGCCCTTCAGGGTGTTCTTCAGTCCTCGACCAGCCTTCTGCAAACTGGTAGATCCGAAGGCTGGAGTGTTTGTACTTAAGGCAGCTTGCGTGTTAAAATGTTTCCTATCTCTGCTTTGGAACTTTCTAGAGACTGTCACCATCTTGGAATCCAGAATAATTTTGATTATAAGCGCTTCATCAAGTTTGCCCGTATCTGTGACGTGGACGACCAGACCTGTGACTATAAGGTGAAGCACATTTGTACGAGAGAAAAGGTAAGATCCACCCCCAGAAAACAAGAATGCAGTTCTCGGTCTGGAATCTGGAGATAATCATCCAGCAATCTGAAAAAAAAAATCCAGAAGCCATCTTTTTTTCTTTCATTTTCTCCTCCTCTCTTTTCCCTTTCTTTGTTTCTTGTGAATGACTTTTAGATTGTGTGCCCGTATGGGGTCTATGTGTATGGGCTTGTTCTGCACCCCTGTGAGTGTGAGTGCATGCAGAGGCTGCCCTCCAGAGGCTGCCCTCCAGAGGCTGCCCTCCTGCAGGACTCAGGTCTCTCCCTACACCTCATGTGTGTTGAGTCATCTCCCTGCTTCTGTCTCCCTCACCACTGGGGCTGCAGAGCCACAGAAGACCACACCCAGCTTATTATGTAGATGCTGGGATCGGAACCCAGGTCCTGATGGTTGTGCATCATGGACTCTTAACTAGTGACATCTCTCTAACCCCACAGACTCTTTAAACAACAACAGAAAAGATTATGATCATTTGTAATTGTGTGTATGTGTGTCTGTGTGTGCATATGTGCACATTAATAATACAGGTTCCCCTAGAGCCTGAAGAAGGCATCAGGTGCCCTGGAGCTGGAGTTGCAGGCAGCTTGCCTTGCCTTGCATGGAAGAGTAGCACGGATTCCAATTGCTGAGGCTTCTCTGTAGCCCTTCACACCTGCCTTAATGCTTAGCATTTAAACATCATAAGGCATTTTTCCTCTATTACATTTTTTTTTTAAAAGCTCTGTCATTTTTTAAATTTACTTATTTATGTATGTGAGTACACTGTTGCTATCTTCAGACACACCAGAAGAGGGCATTGGATCCCATTAACAGATGGTTGTGAGCCACCATGTGGTTGCTGGGAATTGAACTCAGGACCTCTGGAAGAGCAGTCAGTGCTCTTAACCGCTGAGCCATCTCTCCAGCCCCCCTCTATTACATTGTTAAACAAAAACAATAATAATCAATTGAATCCAACATTTATTGAGTCTTATGCGGGGCAGGCTTTAAGTGCTTTTGAGAGGTCACTCAATTCTTATTACCCTATGAGTTAGTATTACTTCGTTTGTTTCAGTCTGCATCCTGTTGCTATAACAGAATACCTGAGCCTGTGTAATTTATAAAGAAAAGGGGTTTGTCTACTTCATAGTTCTAGAGGAAGTTTAAGAGCATGGTAGTAGCGTCTGCTCTACTTCTGATTTGGATCACATGCTGTCCCATGCATGGTGAAAGCCAGAAGTGCGCCGGGCAGTGGTGGCGCACGCCTGTAATCCCAGCACTCGGGAGGCAGAGGCAGGTGGATTTCTGAGTTCGAGGCCAGCCTGGTCTACAGAGGGAGTTCCAGGACAGCCAGGGCTACACAGAGAAACCCTGTCTTGAAAAAAAAAAAAAAAAAAGAAAGCCAGAAGTGCACACGAGACAGGTGCTAAGGAGAGGAAGGGGCAATTCCAGGCTGGCTGTATAACAGCCTCCTCCCACAGACTAACCTAGTCACCTCTGAAAGGGCCTGCCACTCTCTCCCCGCTCTTACTTCAGGGACTGAACTTAGATGTGAGTGGTGGGACAAATCACACTTTACTATTTAACAAGTGAGCACAGTGAGGTCTGTAGAAGGGTTGAGTTAAATAATTACCAGAACTGGAATTTCAGCCCCGTCAGGTCCTTACTAGAGGATACTCACAGAACTTAAGTGGTATGGAGTTATGCTATTGGAAAGTCTGTTTGCTGGCCCTCCAGCACTCAGGAGGCAGAGGCAGGTGGATGTCTGTGAATTCCAGGACAGCCACACAGTGAGAGCTTGTCCTAACAAAGGCAGATACAATCTGATCCTGCCATTCCATTTCTGTTTCCCTGCAGGAGGTTGGAAACCTGTATGACATGTTTCACACACGGAACTGCTTACACCGAAGAGCTTATCAGCACAAAATCGGCAACCTCATCGATATCATGTAAGGATCCCGGGGTTAGCTCACTGTCCTCATCGATATGATGTAAGGATCCCGGGGTTAGCTCACTTGATACGATGTAAGGATCCCGGGGTTAGCTCACTGTCCTCATCAATATGATGTAAGGATCTGAGCCACCATGTGGTTGCTGGGAACCGAACTCAGGCCCTCTGGAAGAGCAGTCAGTGCCCCCAACCGCTGAGCCATCTCTCCAGCCCCCCCCCAATTCGTTTTCTTAAACTAGAACGATCCTTTTGAGCAAAATACAAAGCAAATCTTCAAATTTTCCTTCTGTGTTTTTACAAAATGATCTTAGGATTACAGAGGCTTTCCTCAAAGCAGACCCCTATGTGGAGATTACAGGGACTGCCGGGAAGAAGTTTCATATTTCCACAGCCATTGATGACATGGAAGCCTTCACTAAGCTGACAGGTAAGCACTCAGACACGTGTGTCTGTGTTGGCTATAATGTTAGCTGCCCTTTGGGGTAGAGAAGAGGAAATTCATGTGTACATGTGGAATTACAAGGCAGTGATTCTTTTTGTTTTGTTTTGTTTTTTTGAGACAGGGTTTCTCTGTGTAGACCTGGCTGTCCTGGAACTCACTCTGTAGACCAGGCTGGCCTCGAACTCAGAAATCCACCTGCCTCTGCCTCCCAAGTGCTGGGATTAAAGGCGTGCGCCACCACTGCCCAGCAAGACAGTAATTCTTAAAGTAGGTGTTACAGTACTTTTTGTATACTTGCGACACATACAATATTTATTGTTAATACAACTAGATTAATACTAAAAAAAAAAAAAATCCTAAATTAAAACAAAACAAAAAAACCCTTTTCAGCACTGAGCGCTAAGTCAAAGGCTGAAGGGTTGTTAGGGCATCCTACAGTCTCAGACCCAGCAGGTCATTAATTAAGGTCTGATGGTGGCTAGGAATGCCAGATGAGGCCCTGGGTCCAGTCCACAGCACCACACTCCCTCCAGAAAGAGAAATCTGAGGATGATTACCTTAATCATCTGATCAGATTTAACAACGCATCAAGGCAGCTGTGCATGCAAAATGGCTCCCTGATCTGTTCTAAAGGTCAACATCCTGGAATATGCAAGTAATTGTTCTAGATTTTAAAAGACTAAAAATAGTATGTGACCATGAATTTATCTACATAGTTGCTTGATTTCACTGTTACTAGTAGTGAAAAACTTAAATTACATTATTAAGACAAGTTAACGATTTTTTAAAATATCACTGTTAAATTTCTTGGTCCACTTATTTAAGTTTAAAAAAGTGTTCTTGGGAGATACATACTGCAGTGTTCAAAAAAAAAAAAGAATCGTATGCACATAGCCAGATGCAGTGGTTTACACCTATAAACCCACTACTCGGATTAACACAAGTGGAGACCAACCTGAGTTACATCATGAGCTCAAGCCTCCCTAAGAATGAGACCTCCTCTCAAAAGAGAAACACAAAGCAAGAAAATTATATACACATAGAATGCTTGTGTGGAAAAATGATGATAATTCGGTTGAAGGCTATTTTAATTAGAAATTGTTTAAAGAAAATTGAAAGAAGAGAATTTTTCTCTTCTATTATGATCATAGAATAAAATATTTTAAAACTTCAAAAAGAACCCTTAATTAAGGTTCAGTTTACAAACTCGCACGTACTGGTCATTTAGCTTCAGCTGTTACAGCACAGAAGGTTTTTCCACAGACCTCCTTCTGCAAACATCGGCTATTTTAAGTAGATCGTAGACATAATTTTGTTCGTAAATGTTTAGCAAGACCTTGTCTCATTTACAGATAGGAACGCCCACAGTAATAAGTTAGGCTCTGTGCACTGCCTGCTCCGGCTCGAGCCCTGGGTTCCAGTTCGCAGGGAACTTAGTTCGTCACGCAGGGGGGGATTCTCCCACTTGCCTCCCCCCCTCTTACTGCCATCTTCTGAACATAACAACCATAATGCTCCCGTCTTGTTGAGACCTTTTCAGGACCCCAGCAGCGTGTCTTTAAATCTTGCCATCAGCCGGGCAGTGGTGGTGCATGCCTTTAATCCCAGCACTTGGGAGGCAGAGGCAGGCAGATATCTGAGTTCGAGGCCAACCTGGTCTACAGAGTGAGTTCTAGGACAGCCAAGGCTACACAGAGAAACCCTGTCTCAAAAAAAAAAAAAAAAAAAAAAAAAAATCTTGCCATCATTTTAACGTGAATGAAATTTCATCACATTGACAGATAATATTTTTCTGGAGATTTTATACTCTGCGGATCCACGGTTGTCTGAGGCCCAAAGTATTTTAAGGAACATTGAATGCCGTAATCTATACAAGTATTTGGGTGAGACCCAGCCAAAGGTCAAGAAGATTGCAAAAGTAAGTTGAGTCACCAGCTACCCTGCTGTTAGTGGCAGGTTGATCAAGTCTCTGTCCTCAAGAACAAGCCATTAACTGTCACAGCAACCATGTCTCCTGTTTATTCTCATTTAATCTTCTCAATATTCTTAGGCCCATTTACCAGATGAGAAACAGGCTGAGCAATAGAAAATAAATTGCTCATGAAAGGGGTCAGGTAGGACCGAAAGGCACATCTGGGCAGCTGTAAATGTGTGCTCTCGGATTCCATAAGGGCCTCAAAGTTTAGATAGATCCAACCACTGGGAAATGAATATCTAAAGCAGAAATCCCTCAAAATAAGACCTGTGTGAACTTCACTAAGACTCTGAGAAGACATTCTGTCTATTGTTGACCCTTGAGCAATGCTGGTTAGGGGCACTTGGCACCATGCAGTCAAAAATTGACCTTTAACTTTTGACTCTTAAGCTAACTAAAACTCTGCCCTTGCTCAGGAACATGCTCACCAGCATCGTGACAGTCAGCTCCGTAGATTTTGCATGTCATTTGTGTTATATGTGACCAGAAATACTAGGAAAGACAAGCTTGCTGCTATAAGCAGATTACTGGTGAGATGCTGGATATAAGGCCACAGGGGCTGCTTGCAACGCTACTCACTGCAAACGCAGCAGAAGGTAGCTATAAATAGACAAATGCCACATTCTTTGCAAAACGTGATGGTTGGTTTTGTTTATTTTTTTAATGAAAAGTGCCCTGTTTGTTTCAAAGCTAGCACGTATTGGAGCTATCTTGTTGGGGTATTTGTGTTTTCCTTGCTCAAGAAGAGAAGAAGACTCCCCAGTTAGGCAAACTGGATCCTAACTGGGGAGTCTTACCTCTTCTAGGAAGAATATGAACAGCTTCCCCAAGAGGTTGCTAAAGCCAGACCTGAAATGGACCTGGATGCTGAGCTGAAGGCTGAAGATTTCATAGTTGATGTAAGTAGTGGGCCCAAGAATAGATTAAGTGAAATTTTGTGTTTTTTTAAAACAATGCCTTCCCTTTGGGAAGGGGGGTGGGCAGAGTGGTGCATGCCTTTAATCCCAGCACTTGGGAGACAGAGATAGGTGGATCTCTGCGAGTTCAAGGCCAGCCTGGTCAGTGTATGTGGCTGGTTCCACCGTGCTTGGCACTGCAGCTGCTGCTCATTCCTCACTCACATCTTCTGTAAGTCCAGCACCGCCAACTCTGTCCTTCCTTCTAGACTCTCCCATTAGCAGTTAGACAGTCTTCCATCTGGAAAAAAAAACCAAACCACACTACACTCATCTTGCTGCCTTTTCTCTCCTTCAGGGGCAAACTCAAGGAAAAACCTTCTGAATTCTTAGGTTTTTCTCCAGGTCTAGGTTAAGTCCCCCTTATCTAAAATCTGAAACCTGAAATTTAAAATGTTCCAAATATGGGGCTGGGTCTAGGCCCTGAGTTCAATCCCCAGCACATGCTCTCGTGTGTAGACATACACACACACACACACACACACACACACACACTGTCTGAAAGCAGAATTCTCTCCAAGACTGTCAGTGATTTCAGCATGGCAAAGCCATCAGACAGTTTCAGATCTGTTCTTCAGAGCACCTTTCACTGCCTGGAAATCCTTTCCTTCCTAACTGGTTCATCCCTGATCACTTATAACGTCACTGCCCCATGCAGGCGTGCCACATATTCCATTAGCCATAGACATAGACATGCACACAGAGACACAGAGACACACGCATACATACACACTCACAGACAACACACACACACACACACACACACACAGCAATACACACACACAGCAATACACACTTTTCAGGCCAGAACTAGGGATGCAAAGACAAGAGACCCCTGGGGCACACTGAGCCTCCAGCCTAAGTGACTTGATGAGCTCCAAGCCGGTGAGAGAGCCTGTCTCAGAAAAATGGAGTGCATGGCACCTGAAGAATGCTAGCCAAAGCTGACCCCTGGCCTCCTCCTGCACATGCCCGTGTGTACACGGAAGTAGTCTACGGTATCGGTGTCTATCACATGGTAGACATCGCCCCTGTACCCTGTGTAGTTAAACACTCACAGATACTTCTCCCTCCATGCAAGTTCCTAAACCACCTCCCCAAAGGTGGTCACGTGCCAGAGTTATTTTTATCCCATGTGTGACGACCGTTCAGTATCCCTACTCCTGAGCTCCCAGAGGGCTCAGTTCATTTCTCACAGCATCATTCTGTGATTGCTTACTCGTCTGTTGTTTTAATTAAGGTTATCAGTATGGATTATGGGATGGAAGACAAGAATCCAATCGATCACGTTCACTTCTACTGTAAGAGCAACAGCAGGCAAGCGGTCACGATCACCAAAGATCAGGTAACGGCCACGTGAGGGGAGTTTGCTCTAGAGGACTGTGTTTGGCAAGCCTTAAAGTCAGCTTATATTCTACATGCTAATCAGGTTGTAAAGTCAGTGTGTACTGTTAAAAACAAACAAAGAGGGCACGGCCTCCTGAATCAGCTAAGCAGGGCTCACATGGGCTTACAGACACTGAAGCAGCAAGTGCTGGGCCTGCCGGGGTCTGCACCAGGTCCTCTGGTGTTTCTCTGGGACTCCTAACTGTAGGAACGGTGTGCCTCTGACTTTCTTGCCTGCTCTTGGGACTCTCTTTCCTCCTGTTGGGTTGCCTTGTCCAGCTTCGATGTGAGGACTTTTACCTTGTCTTTTTTTTTTTTTTGAGTCAGGGTTTCTCTGTGTAGCCCTGGCTGTCCTGGAACTCACTCTGTAGACCAGGCTGGCCTTGAACTCAGAAATCTGCCTGCCTCTGCCTCCCGAGTGCTGGGATTAAAGGTGTGCGCCACCACTGCCCTGCTTACCTTGTCTTACAGTGTTTTGTTTTGTCATGTTTGGTTATCTCTTGGAGGCCTGTTCTTTTCTGAAGGGAGATGGAGGAGGGGGAGTGGTTCTGGGGAGAGGGAAGTGTGGGAGGAGTAGAGGAGGGAAAACTGGTCAGCATGAATTGTATGACAGAAAAATCTATTTTCACTTTAAAAAAAAAGCATGGCTAGAGAAATATCTCAGTGATTATGAGTACTGATAGCTTTGGAAGAGGAACTGGTTTGATTTTTAGCATGTATGTGGTGTGCATACATACTTACATACAGGTAAAACACACACATATAAAAGAAAACGAATGATTTTTTTTTTTTAGGTAAAGCATAAGCCAGGTATGCTAATACACACTTGTAATCCCCACATTTGGGAAGCTAAGGATCAGGACTTAAAGACCAACCTGGGGTACATAACAGTCTTATCTCAAAATAAAACAAAACAACAATTTTAAATATCTGTATCTAGTTGGGCATGGTAATATGCACCTTTAATCCTTGCACTCCAGAGGCAGAGAAGGTGGATCTCTATGAGTCTGAGGCAGCTTGGTCTATACAGTGAGTTCCAGGCCACCCAGGGCTGCAGTAGTAAGACCCTCTCTCGAAAAAATCCTAGCACTTGAAAGGCAGAGGCATATGGATCTTTGAGTTCGAGGCCAGCCAGAAAATCTATATATAAAGAAATAGACATAAATAGATACATGTATATCTGGATATAGTGGTACAGGCCTTAATACCAGGAGTCTAAAGCTGCAGGATCACAGATTGAGAGCCTACCAGTTCTATGAAGTGAGTTCGGGGCCAGCCTGGGCAACCTAATAAGACCTTCTCTCAAAATAGGAAGGGGAGGAGAAAAGAGAGCTAGGAACGGAGCTCGGTTGTAAGAAATATTCTCCTAGCATACACTGAGGCCTTGGGTTCAATCCCTGGTCCACAAAAGTAATAATAATAATTTTTTAAAATTTTTAAATAAGGTATGTTTTGCTAGATACACCTAAGGCATGGGATCCTGAGTTCAAGGTAAGCCTAGGCTATAATCATGAGACCATCTCAAAGAAGACGTATAATAGCAGCCAATGTCCAGTGTCTCCTGTTTGCTGAATATCATTTAAGGTGCAGCGTTTGGTCTGAAGCTTCAGGAACAAAATCTAGTGGACCATGGTTGAAATTATACAAGTTAAATGTGCTTATCTGAATATCTTATATGAGAGTCTGTGGTATGTATATAATTGTGTCCTGTAACTCTTTCAGTCTTTTAGTAATTAACATAGAATTCTGAGGCATTTTGCAGTAAATAAATATTTTCTCCTTTGGATCGTAATTGGGATAAAGTAGGAAAACAGTGCAGTGCTTTTAACTCAGCATTAAAAATGGTTCCTCAGACCCGGGAGGCAACTGGTTAGTTCTTGGCAGCGTGAACTCAAAGCTACAACACAGTCTTTTCTTTTAACAAAAAGGTGTCACAACTGCTGCCGGAGAAATTTGCAGAGCAGCTGATTCGAGTGTACTGTAAGAAGAAAGACAAGAAGAGCCTGGAGGCCGCCGGGCAGCACTTCATTCAGTGGTGTGCGCTCAGGGACTTCACCAAGCCACAGGTGGGGGCGCTCACTCCTCGTACATAAAAAAAAAAGAAAGAGATAGATCTGGAGTTGGGTGAGACAGGGTCCTATGTAGCTCAGGCTGGTCTCAGACTTGCTGTGTAGCTGGGGCTGGCCTTGAGTTCCTGATCCCCCCTTCACCTCCCGAGCATGGGAGCATAGGTATGCAGCAGCAGAGGCGCCTGGTGGTCTTTAAGGAAAGCCCAAGAGTGATTCTTCTTATCCACTGAGAAATTCTCATTTAAATTGTAGCAATATGGGGCTGGAGAGATGGCTCAGCGGTTAAGAGCACTGGCTACTCTTCCAGAGGACCCTGGTTCAATTCCCAGCACGGCTCCCAACCAGCTGTAACTCCAGTTCCAGAGGATCTGATGCCCTCTTCTGGCCTCCGTGGGTACCATACAAATAAAATAACAAATGTAGGGGGTAAATTCTAAAAGAGGTGGAAGATAGATTGAGGAAGACACTGGCTTCCACATGTGCCTGCCTAGTCAAGATTACCTGCACACACACAATACACATATATACACATGCACACATACACTGCACACACTACACATATACATATAGATAGACACAATACACATATATCACACTCAACACACATACACTATACACATGTAGATCACACATACATCACATATGTACCACATACATAGAATACACATATATCACACTCAACACATATACCACACACGTACATATATACACCTTAGACACACACATAACATACACACACTTCACCCCCTAAGGAAAATGGAAATAGAAACGTGTACGTGTTAAGTGCCTTAGACTTTGGTATATTTCTTGTCAGGCCCTGTGTTAGGAGCCACAATGAAACCAGAACCTAAGATAGGCATACTTCCTTAGTGCCTGCATCTCACTTTAGGTGTGCACCACAGACATACAAGTAAAAAGCAGTTGTGTAGTGTGGTAAGTGCTTTGGGGTGCAGAAGGAGATCTAGCCAGACTTGATTAGATGAGGAAAGCCTGCCTCAAGCCAAGCCCTACAGGAGGAGAGAGACCAGCAGCTGTTTACAGGGCGGCAGCAGGAGCCATCAGGGAGGTACTGAGACAGAAGCAACACGGGAGAGCTGAAAAGCTAACAGAACATGAGCCCCTTCAGGAGCAGCAGTGAGTGGTGGAGGTTCCCTGCCATCCAGTGTGCAAGGGGCAGCCTGAAGCCAATGAACTGGAGCAAGTGAAATCTTTCCGTTTGCGTTCTTAACACTTGCTGGAGCTGAAGTCCGAAGGTGTGATGGAAGTGGGCATTTTACACATGCTGCAGCCTTTGAGATGAACAGCAGCTCCCAGGGGCTGTGTCCAGTCAGATCCAGTGCGCTCAGTAAGACACTTAACATCGGGACGCTACCAAAGTCTTGGTAGAGCTGAACGAACAGATGGAACAGTGAGACAGCGCCTGGGTGATCTTACTGCCTTCTAGGACAGGCCAAGGGAGCAGTGGGAGTCCAGGGGCTATGGCTCCTTCCAGCAGCTGGAGCCATAGAGTGGAAATGCCCCTGAACCCCATGCCAGGGATAGGAGGGAAACTCAGACTTTACTGTCCTCTCCATCTCCAGTCTGTCACCCGAGAAGTCACTCCATACAAGGGCTAGAAAGGAGAAGAGAGTGCCGTGCTTGAGTGTTTAAGAGGTGCTGAGGACCTGAGACAAATGGGCAGGGTCAGTCCAGCCTTGTCCCAGGAGGCAGGCATGGTCAGGGGCCTTGCTGCTCATGCTTCCTCTACTCAGGTCATTGTGTGAGTTCGAGGCAGCCTCTCCCTTGGGTGGAAGGGTGCATTTGGCTGGAACCTGTGTTGATGGAGCCAAAGTTAAGAGGTTTATTTAAAGAGAAAGATTCAAATTCAGTAGGTAAGTCATGATCCCAGTGTTCCAGTTGTCATTTGTCCCTGTCCTCCTTTCTCCCTCTGTTCTCCCCGTTTGCAGACCTGGGCCATTTGTTTTAGAGGAGACTAGGGAAAAGAGAAGCAAGCCTCCAGTGTAGCTTCTGTTTCCCCACAAGCACCATGCAGGTGTGTGAACTCAGGCAGTTCTGGGCAGCTAGCTGTGTTCTGTGCTTTAGCCATTTTCCCATGAAGACCTCTATCTGCTTATGACTATGGTGTTTTCTAGTTTTATCCAGTCACAGAGCATGGACAGCTTTGAATTTTTCAGAGTAAGTGTATTCAGAAGCAGTCTATGCGCAGGACAAAGGTGTGTGTGCCTGAGACACAGCCTGGATAGAGTGATGGAGACTGGCTTTTTTTTCTCTGTGCCCTGACTCTGTTTCTCTCTCTCTCTCTCTTTAATAGGATGGTGACATTATAGCTCCACTCATAACGCCGCTGAAATGGAATAAAAAGACTTCATCTTGCATCCAAGAAGTGTCCAGAGTAAAAACATGTCTAAAATTTTAAGTGAATGTCAAAAACCTCTTTCCTTCTTCACAATTAAGTTAGGAAATATAATCAGATCCCACTAGTGATTTTTATTTAGTATCTTGAATGTATGCTCATGTTGGGGGGGGGCATTGTTTTTGTTCAAAACAAAAAATGGTAATATTAACATATTTTTCCTATCTATCCTGTGGTGATTCGAATAAGAATGGCTCCATAAGCTCATCTAATTCAATGCTTAGTCACCAGGGAGGGGAACTGTTTGAAAGGATTAGAAGGATCAGGACCTGTGGCCTTGTTGGAGGAAGTGTGTCACTGAAGGTATGCTTTGAGGTTTCAAAAGCCTATGACAGGTCCAGTTTCTCTCTCCCTCCCTCTCCCCCTCTCTCCTTCCCTCTCTCTCTCTCTGTCTCTGTCTCTCCCCCCTCCTTGTCTCCCTCTCTCTGCCTGTGTCAGGAGGTAGCTCTCACCTACTGCACATCACCATAATGGTGACGGCCTAAGCCTTCGAAGCTGTAAGCACGCCCCCAGTTAACCGCTTTCTTTATAAGAGTTGCTTGGCTGTGCTGTCTCTTGACAACCATGGAACAGACTGCAACAAATACTTGAAAAGGCATTAGCTTGTGTATTTTTAGCATTAATTGAAACCTTTCTCCTTTAGCAGCCTATTTTCCCAGGATAACTCTCCCATCTGTTCAGAACTCTTGGGATAAATGATTGTCTTTTGTTTTTAATTTGAGATTGAAATTGCGATGCACCCTGTGGTTAAAAAATAAACAAAATCCTACCCCCCTGAAGAGGTGCCCGTCCCCCTGCTCCTCCCCAACACCACACCCCTACCATCCCTGCTAAGCACCAAGCTTGGAGAGCAGTGGGAGCAGCTTTCCTCAGAGGAGCTGAGGTGTGCCAGGCAAGACTCTACCAATGACCTCAGCTCCATCTCTGTCTTCCTGGTACAACTCCCCCTGTCCCCTGCTTTAGGGGGCTAGGTTCAGAGGGCACCTCACACCAGGCTGCTCCTAAGTCAGTTGTGACTCCAGACAAGATCAGCTTTTCTACACCTGTAACCACTCCAGCTCCAAGGAACTCACTGCTGCCAGCCTGGGGACAGGCCTTCATCCACCTCATCTGAGCTGAACTGCTCAACTGCTCAGAGACCACAGATCCCACCCTCTGGCTGCTCTCTCCTGGCACCACCGTTGCTTCAGTGTGTTTACGGGTTTCAGAACATTCTGGACTGCCTTTGTGAGCTTAGCAACTGCGCAGTGAATCTCGGGTTCCCTGTGTAGCTTGCTGTTCCTACCAGTACCTAGCTGCTGTGGCTCTTCCTGCTGTTCCCCTTGCCCTCACTTTACCAGGAACTGAGTCCAGTTGGAGCCAAGGGTGGTCACCAGAAATGCTAAAGATGTGGGCAGTGGGGCCAGAGGCAGGAGCTGCAGGTAACGTCTTAGTGATGATGCTCTCCTGGGTGAGCAGCCCTGTGCTGCCTCTCCTTTGGGTAGCCCGTTCTGTCTTGTCCACTCGTGGGTAAAGAGTATTTGGTGTGTCTGCCCCTGTGGGGTCAGAAATGCACAAGAGAGGTGCTCGCTCTCTCCCACTAGCCATGGCGCCTCTGTAACGCAGGGAGACAGCCAGAGGTCCCCCTCCTCTTTGTGTGCCCAGACTCAAGGTTAAGAATTGCATAGTTTTCTGCGAATATTATATTTTTGCCAGTCTATATTTTTTTAATCATTATGGTTTATTCTGGAATTTTATAGTCCTAATTTTGTACCATGGTATGTGAGAAACAATTCCAACTCATTTTATGCCTTTAAAGCTGTTTTCCTTGTGAGTACCTGTGTCATTTACAAGACTGCATTAAAAAATGGAGATTTTAACAGCTTAGTCTCTCGAGTTACTGAACACTGTCAGCTAGCTTTAAATAGAACCACAGGGTGAGTGAAGGTGACATCAGTTGGGTGAGGGGACAGCTGCAATAAAACTCTCATGGGTGTATTTCTATCCTGAAACTAGAGGGTAGCTCCTTAATCACTGTCTCCTCCTACCCTGTGTGCCTGGTTCAGATTCCTGTGCAAAGCAATGCATTCTCTGCAGGGCCACATAGATGCTTCTTGGTGTCACAGCACTGTGTGACAGTAGTATGGACAAGGTCCCAGGTACTTGGTTTTCCTCACAAAATAAGAGCAGGACATAGCTCGCGCCTTTCCAGCAGGAGGCAGGCGATGGCATGGGAAGGGCTAAGTTCAAAGGCTCTTGTGCCTGAAACCAGCTCTTTCCACTCCATCCCCTGGGTTCTGTCTACAAAGGTTCATCCTCTTTGCCCAAATCTACCTGTTGTTCCAGTGCAGCTCTGTTTCTCCCATGAGATCAAGTGACAGACGTGTGAGCACCTGACCCACTCGTGGCTGGCCTTCAACCCTGCCCTTTGGGTTCTAGAAGAGACGACAGGGCAGGAGTAAATGATGCTTCTCTTTATTAGTTTTTAGAAGTAGAGCCCAGGCTTCTGGGGAATTCTTCAAGAAAAGTAACCTCTAAAACACAAAAGAGAAGTGCGTGCGAGAAGTGTGCGCGTGTGTGCGTGCGTGCGTGTGTGTGTGTGTGTGTGTGTGTGTGTGTGTGTGTGCGTGTGCTCGCGCACGTGCGCGCACAGAAGCTTTTTGTATATATATGTATGTACTTGACTGAAAGAATATGAAAATGTTACAGAGGGTAGGATTTTTGTTTTTTGGTCTTCTAGGGATTGTCAGATCCCATAAAGACAAGTTTTATGCTTCTTCAATCAGAGTGTCTTTCACACCTTAAAATCAGCTCTGCTGGAGAACAGTGGCTGCCCTGCTCTTGGGTTTTCAGGCCATAAAGAGGCTGGCTGAGAGCCACAGTCCACATGAGGGTTCTTCCCCATCCTGAGTCAGGCAGAATGGCTACCCTGTGTGAAAAGGCCTGGGTAGCATCCAAAAGTGACCCAAGTATCTCGGGTCCTGCGAGGTGTCAGCTCAGAACCCAGGCCTCCAGCTCCTTGATGCAGAACTGCTCCTGCCGGGCCAACACTTCATTGTCGAAGGTAGCACAGGGGTAGCTTCCGCCATGGTACAAGTCTCCATCCAGCCACAGCCCAAACTGGCCACTGAAGAGAAGAGGGAATAGGCTGTGGAGACAGCTCTGTAGGTACAATGTCTGCTACACAGCACGAGGACCTGCTCCCAGCACCAACATAAAAAGCCAGGCAGGTCACATGCTTCTGCAGACCTAGCACAGGCAGGACAAAGGCAGCTGGTGAGGCCTAGCCAGTTTCAGTGATACAGTGGAGATGGACCCTGGAGGACACCTGGTGTCAACCTCAGTTCTGCATGTGCACATGTGTGCTTCCCCATCTTGTGACTCTAAACACATCCATGTGGACGTTCCCAGTCACTTCAGACTAAGATATCACTAAGCACGTGGCCCACTGGGAATGGGCTGGTTGAGTGTGGCCCTCCAGGGATGGGCTGTGGTGCTGATGCCAGAGGGCACTGCAGAGGAAGACAGCCTGCCCCTTCCACCTGCAGCACCCTTGGGAGAGGGACACGGGTCACCCCAGGATGTGGGGGACAGAGACACGCACCTTCCACTGCCCATCATCAGTGAGTCCAGGTCTCCTTTCACAAAAAAAGAGTTGTGCCCTGTCCACTTAAAGACCTGAGTGAAAAGGAAAAGCGGGGTCACCTGAGTGCTGTCATTGCAGTCTGACTCCATGCCACATGGTGGCAGTGTTGCCCAGAGACTGGAGGCTCTGGACCAGGAAAGACTGGGCTCCCAGATGTTAAGATTTCCTTTTCCTTGGACTTCACCCCTTATGCCCTCTGCCTCGGATTCCCCACATCCTAGCAGCGCTAAATAAATGCTAGCAATAAAACAAACCTCTGAGGCTTCCTGCTCTCAAAGATAGAAAGAGAGAGACAGCCAGGCCTGAAGTTGGGGATGGTACTGCCTCCCGACAACCTAAGACTCCCTGCGACCTCCTGTGAATTTCTGTCCCACCATCTGGGTCACAGCCTCCTCCTGATCTTAACTCCCACCATATACTTCCCACAGCCCTCTCCATAGTGAACCGCATGGGCCACTGACTTTAAATCACACTGTAAGTCTTCTCCCTAAACCTTCTGGTGCCCTCCACCGTGAAGGAGACAATCCAGTCCTCCAGCCAGAGTACACCTGCCCCCATCCCTTCTTTCCTCCGTGCCCCCTCCTCCCTATGAATGGCACCTGAGCCACACCCACACCTTCTCTTCACCAGCACCTAAAGGTGCTCATGCCTTAGGTAGGGCCTTCCTACCTTTAGACCCCTATGTCCACAGCACCCCAATCCCCATCCTCAAGGGTCACGTCTTATCCTGCAGCCTGAGTGTCATTGCAGAGAGCTCCTGTGGATTTCCCTAGGCATCTACCTCTCTGAGACAGCTCCATTTATGCAGCGGTGTGCCCCGCCTGGTCTACCCCACTACAATGTAATTTTAGAACTGCCCGGATGCCTTGCTACACTCATGAATTAAAAGAGTGAAGACTAGAGAGTCAAAATAGGCAATAAAGTTGCTTTTAAAGGGTTCCAAAGTACAGTGTGTTGATTCCTGTAATTAGATGTCCCAATTGCTAGGAACGACACACCAGCCCCCGAAGAATAGAAAGATAAAGGCCAGGCTTCGAGGGGATGTGATAAAGCTTGTGAGCACAGAAGACAGGATCCATTAGCATTTCTGTGCTTCCTCTGCTATCTTCAAGGGCACATCCTTCTGATTTGAAAGAGCAAGATAAACATTGCTATGGAAGAAACTAAGA
The DNA here is from genome assembly GCA_028551405.1 of Uromys caudimaculatus. Taxonomy (NCBI): domain Eukaryota; kingdom Metazoa; phylum Chordata; class Mammalia; order Rodentia; family Muridae; genus Uromys; species Uromys caudimaculatus. The sequence continues at coordinate 20,976,557 of CM052701.1, forward strand.
CAAAGTTCGACGTGTTACTTGGAGCAGCAGTTACTTGTGCAAGTGCTGGGACTTCAGAAAGCTCTGGCTAAGACACAGACAAAGATCAAATTTTTCAAAGTATAGGATTCTGTAATAACAGGCTGGGGTGATGGTGACCCCTGGCAGTAATGGATTTCATGTAATAATATTTTTTTAGCACTTACACACCAGGCACGGTTAGAACATAGACACAATGAACAAAACATCTGCCTCTTAGGTAAAGAGAAGGCAGACAAAGAACTAAGAAATGGTATGTTAGAGATGATAGCGAGAGAAGAGACACTCAGAGGCAATAAGGATTTAGAGGGAATGGTCGCTTAAAATAAGGTAGTCAGGGTAGTCGCTGTGATGAGGACGGTAGTCCTGAGAACGGTGCGTGCGGACTCCGTGGAAGGGCTGCTGAGCAGAACAGCACCTGCCGAGGCCCAGGGCAGGGGTGGGTCTGTAGTTTTGCCTTCCAGTTTAGGCCAGCATTGCTGGGGCAGTGTGAGGGGGAAAACAAACAATCAGTTTTAGAAAGAGGCTGGGGAAGAGCCATTGGCGTATGGGTATCACAAGAAGGGCCACAGAGGAAGCAAGATGAGAACCAAATCCCGGCTCTGACGGTAGCAGTCGGCGGGAGGCTCCAACAGGACAAGAAGAAAATACTACAACTTTGGGTTTTTAGTATGAGCTGTGGGGAGGAAGGTGTGGGTGACCAGCCTACAGTCTTGGGGACGCCTTTGCCTTTCTCCCGAGAAGGGAACGTTGCTTGCTGCTGATGGAGGCAGAGCAACAGACCAGGAATATTTTGTTGTTAGCAGGGCCGTCCACACCCATTTGGTGGGAGACTAGATGATTGTGTGGTCGAGTGTATTTACCAGTGTCTGTGTGTTGGGGGGGGGAGACCTCTAATAACAAACAGAAGCACCCCGCTAGCTCTCCATCCATTTCACAGAATGTGAACTCGTTTTCAAGGGCACACTAAGCAATTACACATTCTACCTCACACTGACCCATCCGCCTTTGCGGGTCCCGAGTGTGCACCCTTCTCTGCCATGTCCTCTGCCTCCAGAGTGCCCTGCCTGAGTGGAGACTCCGGGGTTGGTTTCCACATCTCCCTTCACCACTGACTGAGTTGGGCATATTCCCAACCACTTTGCGCCTCGGTCCCCTCATCTGTAAGATGAGGCGAGGATAGCAGCGTACACCGGTAGGATTTTCACAGCGACTGAGCGTGCTGTTTGTGAGGTGGTGAATGCAGGCCTGTGAGTTACTGCTGTGACTGTTTATAATAAAAGTTGTGTGTGCTCTGCCTATCACGAAGCACTCATCAGCTTCAGTCAGCCACCAACCCAACGGTGGAGAAGATAGAAGATGTTTGGGACCCTCTAGGTCCCTTCTTCAAAAGCTCCGTCTCTTCAGCAGCTTGTGCCCTCTGAGGTCTCGGTCACCAGTGCCTGTCACCGAGCTCTTTTGCTTATCCTATGGGGGACCTGAGCACCCAGTCACCCTTCCCAGCTCCCTAATGAACTCCGTGAGTCCATCCACCCATCTCCTCGCCCTGTCCTCCTCCCTTGCAGTTTCCAGCCACTATCTTCATGGTCACTTCCAGCACTTGTCCTTAGCGAGGAGAGCAGGGAGCCCCTCCAGTTCATTTCGAATGGCTCTCCATCTACTTACACCTTCCTGTTGTCCTGCTGCTGCCACTGCTCCAAGTATTTGACCTCAAGGAGACCCCTCCTCTCCGACCCCACCTTTGTTCACCCTTCACGCCCTCTAGTTTTGCTGGTCTTCTGCCCGGGTGGTCGAGGCTCTGCAGTCCACTCCCGCCCACCCCTTTCCCATTATTCGTTGTGAATGCCGCCTGCCAGAGGCTGGTCTGAGAACACTGACTGCTCTGGTACAAGCCTGGCCAAGGAAGAGCTGCACCCTGCTGAAAAGTGGACAGAGTAAAGATAGCCTCTTCCGGCCTCTAGTGCTCCCTGGGCTCCCTTCTCACATGCAGGGACTGTGTGACTCCTGTCCCCTCTAGCCTTCATGTGCATCCGTTGTATGCACCCCCCCCACCCACACACCTCAGGTCTACTGCATTTGAACACATCTTGTCCTTTCCAGCCTGTACAGAGTAATCTGCCTCCCTCACTTAATGAGTTCATGGTTTCTGGAGATCTTGATGGGCAGCTAACAACCATGCCTACCATCGCCCTGTGGAGAAGTGGACAGGAGGCAGCCCAGCATTGAAACTTCCCAGAGCTGTAACTTGTCACAGCCTTCTTCCATGACAGGAGGTTGAGCCTCACCTTTAGCTGTGGGGAGAAGGAGAAGAGGAATGTCTCTCCAGTACCGTAGAAACCTTTGCTCAGTCGGATACCTGAGGAGGAGAAGGCACCAAACATCTGGAAAACAGAGAAAATGGCAAGGAAGGAGCTCGGAGTCCACCAGCCACCTCATTCACCAGCCTTCAAAATGCACACTCAGCTCTGGGGCTCCTGAGTGCACAGATGGGGATAGAACTGCTCCAAGGCCACCAAGCCATCCTCTGTCCCACACTCCTGCCTTCCCTGAGTTGTCATGACTCCCCTACCCTACCTGCCACCCTCTGTTCTGTCTGTTTAAGTGTCTGTGTCTCTTCAGGGTCCTGCTGTGTAGCCCAGGCTAACCCAGAACTTACTTCCATGAGAGTCTTTACAGGCATGTGATATGTCCACCCTACCTTTTCTTAAATATATTTTGTGTGTCTGTGTGTGCACAGGTACACACACACACACACACACACACACACACACACACACGCACATGCACATGCACATGCATATGTGTGTTCCCATGCATATGGAAGCCAGAGGCCAATATGGAGTACCTCCCTCTATTGCTTCTCGCCTTACGTTTTGAGACAGCCACTCACTAACTCTGGAGCTGACCAATGAGACTGGTTGGCCAGGATCCCCCTGCCTCCTGTGGGTTATAGACATGTACTGCCACACTTGGCTTTTTTCATGGCTGCTAGGAATTGAACTCGGGTCCTGATGTTTGTGTGCCAAACACTTTACTGCCCTGGCTCCAGATGTACTTATTTTATACAAGGAATGCGTTTAGAAGAGCTGGAAATTACAAGAGAAAAAAAGCCATCATCAAATCCCCCTCTTCTTCCCCAGGTGATGTATGCAGCTTTGTGGATTTCTCCCTCTGGTACAGGTTCAGTGCCAGAGCACAGACTTTTCTACACACTGACAACTCACACACAAGCTGTTCCCTCTCACCTTTCTCCACCAACTTCAAATGTACTGAAAAGCCCAGGGCTAGGGGTAGAGCTCAGCTGGTTGAGTGCTTACCTAGCACACGCAGGGCCTGAGGTTCAACCCCAGTTGAACCGCAAAAAATTATTAGTAGTAGTATTAGTAGTAGTAGTAGTAGTTGTTGTTGTTGTTGTTGTTGTTGTTGTTGTTAAAGGTCAAAACAACACCTTCCACCTTAGACCTAACAGGAAGTTTACTCTACTTCCCATACTGGCTTTCTCTCTTTATTTTTCTCAGGCCCACTTGATTATGATACTATGATCCTTCACTCCTAAACCACCAGCTCCTAAGAATGGGGTTTACTCTTATGTAAGCCCAGAGCTAGTATCACGCCCAAGAGAACTAACGACAATTCTGGTATTATCTATTTGTATCATTGTGTATTCAATTGTCCCTCATTATCTCACGAATGTGCCTCACATCCGGCTTTGAAGAGAAAGCAACACACTGGATAGCTGTGGCTCTGCACCTTGCTTCTCGCCTGCCTGCTAGTTGTGTGACTGACGCAGCCATCTTCCTTCTGTGGGATGGCTATTGGAATTGGGGTATGGATCATCCCAGTGCTGCATGGGGGGGGGGGGGCTGGGATGCAGGATTTAAGCTTATTGCTAGGAGAAACTTCTCATAGCACATAGTCTCTGCCGCAGAAGAGGCTCTGTACGAACAGGGTGAGTTTCTTGGCTCTCAAGCAAGAAGCCTTCCTTCCCAAACAGACTCTCCGGTCTATTTGGAGCCCCGTGAGATCTCTTCCAACTGTTGTTTCTTCTATAGAGAAACATCTAAAACCAGCTTGCAATCCCACCCACCTTTTGCGTGGAGAATCCGCCAGAAATTCTATTGTTTGAGTGACCACATAGATTTTAGGCACCACCGTTGAAGTTCCTCTGTGGCATTTAGGAACTGTCTTTGCTGTCTCCTCTGATTCTTACAATCCATTCCCCCACACACCAACTGAGGATATTTTCAAACTATGCATCCATCATTTAGATATAGATCTCCTGCTGAAACCCTCCTGTAAGAGCCAGAGATGGCACATTTGCCTCTACTCAGCACTGGAAAAACTAAGGCAGGCCGGAGGATTTGCAGTTCAAAATCAGCATAGGCTACATTCAGGGCTCTGAGCCAGCTTGTGTCTTAGTGAGTGAGACCCTGTCTCAAAACAACCCACCCGCCATCTTGTGCTTGCAAATATAAGAGTGTATGTAATGCATGATATCAGTGGTTAATTGCTCAATGCCCCACACCCCTGCCACTGCTACACACACACACACACACACACACACACACACACACACACACACACACACACACACACACCAAATTAGACTATTAACCCTAAGAGTGCTGGACCATTTCTGGCTTCATCCTGCTCTGCTCCATATCTTTTAACCTGGCACCCAGGAGTGGCTTCAGACACACGAGTGAGCAAATGATGGCCTGGCTCCAAGTACGACCAGTCTTAGTGCCACTATCTGTATACCTTACAGGTGATATAGTCTGTCATCTATGCTTTCTTGCTTTTTATCCCTCCCTGCACAGTACCTCCTGGTCTGTCTGGGAGCCCCTGAGCCCTGGCCCAGCTCACCTGTTCATCCTGGTCTCTCAACAGCAGCAGCACTGGCCCACTGTGACCCTCCATCCGTCGGTATAGTCTCCGCAGACTGAAGCCATCTCTTGATGTGCAGAAGACCAGACTCCAGGGGTGGCCAGTGACTCTTGGGGGCAGGTGGAGGCTGAGCTGGAGGCGGAGCTAGAGCTGAGTGAAGGGATTGCCTCCATCTGCTCCCCTCCCCCTACCCAGTCTTCACTCTGCCCAGAGGCTCCGTGTCCATTAGCTAATTTTCGTTCCCATTTTATAGATGTGAAAATCGAGGTTCAGGGAGATGGAGAATAGATGTTAGAGCCTGGATTCCAACCCAGAGCAGATCTTTGAGAACTCACCTTGGTCACTTGGTCTTTAGAGGATGGATGAGAGACAGAATTCCCCATCCTGGCACTCCCTTATGTGTCTGCTCCACCTCAGCTCTGGCTTTAGTCTCCAGGATCCATGTTACCCTTGCTAGATTCCCCAATTCTACCCAGTGAGAAGGATGGTTCTAGTGTGACTAGAGAGGACAGGGAAGCCCAGGGAGAAAGCATGACTGATTCAAGGTGAGATTTAGCTAGTGAAATTGCAACTGTGACTTCAGAGCCCCTGGGTGTGGCTGGTATAGGGAAGAAGACTTCAGGGCTGAAGTCCTACTACATAGAATGTACCCAAACCTGCTTAATCTCTGAGGCACCTAGGACCTGGCTGGCTTCTGTCAGCTGAGGTTCCACAGGGTCCTGGGGGGCTGGGGCTGGGGCTGGGGCTGGATCCTCCTCATCCTCCTCCTCAACCTCCTCCCCAGACAGTGTGTCCTCCATCTCTGTGGGCTGTAAAGATACAAAGAAGCTTGGTAGATGGAAGGACACAGGGGCACCAGCTGTCACCATATCCCACACTCAAAAGCTAGGGTTGACTGGTCCCCTGCCCAGGGCTCTGCAATCCTAGCCCACCCAAAGGAGCTGGGAAGCATTTACCACAAGCAAGACCTGTCCCTAACTCCAAATTCCTAGTGAAGGGACCCGGTTGGCAAGGCCTGCACAGTGCCACTCATAGGGGAATGATGGTCTGCTTCCAGTTTGCTCTAGCTTCAGGATAAGTACCAGGCTCCAAGCTCTAAGCCCAAAAGAGGCAAAAGGGCAAGTGAGGATCAGCTTTGCTGCAGTTGTGTGTGTTAGGACAGGGAACAGTGGCTATAACCATAATACCCATCACAAGAACAGCTGACATTGATCGTCCAGAACTCTGCGACGAGGCCCGTGTGGATAGCCTGCTGTTATTGGTCGTTTTGAATTCTCTCCCTGTATCCTAAGAAGGTGCTGCTGATTTCTGCACCATGCAGGAAAGCCCCAGGGCTCACTTTCAGTCAGTGCAGAAAGAGTACGTCACACCTAGCTCTCCACAAAATGTGTGCTCGCCCACATGAGTTGTATGTTGCTTGAAATAGAGGCATGTGTGTGGGTAGGTTGGTGTGTAAGCTGTCAGTGCACTTTGAGGGTGAGTGGGATTATATACATAGTGTGGGTATCAGTGGGCAGGGATCCTGCTGGGACTCCGTGCTCATTCACCTAAGAGACTTTCCTTTCTCTACTGTGGTGTGTTCGAGTGTGCGTTCACACATGTGAGCAGGCCTGTACACAATAACATCAGGCTCATATAGAAGGAGACACCTGTCTGAGAAGGAATACCTAATCCCTACTCTCTCCATTACTCAGGCCCAGACCTGGAGGGATCCTCACGATGGAATAGTCCCCCAAAGGGACAACAGCAGCTGTCTATTCCCTCTGGAGGAGGGCCTCAGGACCTTGGCGATGCCCCAGGTCCTCCATCAGCCATTTCTTTAAAGCCCCAGATGGCTGGGAAGGACTTAAGAGGGGTAAATACACACAGATACACAGACAGACAGACAGACAGACACACACACACACACACACACACACACACACTCCTCCACCCTAGCCCAGGCCCCTCCCTGTTAGAGAGCTCATAGCCTTCCCAAGCGAAGCCCCAGCGTGTGCTGAGCCCTTACCAGCTGAGTATACCGCCATTGCCGGCCTTTCATTCCGTCACAGCTCAGGACAGAGTGTAGTCCTTGGGCCTGGCCAAGGAAATGCTACAAGATAACGCCAGAAATGGGGAGGTGCCTGGGCACACCCCACTGGATCCATGCCTACCCAGCTGCCCTTTGCTCCCTCTCACCTGCGATCCCCAGGCCAAATGGCCACAGGGTGGGTCCGTGAGCAACTCCACATTCAAGGCCGCATGTGCAGTTAGCAGCTAGCACGAGTTAGCACAGTGAATTCCAGCTGTAAATTCCGTGCCTTTCCCAAAAGTCTGACCTAGGAACATTGGTTCTCTTGTAGGATACCTAATGTCCACACTAGGGATTCAGGACCACTGGTTCCATAAATGACTGAGAATAAGTCTATTTGCCATCTGTACCCCAAACCTCGATTTCCCATAGTGTAACATTTAAAAATATCACAAGCCAGGCATAGTGGTGCACACATTTAATGCCATTACTTGGGAGACAGAGGCAGGTGGATCTCTGCAACAAAGCCAGCCTGGTTTTCAGGCCAGCCAGGGCTACACAGTGAAACCCTCCCCCCCAAAAAAGAATATTGTGTGTGTATATTGTGTGTATATATTGTGTGTATATTATGTGTATATTGTGCATATACATTGCATGTGTATATATTGTGTGAATATATTGTGTGAATATATTGTGTGTATATATTGTGTGTATATATTGTGTGTGTATATTGTGCATATACATTGCATGTGTATATATTGTGTATATATATTTTGTGTGTATTGTGTGTATATATTGTGAGTATACATTGCATGTGTATATATTGTGTGTATATGTATTTGTGGGCATGAACCAAGGCTCTCCTTCCACCTTTATGTGGGTTCTAAGAATTGAACTCAGATCATCGGGCTTGTATGGTAAGCACTTTTACCTATTTACCTCATTGCCCCTCTATCTAACTCTCAGAATGCTTTCCAGGACCGACAGCCTACAATTCACCTTCCCGTCAAAGACAATGAGTGTGCTATAGCAAAAGCCTGAGGAGGCATGCTCGGACCAAAAGAACGGACCTTCTGAAGACATTTTGTCTAAGGGAGTGTAGTTCAGTAGGAGGTGCTTGCCTAGCAAGTGTGAGGTTCTGGATGCAACCTCTAGTACAAAGAGAAAGGAAGGGAAGGGGAGGGAAAGGGGGGAAAGAAAGAAAGAAAGAAAGAAAGAAAGAAAGAAAGGAAGGAAGGAAGGAAGGAAGGAAGGAAGGAAGGAAGGAAGGAAGGAAGGAGAGGGGAAGACAGAAAGGAGATGAAGGAAAGGAAGGGGAGAGAAGGAACACAGGCAGTAGCTCAATGTAGTGGCAAATCACACCCTCCCCCCCACATACCTCCCCCAGCCCAGCACGGCCCCTCCCCTCAGGGGAGCTTAGCCCCAGTGTGCACAAGGCCCTGGGAAAAAGAGGAGGCAGGGAGGGGGATCGGATTGAGACAGAGAGCAAGAGTGAGAGAGCGAGAGAGGGAGAGAGGGAGAGGGAGAGGGAGAGGGAGAGGGATCCCTTACTTGATTTTGCAACCTTGGGCAATGACTCCGCCCCTCCTCGTGTGTTAGCACTAGTGTCTGTCTTGTAAGAAATGAAGATAATGTCTGAGCATCAGGATGCTAAGCCTAGCCTACATCCTCCCTCTCCTGTGCTCAATTTGCGTGGTAAGCTGTAGCACCTGACCTTTGATGCACCTGGATAAATGCCAGGGTTTGTCACACATGCCTCTTGGAGAGATCCAGTGTTCAATTCCTGACAAGAGGCCACTTGGCCTCCACTCGGAGCCTCAGTCAAATCCAAGGTGAGGGGTGGGGAGCTAGGAAGAAGGTAGATGAAGGTACTCACCCCAACAATCTCTGATGACCCTTCTGCCACTCATCCGCTGATGGTCTCTAGGATTCCCCCAAAGAGAAGGCCACACCCAGAATGGCCTGTCTACCTGGCTGTCTGGACGCAGTGACTTGGGTCCCAACTCTTGTCCTCTGTGTGTGACTGGTGTCTCTGTTCCACCCTGGCTCCAGCCTTTCTCCCTGCCTCTTATACCTGCCCTGAGGCGGCAGCCCTGGCTCCGTGCCAGGCCAGTTCCAATTGGGAAGGCACCAATGATTATTCTATATCAGAAACTCAGAGCTGCCCCCCAGGCCCTAGCTCTGTTGCCATCAGCCAAAAGATGGGAGAGATACCAGGCTCTGTGCCGCCGGCGTGCTTCCCTCTGGCGCCTAAGTAAGTACCACTTGTTTACTGATGCCCACTGTGGGGGTCAGTCCTCTCACTTAAGGTTAGAACCTATGCCATGCAAATGACACAAGAAAGGGCTGTACTGCGGGTTCTCCACCAATCACCTCAAGCTGTAGGCAGCCCAGGTCTAAACTCTACCCCAGCCAACTCCCCCTACCTCAGGTGGGATAAGGACTTTCTACATTGCCCTGGGTACATTTGACAAGGTCTCTCACAGGAAGTCCAATGTCTAGCACACAGTGGGCACCCTGCCAGTGGAGTTACTTCTCTATCTGTGGCTCACAGTGAGGGCTGCTATATTTTTTAATCACAGGACTCAGACTTGGAGGGGGCTTCAAAGTGAGCAGCTCCACAGGGCCAGGAGTCTCTGAAAAACAGACAGGAGAGATGAGCTCACTCCCATGATGGCTCAGTCCATCTCCACAAAGCTAGGAGACTATCCTGATGGCCATCAGATGACTTGGGCCTCAAGGCCAGGTGACCTGAGGAACATTCCCTCCAGGAAGTACAGAGCGCCTAAGGACTTGTATTATAGGGAAAACAGGAAAATGAAGGGTCCTGTTGTCACCTCAAACATGACTGTTGCAATGGGTGTTTGAGCTGTAAACAGCTCAGAGTCACAGCTAGGTCTGGCGCTTCGTCCCCCCCTCTTCCCCACTTTCTTTCTTTCATTTTTTTAAAAATTGTTTTTAATAATTTACTTATGTCCATTTTATGTGGGTTGGTGTTTTGCCTGCTTTGTGTCTGTGTGATGGTGTCAGATCTCAGAGTTATGGACAGTTGTGAGCAGCCATGCGGGTGCTGTGATTTGAACCTGGGTCCTCTGGAAGAGCAGTCAGAGCCCTCAACCCCTTTTTAAAATTTTTTGAGATAGGGTTTCACTATGTCGCCTGGCTGGCCTGGAACTAGCTATGTAGACGAGGCTAGCCTCAAAAACTCAGAGATCCTCCTGCCTTTGTTTCCCTAGTGCTGGGATGTTAAAGGCATGTGCCATTATACCTGGCTTAACCACTGCCTCTTGCAGGCCCCTTTCCCCTACATTCAATCTCTGACCACCAAGCACTCTGAGAGACCAATGAGGTTTGCCTGGCTATCCTGTTCTGTGTCCTCATGTCCTGAAGATTCTGTATGTGATCTGACAGGAACACCCCCTTGCCAGGTGACAGCCCCTTCAGAGATGCCACTGTTGGAGTCCAGGTGCCAGGAGCCTAGCAGCCCTGTTCTGCCATGCAGTGCTCTTCATCTTTCTCTACCACCAGACCTTGCAGGTCCCCTTCAGAACACCACCGTCACCCCCAGGAATGACTTTTGTTGTGTATGGTGCTGAGAATTGAACCCAGGGCCTTAACATACTAAGCAGGCATTCTATAATTGAGCTATATCCTTATAATTGAGCTATATTATATAATTGAGCTTTGATTTCTTGATAGAGGGTTTCTCTATATTGTCAAGGTTGACCTAGCATTCACTGTGTTGCCTCAGATTTGGGGGGAGGGAGTTATTTTATATGTATAAGCATTTTGCCTGCTTGTCTCTACCTATGCCATAGGTGTCCCTGATGCCCAGCGGGTCAGAAGAGGTATCAGATCCTGTGGAACTAGGGTTACAGATGGTCACCAAGTGGGTACAGGGAACCGAACCTGGGTCCTCTCCATAAGGAGCAAGTGCTGTTAACTGCTGAGCCATCTCTCCAGTCCCTGCCTTGAACTCTTGATCCTCTTCCTTCACTCCTAAATGTTGGCATCATAGGTCTATGCCACTGTGCCTAGCACCTTCAGGAAACGATGTGTCCACTGGAGGGAAAGGTGAGTGGGGGTGAAACACTCACACTGAGGATTGTTTCCAAGTATGAAAATGGAGGCTTTTTGCAAAGGGTTTAGGAATGTGTGGTGAATGCTTCCTCTGCTCTGTTAAATGCAGAATCTAAAATTCTGTATGATTTCAACAACACAAGTTGAAAAGAACCAAGAGAAAATGACAGGAAGGGGACACAGCTGTGTCCACTGGGCCATCCTGCTATCCTCTGAACTCGGGTGGGTGTGGTACCTGCCTGATATCCCCCCTCTGGGTCTCCCTTTGAACATCTCCACAGATGCTTCAAACTATGAACTGAGGCTCTCTTACCCTCTCACACCTCCAAGCCTGTCCTTCCTGCTGAAGCAAACAGTGGTGTCACTGTTCTGCATCTAAAGCAGGTGACAGGAGATGAACTTGACATCACTTGAGTCCTTGCTTCTGGCCAACACTGTCCGGCTCTTCAAAGCAGAACACATCCTTTCTCTATGGCTTCTAGAGGCATCGGAGCTCCCTTAGCCCCCACAGTCATGTTCCTCAACCCCTGAGCTCCACCAGCATCTGTTCTTGTCATAGAGATCTACTTCCGGATGTAAATTAGAGGCTGTGACTCCCTGCCTACAGTTTCCAGTATTGTCACTGCAACGGGAATCCGGGAACCCGCTGCCTATGGCCCCTGGTTCCTGCTTTTGGCTCCTTTATGTCCCAGGAGCTTCCAGCCATGCTAACCCCCCCCCCCCCGTTCCTGAACACCTGTCACACCCCCTCCTCCTGCAGGTACATTGCCCGTGCTCTTCAGTCTGCCCCAGATTCTCTTCCCAGGCTGTTTGGCTAACTCAGCATAAGTCACTTCCTCAGAGAGGGGCCCCCAGTAACTCTGTTCGCATGGGTTTCACTTACCAGCCAGTGGCTTTATTTCTTCCATGATTTGTATGATGAAAACAACCTTCACTTAGTGAGTTAGCTTCTACTTGTTTTCCATCCTGTCAGTTTGACAGCTTGATGGGAGAGCGAGGCTGGTCTTCTGTCTGCCTCAGCATCCCCTTCATTTCCTACAACCTGCCCTAAAGCCATCATTGAAGGCTTCTTCCTTGATCAGATTTTTTTTTTTTTTAATAGCGTTACTGGGTGCCTAAGTTGAACAGTTAGATCAGGCTCTAGAATAGGTCAGCCTCTCTGGACAAACAAACCAAACCAGGCTGTGCATTCCAGTGACCCACTGCTGTGTGAAAAAAAAAAAAATTGGGGCAGGCAAACCCTGGTGCCTTCAGAGATTTGTTCTGCAGTTTGGGTGGCAGGGCTGGAGAGAGAACTCACTTCTCTACTTCTCACTGTGGTGGCTCAAGGCTGCCAGGGAAACATCTGTAAGCTATCCTCTCTGTCTGGTAGCTAGTGGGGACTAGAGCTGGGGTTGGCTGGGCTGACTTTACATGGCTGCCCCATGAGGCCTAACCTTACTCTCTGCATGGCACTTGGATTCCACAGATGGAGAGAAGGAGCAATAGAGAAAGCTCATGAGTGAGGGCTTGGCAGATGCCATGTCACAGAGGCCTTCTGCCCAGACTGGAGGGCAGGAAGCAGACCCTGTAGCTGTTGGGAGTGCCAGGGTCGCTGTGAGAAGAGTAATTGGTTAGACGGAGAATAGCAACTCCTGAAAGATGTCCTCTGACCTTCACATGTGCACTGCGGCGTGTGTGCGCTTGTGTGTGTGCATGCATGTGTGACTGCACACATTAATAATAATAATAATAATAATAATAATAATAATAATAATAAAGCAATTGGAATATATATCCATGTGCTTCTTTTTGGAGAATGCGACCAGACATAAGTTCCTTAATCGTCCTGAGACAAGAGTTGACAGAGGTTTGTACTCCAGCTGTTTGAAAAACTAAAGTCCATGAATTCAAGGCCAGCCTGGCAATATGAGATCACATCTTGAGAGAGAGGTGTGTGGGGAGAATTCTGAGATTCTTTGCTGAAATATGGAGCATGGTCTGTATTAGTGCCTACCCATCTGAGGATGGTCCCATGCACACCCCCCACACCGCAAAAGCCACGGGAAGAGAAGCACAGAGGGGGCAACAAGTTTCAAGAACTGCACATCCTCTCTGTATCTCTGTGACGAACAGGGACAATCAAGCTAATGAACTTGTAATGGACACATTAGACCAGGCTAGGGCTGGACTCTGAGGCCTGGGTGTAGGAGGATTCCCCCAGGGTCTCTAGCCCAAGGCTACCAAATCACTGCTGAGCAACCTTCCCCAGGTGCTATGGCAGACCTTGAACTAGCTGGCCACGGTGTAGGTCAGGGGAGGAGAAAGGGGAGGAGCCAAAGTGGAAGAGAAGAGGGAAGAGGAGGACGAGGAACCCATGGAAAAGAAGGGGGAAAGGGGAAGGGGAGAGAAAGACCAAGAAGAGTCTAAAGGAAGAAAAAGAGGCCGCATAGTGTGTGTGTGTGTGTGTGTGTGTGTGTGTGTGTGTGTGTGTGTGCGCGCGCGTGTCTGGTCGCGCGCTCTCGTGTGTGTAAGGACTACCCTTCTGGGTGGCAAGAGATTGGGCAGCCACCACGCGGATTTGTGCCATCTCAGGGCCAAAGAACGTATTATGGTTTAGGCGTAGTGAGAAGAAGACAGAAGTGAGGAAGATTTAAGCGATCCTGAAAAATCAACTCTGTTAGCCTGAGTATCTCAAGAGGAAAGAAACCACGCCCACCAGGATTGAGGCCTTGGAGTCTGTAGGGTGGAGACAAACTGACTCTGTTGGTATTGGGGTCACAGTCTTCAGCCATGCCAGCTCCCAACTGGCCCAGAACCTGCTCCCCAAGCATTTAATGGTCTGGAATCCTCAAGGTACAGCCTGAAGTTAATCGCAAAGACCATGAAATTGGGGTCGGGGAGACAAGACTATGTGCCTGGGTTCATAGGCGACTAGGGTGTGCAAAGCCCGGGACGCACAAGGGGCGCCACGGTCCCTATGGAAGCGGACAAACAGACGAGACAGGAGGAGTCCAGCACACTCCGGAGGCTCCATCCTGCTTCCTTCGCAGACCAAGAGCCGACCGCGTGCCAGGTCGTGTTCAGTTTACGGTTCTATAGGATGGGGTCGTTTGACATGCCCAGCTAAAGGGGGCGGAGTTCGCGCAGGCTCAGCACCCACAAGGGGCGCGCGGCGCAGTGCTGGGTGTGCATGGATGCTGGCTCCGGCCCTTTGAGGTCCGCCGGGCCTCTGCCGGGGAATAGTCTCTCCTGTCGTCCACGAGGCCCTCACGGCGACGCCGGACTTCCAGGCTCCTCGGCCGGGTGTGATCCCCCAGCCCGCAGCAGAACGGCCGGTGGCCCGGAGCGGCGGGAGCGAGCCGAGGCCGCGGCTGCCCGGGCCCGCCTGACCCTCGAGGGGGTCGCTGTTGCCTCACGGATCCCTCCCTCGCTCCCCGCTCGCGTCCCTCCCCGCTGCTCCCGCCGCGTCCGCCTTTTGTTCGCGGAGCCGCGCGCCCCCGAGCCGAGGCGGCGGGGCGGGGAGCTGGCGGGGCTGCGTGGGGGGCGGGCCGCGCCGGGCGGAGCCGGGGCCCTGGCCTCAGCCGGACTGGGAGTCCGAGGCGGCGAACGCCGAGCAGGCTGCAGTCGGGGTCCGGGCGCGCTCCGGGGGCGCGGCGAGGCGGAGGGGGCGGGCACCGGGCGGAGCCGGAGTCGGAGTCGCGGCGCCTGGAGGAGATCGGGCCGCGCGCTGCGAGCACCGAGTGGCGGAGAGGCCGCGCGGCGCGGGGCCGGGCCCGAGCGCAGCCCCCGGACGCAGGAGACCGGAGCGCAGTCGCGGCCTGAGCGGCGGGAGCGCATCCGAGACCCGCCGCAGAGACATCCAGGCAGGCCGCTCCCGGGCCATGCGCGCGGCTCGCTGAGACCCGGGGAGGCCGCGATGGAGGCGCCAGCGGGAGAGTCATCGACGCGGGGCTATGGCCCCCCGCCTGCGCCCGCGCCCGCCGCGGAGAGGAAGAAGAGCCACCGCGCGCCATCGCCAGCCCGGCCCAAGGACGTGGCCGGCTGGTCTCTAGCCAAAGGCCGCCGCGGCACAGGCCCGGGCGCCGCTACAGCCTGTGGCGCCGCGTCCTCGGCGAGGCCCGACAAGAAGGGGCGCGCGGTGGCTCCCGGTGCCCGGGGCGCGGGGCCGCGGGTGGCCGGGGTGCGCACGGGGGTCCGCGCCAAGGGCCGCCCTCGTCCGGGTACCGGGCCCCGCCCGCCGCCGCCGCCTCCCAGCCTCACGGACAGCAGCTCCGAGGTGTCGGACTGCGCGTCGGAGGAGGCGCGCCTGCTGGGCCTGGAGCTGGCGCTGAGCAGCGACGCCGAGTCTGCGGCGGGCGGCCCGGCGGGGACCCGCACCGGGCAGCCGCCCCAGGCCGCTCCGTCGGGGCAGCAGCCTCCTCGGCCGCCCGCCTCCCCGGATGAGCCGTCTGTGGCCGCATCGTCTGTGGGCAGCAGCCGCTTGCCACTGAGCGCCTCCCTAGCCTTCTCCGACCTCACCGAGGAGATGCTGGACTGTGGGCCCGGAGGCTTGGTGCGGGAGCTGGAAGAGCTGCGTTCCGAGAACGACTATCTCAAGGTGGGGACCTAGGGAAAAGGGGGAGTCGCAGGGGCGGGGGAGGACTGGTCATCCGGGCTCAAGAGCCCCAGGGCCTGAGGCCACAGGCGGCCACTTTAACGCTGACCAAGCAGGGAGAGGGAACCCCACCTTCTCTTCCCACTCCTCTCGTGAGGGGGATTATGGATAACTCATCGACTAAAGAACCCCAATGTGCACTTTCCCACCCGCGATAAAACTGTTTTAGAGGATGCTTGGATGGGTGAGTGGGGATAGTCAACCGGTAAACCTCCGATTTAAGCTGCCCAGGATCCCGCCCCCAGGTCAGCAGGCCTTCCAGGCTCTCTTTCTGGAACCAGTGTTCGTATGTCAGGCTGCCAGGGAAACCGTGGCTATCCTCTGGCAAGGAGAGGCAGAACACCATCCTAAGTCCTTACCCAGGGCTTCCCCGGCAGGCCTGTCCTCGCCTGCCTTTTGGGGCGGATCCAATTTGAAAGCGTGACATCTGGGAACATCCCCTTGGCTTGAGTCCACTTCCGCCCAGTCTAACGGTCCCACAGCCTGGGAGGATGATGTCGTGGGAGAAATGGTTCAGAGGCCACTTCCTCAATCCCAGGATATTGTCTTCTGTCCCCTCTGAGAGTGGCTTGGGCAGACTTGGCCCGTGCTCCCTGTGGGAAGAGGGTAACTGCCCTGCTGGTGAGGGGTATTCCCTCTCTGCTTGTGGGACTGAAAGGCTGTCTGGGAGAAACAATCGGCTGTGACTAGGCACCTAGGTGCAGCCCATACTCTGGCTGCCTGTTCCTTGACATGGTGGCAGTTATGGGGACAGTCCTGCCCTGGCTTCTTGACTTTGGTGTGGGAAGCTGGAATCTTCATGGGCTGTACTGCCACTGCTGGAAGACGATGCGGTATTGTCTGCACTTGACAGTTGATGGCCTGGCACAACACCCAGAGTGGCCTGGCCAGGAGCCATGGAGTTGACAGTACTCTTAAGACATGTCTGCCCTATAGCACTTAACTGCCTCTTGCTTCTATTGTGTGTGTGGGGTCCTTCTTCCTTAGGATGTTGGGGTGTTGCTCTTGCTTTCCTTTGGGTCCTCTATCCAGCATGTTCTCAGTAAACTCCTGTACACTAGAGGTCACAGGTCTATCTGACAAAGGATCATTTACCACCTGTTTGTAGCCCGGGCCTTCCCCAGGCCAGGCCTCCATTTCTTTTTCAGTTAAGTGGGAGTCTAAGTCTTCACAAAGGCTTTACTCAGTGTGACCATTAGAGAGGAGGGGTTCAGTTAGTGGGTGGAGTCTTCTGAAGTCAGCAGTTAGAGTGGAGAGGTGAGGATGGGGACAGCCTCCTGGGATGCTCCTAGGGGCTTCCTGGGTTCCCAGCCTGAGCTGGACCTGAGCACCTTCTTCCAGTAAATGAGGACAACTCATAGTTCTTGCTTTGGTTTCTTCCTGCCCAGATCCTGGCTCCTTTCCTGTGCTCCCAGGAAGTGGTCAGTCAGAGCCCTGAACTCTGTCTGAAACCACCCATGAGTATGTAGATGGGAAAGTGGTCCCAGGAGGCTGACGGTTGAGTCTGGGTTCTCCCGAGAGACCAGGACCCGGTTGAGTTCCAGTTCTAGGGCCAGACCGAGCCTCAGTTTCTGCCATCCATTCAGTTGAGTCTTTGTGCACAAGTGTGCACTGTTGGATCTATAGCTTCCTGGCTGTGTGATCTTGGGCACATTACTTACCATGCTTGGATCTGAGTTTTCTCATCTTAAGAATTGAACAAGTACACTCAGATCATCCCTAAAATTAAACGTGTGCTTAGCTAGAGCTTTGGCACTGTAGGAAACTTAGATGCGTGGCTGAGATCTGCTGCCGCTCTCAGGATGGAGAACATGGTTGCATCTGTCGCGTTGTTTTGTGGATTCTGTGGGAGCAGGCTGGGGTCTTCCTCCTGACCGAGAATCCATTCATTCATTCATTCATTCATTCATTCACTGTATGCATTAGAGCAGAGTTGGAGCATGACTGAACTAGGGAGAACCTCAGTGAGACCAGACTTAAACAATAGTCACAACAAAACACAATGTGGCTGGTGATAAGGGTGAGCTTGTGGAAGTGGGGTGGAGGACTCATGGAGGCCAGGAGCTGAGAGACGATGGAGCCAGCTGAATAAGGAGCTACAGTAAGAACATTCTAGGCTGAAGAAAGTTAGGCAAGTGAGGAAGGGAGCCATCCTGACTCTTGCTGCATGCATTCGGGCTGTACCCACACTGCTCTGCAGGACTGTTTCCCACAGTGTCTGCCCTCACCGAGATACAGTGAAATCCCTGGGAGTGTGGACTGTACACCTACAGTGCAGCTTCCTACCGTAGGTGTTATTTTGTCACAGTGCCAGGGGCTGACTTAGCCAGAGCAGGAAGGGGACCTGCTCCAGGCAGCCAGGCCTGGGAGTAAGGGAGAAGCAGTCTCCTGAGTGTTTCCTGTTTCTCTAGACCACTTTACATCTGAGGTACAGAAACTGGGTTAGAAGAAAAATGACTCCAAATCCCTAGTGTGTGCACTGCAGACTGACCTTATGAGCCAGGGAATACCTGGACTCCAGCCGGCTCTCTCTCCACTCCAACTGGCTCAGGTCAGGTTCACCTCCCAATTTGTGTGTGTGCTAGGGGCGGCAGGGTGTGGGTAAACTGTCAGCCAAGAAGGACGCTTGGGTAATTGCATATCTCCCATCTCGAGAATCCCTGCCCTAGGACCTGAGTTAGACAGGTAGCAGGACGTTAAGCCTCTGCCAATGATAAGACAGAAAACACTTCTCCAGGGAAGGTGGTGAGCTTGGTGTCACTTGAACTATGCAGAGAGAGACCTGGAGACAGGCGGAGGGTTTGTGAGGAGCATCATGTAAATGGGTCTGAGAGTTGCTTGTGATCACTGGGGAGCAGTTGGGGAGACATATGCATAGTGGCTACAGTCTGACATGGGGTCCCTTCTAGTCAAGATGTCTAGATCATCCACTGGGGCTTTCAGGACCCAGAAATATGGCTTTAGCTGTAGAGCAGCCAGGTTAACTGGGTTTGACTTTGACCCAGTGGTCTAAGGTCCCTGTGACCACTAACCGTTACCCATGTGCCATGTCATGTCTCAGAGTCCTGGAGCTCAAAGATCTGGCTTGGAGCCCTGATTCTACTTTTGCTGTGTGGTCATGGTCAAGTGGCTGGGCCTCTCTGAGATGCTCTTGTTTTTGTTTTTCATTTGTATAATGGAGATGACGGGGTGTGCCTGGACACTCTCCAAGGATTTTTCTCAGGAATCGGGGAGATGTAAATAGTGAAGAAAATATCTGAAAGTGAGATCCTTGTGTCTCGTGAGGAACTGTTAGGATTTTGAGCCAATGAGCAGACAGGATGTCTGTGTGTTCATTCCTGGAGGAACTGGGAGGAGCCGGGAGGGTGGGCGTCCTCAGCCCTTGAGGATTAATAAATTGAGTGGTGCTTCAGGCAGGACAGAAAGGCAAGATGACATTTCCACTGCACAAGTTGGCAGTGGGGAGCCAAGGCTCCTGCCTGGGGGTTCCAGCTGTGAGTCATAGGTCCCAGAAAAAAAGCCCTTATGGACTGGCGATTGCCATTATATAGAGGGCAAGTGGAACCTCCAGGATTCTGTCATATACAGCCCACATTCCAACCCTGCTGTTCTGTCTTTGTCCAGTTCCTTCTGCCATGTGGCTGTGGAGACTGTGCTTTTGGTTGCTACTGACATGTCTGGTCTTGGATAGAGGTTGGTGAGAGGAATCCTGTGGGCCTGGTGCCAGGCTAAGATTTGTAGGCAGCCATGGTGAGTAAGCTCAGTTGGGGCAGAGTCTGCTCAGCATGCACAAAGCCCTGGGTTCCAGCCCTAGACCTGCATAAGCCAGAAATGCTGGCACATGCCTGTAATCCTGGCATTTGGGAGGCAGGGGAGGGCTATCCTCGGCAATGTAGTGAGTTCAAGGCCAGCTTTGGCTAAGACTGAGTCTCAAAAAACAAAAACCTAAAAGGCTGATGATATCTATCTAAGCCTGTAGGTGGGGGTGTGCCTCGGGGGGGGGGGGATCACACCTGTAAAATGGGAGTTGGATTGTCATGGACTCTTTATTGTGAGGGTTCGTGTCCATTGCTCAGTAAATGTGCCAACCCAGTCACCTTCCTTTCCTGACATTCTCTTCCTCCCTCCCTTCCTCTGACGATTCTGAGTCTTCTGAGTGGCAAGCCTCAGGCAGTTCCTTCAAAGCTCCTGGGAGGTAGGAGAGGAGGGACCCAGTCTGTTACCTAGTCAGCAAAGTCCCCTGGTTCCTGCTCTGAGTTGTAGCTTCTGTCTGGGGGGCAGGGCTTGGAGGTTGGGGAGCAGCTCCAGCGGGATGGAAAATGTGGGCGGCAGCTGCTGAGGCCAGAGGAGACCACAAAGCTCAGTGTACTTTGCAAGGGGCTGGGCTTGTGTTCCTGGACATAGTCTTGTACACATAAACACGTGTACACTGATTCAGAGCTCAAGCCTAGAGACCTACAGCTACTCATGCCTGGCTGATGTATACATTCAGTGACTCACTTATGCTATGTCCTTCCAGAAGCCAGCCTCCAGGCACGTTCTCTGTGGGTCCACATGGAGAGTGATAGACGGACCTTTCATGCCACACACTACCCAGCACAACACATACCAGCTGGAGACTCCAAGCTGGGAAGCACACACTCCTTCACACAGCCTGGAGACGCTCTCAGACATAGGAAGTCCACATACATGTGAAGGTGTGCACATAAATGCACACAGATATTATCTATACACACTAGCATCTGTAGGATCTCAGAGACTCATCCTTGTCAGGTGACACAGACACTGGCTCACCTCGGTACCCAGAGCTGCCCCTTCCTCAGAGAGCAAGCAACCTTTGCACATGTGCCTGAGGTTCACCAGATTTCAGATGGATACCCTCACAGGCAGGGTGGACCCAGCCTTCGTACACATTAGCACTGACACAAGGGTTGAGCATGCAAATGTCAGACATGGTGTTTGCTTAACCAGGGCACCCAGAAACACATGCTCATACATACACATGTCCATTTACTGACTGTGACATTTCACCTACGCACATAAACACAGGAAATCTTGGTCAGTGTCCCCTGGAGCTACTGTGTATGACCCTTCTGTTTCCAGCTGCTCATAGGGCTGCTTCTTAGCGTGCTGCTGGGACCATGAGTGGAGTCAGGACTGGGTTTGTAACTGCCTGGACCTGGGGTTCCAGGGGCCCAACCGAGGAGGGCTGCAGGTGGAGTCTGTAGGTCTCCATGACTGGAGAGGCTACATCAAAGCTCCCCAGGTTCCTGAGCCAGGCCCTGTGGGACTAAGGGAAATAGACATGTGTCTAGCCTGCCACAGAAGGAACAGGGCCTCAGGGTAACTCTTCTGATCCCTTTGGAATTTCCTGCTTACCAGGTCTCCTGCTGCAAGTTACCGAGGCCACCATGCCCTGATTCCTAGAGGGTGCCCATGTCTAGTCTGGAACTTATGGAAGTGAGAAGAGATATAGGCACCCAAGAGCAGCTGAGCAGGCTTCCTGGAGGAGGAGGTGTCACAGCTGGGGGTTTGCCTGAGTGACTACCTCACTGGCTGCTGGGGGTTTGGCTGAGTGGGCCCTATCACTAGGCACAAAACTGCTGCTATCTTGGGGTGCTAATGAAGGCAGAAGTAAGAAAGACTATGAGGTCCCATAAGCAAACTCCACCTTTAGAATCAGGTCTGAGGCCAAACCGCACCTTAGCACCTCACCCTTCCCGTGCTTGTTGCCTCTTGGAACCTCAGTCTTCCAGTCTGTATAGTGGGAAGTCAATCCCTTTCTTGCAGATACTTGGGGAGATAAGAGTTCAGACACAGGAGAGCCCATCACTGTCCTGTGTACGAAAGATGGGAGGGACCCCAGGCTCTAGGTAACCTCTGTGGCAGAGGGTCACTCCAGAAAAGGGCTTGATTAAGTTCACGGAAAAGGCCTGGCTGGCAGCCGGGGTTCTGTGGCCAACCCCTAGCCTCCCACTCATGACATCAGTTGTAGTCAGTTCACACCCCTGGGGCCAGCTGTGGCTGCCTTTGCTGGCTGCCCCGAGGTGGGGCAGGAGTCCAAGGAGGTAGACGCTATTGTGCATCCCTCCTTTGCTTCAGTCAAAAGGACTAAAAGCTCGGGATCCCGAACGAGCCTAGGCTGCAACTCTGGGCCTGCGCTTTGCTCTCTGTTCCCCCTTCATAGGCCTCAGCTCTGTAAAATGTCCTGCACCATCACCACGAACATTCATCAGGGAGCCGGTGTTTGAGGAGTTGGTCCCCTCTGTTTCACTCATCCTGGCTCTCAGCCCTTACCCTTCAACAGCCCAGGCTCTGGTCTGACACCTGAGAGCCCTGGGTCCTGGGTTTCAGGCTGCCCCTCGCTCAGGATGTGCCTATCTGTCTGGGAGGTGTGTGGAGTCATTTGTAGACACATTTCTCCTTTGCAGCTCACTTATCCTAAGTCACTCTTCCCCTGATGGCCAAAACCTGTGCCTCACTTGCAACCTGGTGATGCTTGCTTACTGGTGGAGGACAGCCCCTGGGGCTCTATTCCAAGATAGTGGTAGAGTCTCCCACCTGGGCTACAGATGAGAATAAAGGTGGCTGGTGTGTGTGTGTGTGTGTGTGTGTGTGTGTGTGTGTGTGTGTGTGTGTGTGTGTGTGTGGTGTAATTCCCCAACTGCCTGAGCCTGCTTGGGCTGCTGGACTCTAATAGCACCAGACTTTGCTTGGTCACCCCTCCCTGGTCCTGCCTTACCTAGGCACCATCCCTCTTGTCCCAGCCCATGGCTGAGTTCATGGCTGAGCTGCCTTTAAGTCTTGCTTCCCAGCCTTTCCACACAGACGCCCCCACCCCGCCTTCTTTGCCCTTGCATTACCAGATCCGTTCCCCTGCCTCCTTTCCAGGAGCTCCTGGGGACTGCTCCAAGCCAGGTTTCCTGCGTTAGGTGCTAGGAGCTTGGTGGGGCATTTAGCTCACAGTGGCTAGATTGTTGATCAGTAATTTCTGGTTTCATAGCAGCCACTCCTGGTTCTGCATGGCAGCATGGACCTTCCAGAGTGCTTAGCCCCTTCTAACCAGGCTTAAACTGCAGCCCAAGGAACATTACGTCACCTTGCTTGCTAGTCACATCATCTGTAAATGACAAGAGGGATTCAGGCTGTGTGGCTCTTGTGATTTTTAAATCCTCAACTCCCTGCCCTCTTCTGTCACAGACTTGGCTGAAGCCCAGAGGTTGGGGGATATTGTCAACAAATCCTGATCCAAAGCTGCCTTCCTTCCTGTGCACGTGGCAGGACAGGAGAGACAGTGTCTATGCTCCCCTGAGTGTGCCCAGCAGCACAGAGACTCAAGGCGTTGCCCCCAGGCTTTGAATAGGGCAGTGACAAACCAGATATGACCTTGGGTAGGCAGGAGCCTCTGGGCATCTCTCTGTCCTTGACCAACACACACACACACACACACACACACACACACACACACACACACACACAATGAGAGGGGGAGGGGGGAGACAGAGAGTAACAGGCAGAGAGAGAGAGCTCGCTTCTTGATAGAACATCTGCCTCCTATGCAGAGCTGTGTCAGGAGACCACTTCACTGGCTGTGGGGCCTTCTCTCCCTCAGCCTCACTTTGCTCCCTTGTGAAGTGGGAAGGGTAAGAATAGAGCTTGCCACAAAGGATCATCACTGAGAAAGAGACAATGGCTTCTCATCTCTACCTGGTGTCTGGCACATGCCACACCCTTGGAAGTGCCAGCTGTTGTTACTTTTGTTGTCCCATTTACGAGACTCAGAATGAGCCTGAGTCCTGGCTCCTCACCCCTCTACTTTCAGGCTTCTTGCCTCCTGGGGACAGAGGGAGTGCCTGTACTGTTGGCCTGAGCCTGCCTTGGTCAGTCTGTCTGCTCTCTATGGTGTTGGAGAGGCAGGGCCCAGAGAAGTGGGACCTCATAGATCTCTACGATCAGACATCAGTGCCAACAGAACGGGGGCACTGAGATCCTGTGACCTGGTGGTACATGGCTGGATGTGACTTCCTCTGTGAAGCTTGACCCTGACTCCCCCAAACCTCTACCCAAAGAGGCTAAGCTGAGTTGAGCTTGACCAGGAAGCAGTAGCCCAGAGTCCTCAGCCTCACTGCCAGCTCTATAAAGGATGGCGCCTTTGAGTTCCCTTCCTCTGCTTCTGCCTCTGCCTCTGCCTCTGCCTCTGCCTCTGAAGGTTTGCATTTGAGCTGAGAGGGAAGTCAAGCTCTTTGCGGCCCTCCTCTTGGGGTCTGAGTGCGATGATCTCATCTGGAGCTTTGTCAGAGTCCCTCGGAGGAGGAAGGACAGCAGATGGCTTTTCTGGCCTTTTGGGTGGGGTTGGCCTGCTGTCCCTGTGGCCACTGCTGGCCACCCTGCTGGTCAGCTCTTCCATAGCTGGGGTAGGTTGCCAGGGCCAGAGTGGATGACAAGTGACCTAGAGCCAGGGTGGCAGATGGATAGGCAGCCTGGGCCTTGGCCCAAGGGAGGGCCATGGTAGCCAAGTGGTGTGGGAGGAGGTGGGCAAAGCGGAGCCCCTGGTCCTTTGTAGAGTGGCTGATTCAAGTGAAGTTCCTGGTCCCATATAGAGCTCAGCTTTCCCTGTCTATTTCTGAGTGTGCTTGAGAGCTGGGAAGGAAATGATACATTTGAGTAAAATTTGGAATCTGTCATGGCTGTGGCCCAGTGTCACTGTGCTAGGAGCCTCCATGGAGATTGGCCTCAGAGTCTAAAGACAGTTTGCTGCAGCTGCTCAGTGGGTTGGTGGTCCTCCACTCAGCCTGCCCGTTCGCTTCACTCGTGGCTATTTCTTGAGCCCCTCAATATGTGCTAGGTCAGGTCTGTCAGGTGGTTCTCTTGGGACAGAAATGAGCCTTCCACAATCAAGTAGACAAATAAGTAAAATAATTGTCACTGATAGAGCTGTGTCGTGAAGTATGAGGGAAAGAGAAGGCTAGGCTGCAAGGAGGCCTGGGCAGGAGGTGCCACAGGCCACCCACACAGGAATGGCAGAGGCCGAAAGCTGTGACAGGTCAGATGATGTCTGCAGCTGGAGTGTGGCCCATGTGAGGGGTGGTTGAGGGACAAGGAGGTGAGAAGAGAGTGGGGGTCCGGCCTGAGCTCCCGGGACAGGTTTGTTTGTGATGAACGAGTCCCCCCATGGAGGTTTTGTTTCGCTTTGCTTTTTGTCTGTTTGAAAAAAGATCTCACTGTAAAGTGAGTTTTGATAAATACATTCAGTTCTTTAACTGTTAACTCCAGTCAAGATAAGGGCTAACATCTATAAGCTATGTACATTAAAATTGTATTTCCTCTTCAATCTATTTATCTCCCTACCTACCTACCTTTCCATCTCTAATTGATGTGAGTGCCTGCAAGCATGTGGGGGTCAGATGGCTTGTAGAACTTGGTCCTTTCCTTCCATCAAGTGGGTTCTTGGTGGTAAGGGCCTTTGCCCACTGAACCTAGAGACTCTTCCAGGCCAATGTCCCAGGAGTCCTGGGAACTGGCCATCTCTGAGAGGTTGCTTCCTGCTGGCAGCCCTCTTGGATCACTGTGAACAGAGATGCCCTTGACGTGTAGGAAATGTGTTGGAATCTGGCGGTTCCCTAGGTAGGCAGACCTTGCTATCCTCCTGTGGTGGCACTGGGGTCAGCCTGGGCTCTACCTGCCCTTTTCACACAAGCCCTAGATCTGGGGTCAAAAGGACAGAAGGCTCCAGGCTATGGAGAGAGACCAGGCAGGCCAATAGCCTTTCTATTTCATTCACACCTGCCCATGGTACCTGTTGCAGTCCACATCCTAGGGATGTTGAGGACCAGAAGTGGGTGAGACCCACCTTACCCTGCCCTGCCCTTCCTCAGGCAGTCAGAGGAAGAAAGATGAGGGAAAAGCAAATACAACTGTAAGTCATTACCATCAGGGACCGTGCAGTTCGGGTTGTAGGTTCTGAATCAGATTAGGGGATCGAGGAATGTTCTGGAAAGATTCGAGAGCTGGGAGGTAGTGTGGTGAAGGTCCATAGAGCATAGCGAACGGTCTGAGTAAAGCTCGAAGAATGCAGTTGGCATGGCCTGGCCTAGGGACACTCGCCTTGTATGGAATCCAGCTTCACCCCTCCCTGGCCTGAGCAGCTCTGGGAAACTTCTGAGCCTCAGATGCCCCCTCTGCAAAATGGGAGCATTTTCAATGCCTCCCACAGGGTTAGGAAGAGATTTAGCAGTCAGAAGTGCATGGATAGGCTTGTGTTTGTGAGCCTCCCTGTAGGCCACGGCCAGCCTTTTGGTCCTAGCATATTTGGGTGCAGGTGCAAGGTAGAATAGGGAACAGATTGGGGCATGGTAAGGGGTCAAAGGTCAGGGGCTTGGACCTGCAGTAGAAGCCAGTGGAATGAGCCAAAAAGCCACCTGCTTTGCTTCAGACTTCCTCTAATCAACAGACGTTGCCTTCTGAACAGAGCCAGGAAACCTTGAAAAGGGACGATCATGCTGGTCTGCGCTGTCCCTAGGCCCTGCCCTCCCTTCCACTCTCTGTCGGTAGCCTGGGCTTAGATGTTGTCCCCTTCAACAGAGGGCGGCGTGAAATCAGAGCCTGGCAGGACTGCTTGACACCTTCAGGTTCTTTACGGTTGATAACAGTCTAGGGGTCTAGTTCATTTCGGGGTGTGGAGTTGAGAATTGGGGTTCCTCAGACTCCAAGGTGGGCACTGCACAGTGTAGCTTTTTACATGTGAGGCAGCTGGTGAGGTTCGGAGCGCCCCCATGTTGGGAAGGGGAAACCTCAGAACCTTGTTCTATGAGATTGAGTCTTCTTTCTTGATGTACTGTAGAAGAGTTCAAGATGTGGCATCTCTGTGGGGCCTCTGAACTCTCTGTGAAGAAGCTGGGAGGCCTGTGTCTCAGCTCTCTCCAGCTGGACCTGCCACCCTAGAGCCTCTGAAGGCCAAACCCTGACTGCAGGGCCCAGGTGCCCAGAAGATCTCTGGGCTGGGTGTGGACACCGAGCCTCTGTCCTTTCCCTGCCCCCACCTCGGGCCCAGACACCCAGAGTCTCTGCCTAAGCTCTACACTGTCCAGCCCATGTGGCCACAAGTCCACTTTTGTCAACTCAAGCCGTGCCAGGAGGGGCTGGTGGGTGTTTTGCCTGCAGCTGGGGCAAGCCCCAGAGGCCTCAGCCCCCCAAACTCCCTCAGATACAGAGTTGGCATGTCCACAACAGCCTGCACTATGGTGATGGCAGTCTCCCCCCCCCCCCCCCCCGAGACAGCTGTCAGGGATAGTCATTCACTCACTTCTTCCCTAGACGCCTGTGTCAGGCTCAGAGCCAGGGACTTGTGCTGTGAGATGGGATTCTTGTCTTCTTTGGGGAGAAAGTGGGAAGGAAATTCCTTGCCTTGGAATCACTTGGGGAACCCACCCCAAAGTTTCTGATAAGTCTGGATTAGGAATATGGGGGTTTGCATAGTGCTGGGGTAGAACCACACCCCCGAGCACGTTAGGCAGACACTACCAGTGAGCTGAACCATTCTGGGGAGCACTGTCATTCAGAACCAGGTAGAGAAATTGTGATTGATGTTTTTTGTATTTTTCAAAACTTTCTGTTTGACCGTGTACTACTTTCACAAAAGCCCGTTACTTAAAATATGGAGGGACATCACCTCCTCTGATCTATATGGAGGGACATCTCTTCCTGTGATCTCAGTGGCACACGTGTGTTAATGAGACTCAGCAGCTTGAACTCCAGTGTACGTGTTCCCCCTTGACTCATTCTGACCTAGAGTCACTTGGGCCCTCACATCCTCTCAGTCGCTGTGTTCTGTCAGGATAACAGAGTACCATGTGAGCTGTTCATGGTTGGCAGGGCCCTACAGCCTGGGCCAGGGATGTAGCCGGCTGCCTTCCCCTCCTGCCCCTTCCTTCCTGAGCTGAGCTGGTGCATGGGCTCCTCACTTCCCCATTTCTCCCACCGACCTGTCTCACTTCCTCCCCATCCACTCTGGTCTGCCCATTTGGCACGGTGTGGGGTGGTGACTCTGGGTACTTTGAGATGACTGCTCCTGTGCAGCCAGTAGGCAGGGTCACCCACTCTAGGGTTGCTGGTGAACACACCCTCAGGACACAGTCTGGCGCTGTGTAGGGATACTTGGATCAGTTGTGAGTTGAGGGAGACAGCATGTGGTGGGGTGGAGCCGCCAATTTGTCACTTCTGTCTTCCTTTCCTGGGTTCTGAGAAATAGTTCCAGAAGCTAGGCGGATGGATGGGAGGGCCCCTGGGGTGCTGTGGCCTGGATAACTTGGCTCCTTACCTGCCCATCAGTCCAGCAGGCCACACCCCTTCTCCCCACAGGGAGCCACTGCAGCCAGGCTGTAGTCTGGTCCCACTGCAGTATGGACCCACAGCCTGTGCTCTCCCAGTGGCAGCTGGCAGGCAGGTGTGAGGAGAGAACTCTGTGTTTCCTTCTCCAGACTATCAGACCCCTGGGGTGAGCAAAGGGTGTCGGGACCAGAGGAGATCCCACCCCTCCACACTCCCCTTTATTCCCATTTTCTTTAGTGGACTCCAACCCTCCAGATCCGGGATCCTCTCCAGAGTGGCCTTTCTGTTCCTGGTTGTCTCCCTGCTTCCGTCAGTGCCAACCTTGTGAGCTTCTCCTGGGAGCAGAGCCTTTGTCAGGGCCTCGTCCCTGATGACGCAGTTCTCCTTCTGTGTGCAGTCTTGTTCAAGCTAACAGTAGATATTATTCATGTTTGTGACTCAGTTTCCACATTCCTTATGAGACATAATTATGTGTTTCTTCTGCGAGGGGTCCACTTTCCCCTCCATGTAGTGTCTGGGAGTCACGTCCCATCTTTCACAATGAGAAGTCTTTCTTACTCTTTCTTCATTAACTAGTCAGTACTCGTGGGGAGTCTGCAGGAGGCTAAGCAGGTTCTGGGGGCAGGCAGGTAGGGCGACCTTCAGGTTCCCACAGTCACTGGGAGAGCAACTGTGAGCTGAGGGGGATGAGGCGCTGATGGGAGCTGTGACAGAGGTGGCAGTAGCTGGGCTTCCTGAGCGAGGTCACCTGTAAGACCCTCCACGTAAAACTCCAACCAGACCTTCCAGGTCTGTATGGCTGACCCTCCATTTCCCCAGCCTTGTGGGGTTTGGACAATCTCATACAGATGAGGCTGGTTTTGAAGTCATGATCTTCCTAATTCCATATCCCCATGCCTGACTCTTGCTCAAACCTTAAAACAAAGGCAAATAAATAAACAAGAGCTTTTTTTAGACAATAGTCCCACTATGTATAAGCCTTGACTGGCATGCAGCTTTCTATATAGACCAGGCTAGCCTGGTCTGAGATTGGGTCACTCTACTCTGAGATCCAGCCTTTCTGCCTTTGCCTCTTTTCAAATGCTGGGATTAAAGGTACGCACCATTATTAAATAAATATATTTTTGATTTTAAAAAAGTTTTTTTTTTTCGAGACAGGGTTTCTCTGTGTAACCCTGGCTATCCTGGAACTCTGTAGACCAGGCTGGCCTTGAACTCAAGAGATCCTCCTGCCTCTGTGTCTTGATGCTTTGAGTTCTTCTACTTTTGTATACACTGTTCCCTCTTCCTGGAACTCTTGTGGATGTTGCTTCTTGCCTTGGCTTCAGTGTCCCTTTTTTAAAGATGGCCTCCCTGACCCTGTCCCCTAAGAGCCCCCCACTCACTGCCATATCTCCCACGTTGCTGCTACTGCCATGTAGCCCACATTGTTACTTGGCCTCCCTGATTGTGTCCCCTAAGAGCCGCCCCCCCCCAATATCTCCCAGGTTGCTGCTACGGCCATGTAGCCCACATTGTTATTTTGTTACCCTTGCCTCCAGGATTCTTAACAGTATCTGAATCTGCCTTTTTGTTTACTTTGTTTTCCAAACAAGACTGTGCACTGCCGCCCTTCCCTGGTTTTGTGTGCTGCACAGTGCCTGTTATGTAGCAGACACTCATGAATGTTTGTGGGATGGATCCTGGTGTATGTTTCCCATTGCTTCTGCAACAAGCCTCTACTGTTCCCTCCATCACTGTGACAAAATGCCTGAGACAAGAGAAGGAAGGCTGTATTTTCTATGGAGGGAGGCTGTATTTTCTATGCTTTTGGAGGCCTCCGTTCAAGGTCATTTTGTGCCTCCTGTGACACAGAACATCAAGGCAGGGAGAGCATGACCCAGGAGGCTACTCACCTCATGGTGACCAAGAAGCAAGGAGGGAGGGCACAAGGTATCAATAGCCTTTCAAGGGCACTCTCCAAAGATGTAGCACCCCCCTAAAAATGGTTCGCCGCTTCCCAGTAGAGCCATGAGGAAGACTCAGCCTATAGAAAGTGACTTTGAGGGGCTTTAAGATCCTAATCGTAAGAGTGGTGTAGCTGTAGATTTATCTTCCATGTCTCTGAGACTCAAGTCCTGGTGGGCCGAATGTCTGCTGAGTGCTCTAGGACAAGCAGCATCCTCTCCTGGGCCTTTCGCCCCTGTGGACGGTTCACACTATGGATGCCACCTACACTCCTTGGCTGGGGGCCCTTTCTCTACCTGCATAGCCTGTCTGTCTTCCCTCTAGTTATTCCTCACATTGCCTGATTCCTCTACCTTCCCTCTCAGGGCCCACCCAGATCGTCCAGAATAATGCTCCTGTCTAGAGACCCTTCTCTTAGTCTCATTTGCAAAGCCCCCTTTGCCATGGAAGGCATATATTTATGATCTTGGGAATTCAGCTGTGGCTGTCTTTGGGTGGTGGTGCTCAGCCTGTAACCCAGACCCCAGGTCGACTTGCTGAGTGTAGCCAGCATTCAAACACCCTGGCTACTGCCGTGGCATCTGGGAGTCTGACCATTTCTTTTTGCCGCAGGATGAGATCGAGGAGCTACGGGCTGAGATGCTGGAGATGAGGGATGTCTACATGGAGGAAGACGTGTACCAGCTGCAGGAGTTGCGGCAGCAGCTGGACCAAGCCAGCAAGACCTGTCGCATCCTGCAGTACCGACTGCGTAAAGCTGAGCGCCGCAGCCTCCGAGCTGCCCAGACAGGCCAGGTTGACGGTGAACTCATCCGTGGTCTGGAACAGGACGTCAAGGTCAGTCTGGGGTCTCTGCCAACCTTCATAGGTGCCCTTGTTGGGTGGTTAGATCATAAACTTCACTGGGGATCCAGGTTAGCTCTGTGGTTTACTACTTGCCTTGAGCAAATTATCCTGCCTCTCTAGGCCTCAGTTTCCCCATCTTCAAAGTAGGGACCCCTGGTAGATCAGCAGGTCCTCTAGGTGAGATATCCAAAAAATGGTATGAGAAGAACCCTCCTGAAGCAGCAAGAAGCTGTTTCTTGTGTGTCTGCCTTCTATGTGGCTTTGGCCTCTGAGTAGCCCCTACTTGTAGTCCCTGCTCAGATCCACAGGCTTCTTATGCTATCAAGAGATGGAAGGACTGCAGCTGAACTGGGATAGTTCAGAGCTGGGCTCCAGTAAACCTGGGCTTTGGGTTTTGATCAAGTCTTCTATGTTTCGATTTCCTCATCTGCAAAATGGGTATAAGGACATGCAATCCAGGATATTGAAACCCTGGCTAAGACACCAGAGGGACTGGCGGTGACTAGCTATTATTACTGTGTCAGTTTTCCGGAGGAGGGTGCTGGGGCTCAGAGGAGAGAAGCACCTATCCAGGGTCAAGAAGTCAGGGTCATACACCTCTCAGACCTCACTGTTGCTCCCTGCTGCTCAGACAGGTCAGGGCTCGAAGAGAGAAGTCCCTACTGCCAGTCTTATGTAAGCCCCAAAGCGTTGGGACCCTGAGCCAGCCTCTGCTCTCAGAACTCAGTCCAGTGTGTGTGTGTGGGGGGGGGGCCGAGGGTGCAGCGACTGGTACAGTACTGGGAGGAGCCTAGGAGGTAGCCCAAGGGAGGAGAGGGCATGAGCCCGCGATGATCTAGGACTCCCAAGGGCCCCCGAGGCAGACAGGTGCAGAGCCAGCTACACACCTGCTGCTGCAAGGCCTTGAGAATCCAGCCCTGCAAGCTATTCAGAAAGGACGCTGTTCATTCTGTGACCAGTGTTGATTTAGGAAGGCTGCGACCCCACGCAAGCCTGTGTACCTGTGTGGAGCCAGTTTTCTTGACTGCACACCAAGATCCTGTTATCTAAAAAAATAAAAAATATAAAACACGATAAAAAAATAAAACAACCCTCCAGTTCCCTCTTTGGTAGAAGACAGCAGGGAGGGAAAGAGTGGAGCCGTTCAGGCGAATCTGCGAATGGGCCCTGGTCTTTGAGGATTTCTGGGAGGGACCCTAGAAGAGCAGACCGAGAAGAGAGGGTGGGGAGCAGGCTGGTGGGCGGGGCCGGAGCAGCTGGGGTTGGGGGTGGGGCTCAGCCCTCCAGGAGGAGGGGAAGGGCCCCTTCTGTTGGGATTTGAACTAGCCAATCAGCATTTCCGTGATTCTCCTGCCCACCCCCGCAGCTGCAACGCTGAGCTCATGTTCTGGCTCAGCCTTAGCTGGTCACACAGCTTTGCCATCACCCTCCCTCCCAGTGTGCTGGGACTGTTAGAGGCAATTATGGAGGTCCTCAGATTGCTGACTTCCCTGGCTTCCCCTAGGCAGGCTGAGGCAACCTGGTGGGGAGGCACTGCCTAGGGATTCCTCTCCTGCTCAGCAGGCTCCTTGGCCTTGTGCCCTGCAGGGCTTTTGAGCTCTGGTGGTTTTATTGAGCTGATGTGTTATTAGTGAGATCCCAGCTGCCACCCCAGAGCAACCCTCCCAGGCTCTTTTTGCTGGTCCACACAGTTAACAAGATATCCGACCCTCAGCAGGGAGACTATCTAGCATGAGGATGGTTTGGCTACTTTGTGGCTGTGTGGGCTTGGGTAAACTGCTTCACATCTCTGATCCTGTTTCCACTGTGGAACATGGAGATAAGTTTAGTATCCTATAGAGACTTTTATGAATATAAAATGAAATTACAAAATAGAGTCCGGTGTGGTAGGTGTGGCACCAGTCAGCTGAGCACGTGATGGGACTGAGCCACTGCTGAGGGACCCTGGGATCCACTGCTTTTCTTGAACGCCCCATGTCAATAATATGTAACCTATCCTTATATAAGGATGCTCTGGCCTTGGCTCTGTGTCCTGGGTGACCTGCACCAGTTTCCCTCTGTGTCAAATGGGGTGACACACCCATCATGTGATTTTTGAGTTTGGTCACACATGCCTCAGGATGCTTGCCTGGCCTGGGGTGCTGCTTATGGTTTCCATATCTTTCCTTGAAGATCAGAGCCACAGGGACATACTGCAATCCCAGGTTCAGAGCCCAGAGGCTGATCTACCCAGGAGCTGGGGGCCACCCGCTGCTGATGGCCTTTGGCAGGGACCAAGGCCAGCACTGTAAACAGTGACCTCATGGCTGAGCACATTTGTTTGTGCTTTAGGCATTTGCTGTGTGTCTGAGGCTGCCTCTCTCTTTGTCTCCCAGCCCTCTCCTTTGGGTGTAACTTCGGTGCTCAGTGAGACAGGCGCATGCGGCCCTCCAGGCTCTTTGGACATAGAAAGCCATGTTGGGACTTGCTGTTGACAGTCCATTGTTCCTAGTTGTGCTCCTTCAGTCTTGCCCCCCTATGGCATCAGCTTCAGAGTTGACCCATGCTTGGTACCTTCCTAGTCATGTAACCCTGGCCAACTGCCTTTTCCTTTCTGGGATTCAAAATGGTCATAAAATATGTCCTGAGGGTGAGAAAAGCCTGTGGTTATAGCCCGGGAAGGAGCTAACTGATTCTATAAGTGACCTGTGAGAGCCCAGGGCCCTGGGACCACTGAAAGTGTAGACCCGGACATGGGCAGTGGTACCCGTTCCTTCCTGACTCTCATGGATGCTGCAAGGCACTCCATACAGGGATCTAAGCTGTGGGCTCTTCTGTTTGGAATGCTGCAGCTTCCTAGGGATGGGTGCTTTCTAAACATGTGGCCCTGGGGACAGGGAATCCCAACTCCGATGGTTACCAGATAGGCTTCCCAGGTGGAGGCCACGCTGGAGACAGAGCACTTCCTACCCCGATGGAAGCATATTTGGGAGAGGACCATTGGTCCCAGTGACCCTCTTTGGACAGTGGGGCAGGGGCCGTGGGGGAGAGTGCCCTCCACCTTGCTAGGGCAGGTTCAGCTCCCACATATTTTCGGCTAGCCATTCCTCCTTTTTCATGTGCTGGGTCTTGATTTGTTTGTTCAGCCAACAAGCATTTTCTAAGTATTCAGTGTATGGTAAGCCCTGAGCTGCTGCCTGGATACAGATGTAAATGAATGCAGATAGGCATGGCCTTGGTCTCTGTGGCTCACTACTTCCACCCCAGAACCAAGACAAGTTGAAAGAATGAATGGATGGATGGATGGATGGATGGATGGAATGTTGGTGAGAACAGGGCTTCCTGAGTGACCTAATAGACCCAAATTGAGAACTATAGCCTTAAGCCTGGGACAAAGTGAATAAATCCAATACAAAGAGGCAAAGCGGTAATTGTGGGAATGCCTTAAAAAGCCTCTGTGGCTCAGCTGACAGTGTTGCCTAGCAGGCACGAAGCTCTGGGGTTGCTCTTCAGCACTGCATAGACTCTGCAAGGTGTCCTTCTCGGATTAGCATCGCACTTGGGAGGCAGAGACAGGAAGATCAGCAGTTCAAGGCCATCCCTGGCTAGTAGCAAGCTCAAGGCTGTCCTGGGGAGGAAAACTTTCTGTGTCCCTGGAGGTGTAGATGAGTGGGAGAATGCTTGCCTTGTGTGCACAAAAGTCCAACCATTCCCAGCCCAGCCTAAAAATCAAAATCCTTGTGTAGATGGCTCCTTGACTTGTGCACTGAGAGCCCTTAAATATTTTACACAATCAAAAATAGGTCAAGAAACTATGAAATAAATACAACTTCTGTAATACACTAAATAGACTGCATTATTTAAAAATAATAGTGATAGGAAGCCTTGTGTTTTTGAGCACCTTCTGGACCCTAGCCGCCACTCAAGCCCCAGCGAGGCCATCGCTCCCTCTAGCAGACCCCAGGAACAGTGTATTTACCCACTTACTACTGACCAGACTCAGACTCCAGATGGTCAGAGTTCTGGCACTGGTCAGAGTTCTGGGTTTGAATTGAGTTCTCTTCTCTGCAAAATCTTTTTTGATATTGAAGGGTAGGGAAAACTTCGTGGCCCACAGTGTCTACAGAGGAGGCTTTGGGCTTCGGTCTGGCGTCCTCAGAGATCTCCAGACTGGAGGGGGCAGTGGGCTGAGGAGGGAGGAGAGCTGTGCCCAGTTTCCTCTCAGCTGTTATTTTTCCTGGCCTTCCCTGCACATTGCCAAAGGGGTCTGTGCTGAGTTGGGCTTGGGCCCAGGCAGAGGGCAGAGCCAGGGAGGGCCTGTTCCCTTCCAGAGGGAGGAAGCACGTGGTCATTTCCGACATTGGCAGCCTTGGGTGCTGGGTTGTCTGCCACACAGATCTTGCAGACAAGGCTTTTAGGCTCCTCAGGGGCTCTGGCGATGCTGGCTCCTCCAAACCTCAGGGTGTCCCAGCCCAGCCCAGGCCTGCTCCCTATGTGTGACCCTGAGAAAGTCACTTCTGCTCTGACCTCCAGTAAAGTCTATAGGTGTTAGCAGTACCCAGCCTACCTGGGGAGTGGCACCTATTTGCATATACCAGTTCTGGAGGGCTTCCTTCACCCCACCTCAGCCCCCCTGCCCTGCCTCCCCACACCCAGCAGCAGGGCCAGGACAGAGGGGACCCTTCAGATTTGGGGTGCTTTTCTTGCTGAGCCTGGACCTGGGATTGGAGACTGCTGTTCTGTTAGCTGTATCTAAGGGATGACTTGGACATTTGCCCAGCCTTTGACATTCTAGCATGTTCTTTATCCCAGAACAGGCCTCAGGGTCACTGTGACCTCCAGCAAATCATGCCTGTTTCTGGACCTTGGTTCCTGGGAGCAGCAGCCACGAGTCACCAGACACTCACTGTGGCAGGCACTGGGTAAAGGCTTTGTAAGCAATAGCTGATGTGATCCTGCTGCTGGCCGTGAGGTTATCCTGCTGCTGCTGTGCCCATTTTATACATCAAGAACACTGAGGCACAAGGCCAGGAAATGACTTGCTGAGAAGCACCCACTGCCCATCTTGTGCTGGGCTTCCACACCAGCTCTCTTCCCTTTCAGGCTCTGAAGACAGCGCTGGGAGTATTGCTTAGTGGTAGCGATCCCCAGAGAGAAGCAGGACTGGGTTCGGACTCCAGCACAGCTCCGGCTGAATGTAAAGGCACCTTTCAGAACCGAACAAGATCATCACAGCTTTGAGGGGCAACATAATTAGGGGCTGGGGTGCCTGCGTTTGGGTTTGGATCTGTTAATCCTTAGATTCATGGCTCTTGGTGAGTCTTAGGACCTCTCTGCTGAGTGAGGGTGAAGAGGTGACTAACTGAGGTAGGGTGCTCACCGAGACTCGGGTGTGTCCTTCCTCCAGCTCGAACATGCCCTCTTTCTCTCCCGCCCCCGCTCAGGTCTCTAAGGACATCTCCATGCGGCTTCACAAGGAGCTGGAGGTGGTGGAGAAGAAGCGGATGAGGCTGGAGGAGGAGAACGAGAGGCTTCGGCAGAGGCTCATTGAGACAGAGCTGGCCAAGCAGGTGCTGCAGACGGAGCTGGATCGTCCCAGAGAGGTGAGGGCTGCAGCCCAGCTGGGCCCGTGCGACACATCCCCACCTGGTGGCTTGTGGACTGAGATGGGTACCCTGGTGTCTTTTCAGCACTGTTTCTCCATTTACCCTTCCAGCATGCATTTCTGAGCACCTAATCTGTGTTCAACCCTGGTTACTCTCTCTGGGATTAACCAAGGGTGTGTTCAGCAATGCCCAGCATGGGCCTGGCTCTGTGCCTCAGTTTCCTTATCTATAAGATTTGGCCGTTGTTCCCTGGACAATGAC
Organism: Uromys caudimaculatus; assembly: GCA_028551405.1. NCBI lineage: Eukaryota > Metazoa > Chordata > Mammalia > Rodentia > Muridae > Uromys > Uromys caudimaculatus. Next base: position 21,013,155 of record CM052701.1, read on the forward strand.
AGGGCCCCTGGCTAGCTTGTGTGGAGATGTTTTCGGGACTAGTGTGCTCTGGCTCTTGGTTTGAGAAGTATGCTAGGCCCGGGTCTCCCACTTCTGTCTCTGAATGTGACTTCCTGACCCCATGTCCTCAATCTTGGTTGATGTCAGCCCCCTCCTCCTGCTGTAACCTTCTCTAGCTGTGTGTTAGGCTTACATTAGGACAGTTTATCTCAGAAACCTTTGCAAAGATGCAACAAAGCTGTGGTCATTCCATGGCCGAGCAAACAGCATCTGTTCAGGAAGAGTGAGGCAGGTTCTCAAGGTCATGCAGGCTGCAGGGGACTTCACAGTGGAAAACCATCAGCCCGGTGATGCTTAAAGCCTGGGTAACTTCTGATTCTTAGTAGGGTCGGTAGTCCAAACACTAGGTGGCCTCTGGTCCCAGAGGCATAGCTGGCCCTTACCTGGTTGGCTGCACATGAGGCATCCCAGGCTGCACATTCTTCTGGGGCACACACCTGCTTCCCAAGAGGCCCAGCATGCCAGAAGTTCAGGACTAAGACATCACAGTCCCCAGGGCAGAGCAGTCCTTTGGCTGTCCTTCCCACCGGGCACGTTGGTGCTCTGGGCCAGAGCACCATAGGGTGGAGAGAGGAGGGGCTGCCCTGAGGGCTGCTGTGGAGTGCACCTTGCTGTGGAGCTGGGTGGGAGGCTTCCTGCTGGCTGTGGGCTGCCTATGCACAGGGTAACATCACACACAATCTTGTCGCTTTCATCTCTGATGGTGAAAAGGAGGGGCATTACAAAGCCAGTTCTTCTTGAGACCAACCTGGGCTACAATGTAAGGCTTTCTCAAAAACCAAAGAACAAAATACAAAAAGGACTGTACTGCAGCTCAGTTGGTAGAGTGCTCGCCTAAGATGAATGAGCTCCTGGGTTCAATACGCAGTTCCAAATAAAATGGGCATGGCTCCACACATCTGTAACCCTAGCACCCAGGAGATAGGGACGTGTTGGTTAGAAGCTCGGGGACATCCTTGGCTACATAAATGTGTGGAAAGCCTGGGATACTTGAGACAGTGCCTCAAAAGAAAGTACTTAAAGTAGGCATGATGAGAACTTATTTAGTCCCGTAACAGGGACGCCTAAGGGGAAGATGGCTGAGGTCTAGGTGTCTAAAAGCTGCTGAGATAGCATTGCAAGAAGACCCTGCCTCGAAAAGCAAAACAGAACATGATTGTACTTAGGCATTACTTGTGATTAAAAATTTTAAAACATTTGAAAACTTTATTTCATGTATGTGTGTATATCTGTGTCTGTCTGTCTGTCTGTATCTATGTCTGCATATGTGCTCCACAGTAGGCATGTGGAGGTCAGAAGACAACTTGAAGCAGTTGGTTCTCTTCTCCCACACCCTGGATCCTAGGTATCCAACTCAGGTCATCAGGGTTGGTAGCAGGTGCCTTTACCCGCTGAGTTGTCTCTTCATGCCTACATGTGGAACTTTAGATGTAAATTTTAGGGTTTTAGTGTAAAGACCCCAGAATGGACCCTGACACAGGGTATGCACTGAAGAAACCAGTTCTCGCTCCTGGGAAACAGATGTCTAAAGCCTGGTGTAACCTCCTGGCGTTTGGCGCTGGCTCCAGAGCCTGTTTATTTGCTGTTTGCCCTCTCCTCCTCCCTCTCCTTCCTGACATAGTTACTATGGAGACAAGGGTCCCTTAGCACTTCTGCCAGAGCAACAGTCCCATCCTCAGGATCCGCCTTTTCCATCCTGACAGGTTGATAAGGTGATGCTGTCACCAGGCTGGAAACGGGAGCCCCTGCCCCGAGCTCATGCTGTTGCTGTGGAGACAGCTCTTGGCGAGGCAGAAGGGAGGTGACATGTCCGCACTGCTCGCTGCGGTGGAACCGTGGCCCAGCTGGGCTGCTGCTTCAGAATCTAACAGCAGCTGCCCCTCCGTCCTCACTGTGGTCCCCCTTGTCTTCAGGCAGAAAGCCAGTGTTGAGTGTGATTCGTCCTAACACAGCCGCTGTGTCTGGGTGCTTACCCTGTGCCAGGCGCAGCCCCCAGGCTTGCCCATGTGCCTTCATGCCGTTTAACCCTCCGTCGTCTCTGCCTTGTAGGTACTACTCCCTGGACATTTTAAAATCACAGTTTAATTCAGTGATCACAGAATACACCATTTTACAGTTCAGTTTCATAGATTGGGGTGCTGTCATCAGCATGACCGAATTCCAGAAAGCTCCCATTACTCTTGTAAGTAACCCCACACCTGTTAGCAGTGGCTCTCCACCCTCTCTCCCCCTAGCCCCTGGCAACTGCTGGCCTGTTTTCTGTCTCTATTGATGTATCCAATCAGAAGATTGCATTAAAATGGAATCAAGCAGTGTGTGATCATTGGAGGTGGGTGCTACTACTTACAACAGGGCTTTCAGAGTTTAGGCATCCATGTTGAAGGACCTCATTTTTTTTCATGGCTGGGCAATAATCCGTTGTGTGGGCCGAGTGTCTTATATTTGATAGATATTTGGGTGGCTTCTGCTTTTCTGCTGTCATAAATAATGCTGCAATGGACATTCATGTTCAGGTTTTTGTGACTCTATGTGTTTCTCTTGGGTATGTACACAGGAGCAGAATTGCTGTCTATGGATGAGACGGGGAAAGATAAGTAGGGGATTCAAACCCTGGGCCCTGGGTCTCCCACACTCACAGACTCCTAACAGAGTTGCCGCTCCGCTCCTTGGCTCATCAAGGGGCCTTCCTAGGACCTCCATCTGTGATCCCTCATCTGATTTCCTCCTGGATGGGTGTGAAAAACACCTCCGACCCCTTGGGGTTGAGCCTGGTTCTCCACTGTGCAGTGTGTTCTGCCCCAGTGTGTGAGCTGCAGAGCAAACCCAGCCAACGAGCCACGTAGACCTGGTATGGAATCTTGGCTTTGCTGTTTCCTTGAGAGTGCCTGCCACCTTGGGCAGATGGCTCAGCAGCTCAAGGGCTCACTTGCTCTGTTTACAGCAAGGGAAACTCAGTCCCTACGGGGTGTTTGTGAAGATTAAATGAGGCCGGCTGAGAAGTGCTCAGCATAGAATAGGCGCTTGCTAAATACAGTATGTACTATTACCGTTACCATCTCAACCAGCCACTGGCTGTGGGCCTGGAGAAGCCTTTGGAGCCTCACACAGGGGCTCTCCCCACAGAGCTGGCAGCTGTACATAGAAGGAGCAGCTACGCTGAAAACTGTTGAGTTTAAACTTATTTTTCCTGGCTTTGGGGTGGCTGTAATGCTAAGAGACCTGGCTGACTACGCATGAGGATCTGAGTTCAAATCTCCACAACCTACATAAAAAGTTGGGCATGATCCCAAACAGACCTGTAACTCAGGCCCTGAGGGAACAGGAGGATGGCTCAGGTTTGCTCACCTCCAGGCTCGGTGGGAAACCTTGTCTCAAAGGAGCAAGGCGAAGAGTCGCAGAGCAGGACACCTAACATCCTGGTTTCCATGTATGTACAGGGTGCGTGCATACAGCACACCCATAGATCTTAATACATACACACACTATACAATTTAAATTTAAAAATTTTTTTTCTCCACCTAAGTGATGATCTCTCCAGGGGACTATGTGGCTTGTCTGCCTGGCATTTTGGCCATGCTGCAAGGAGCAACCCTCACTCTAGAGATGCCCGCCCAACACAGGTCCCCTTTATGGTCAGTTCTGTGTACACAGCAATCTGGTTTCAGTGAGACTTATATGGACACCCCTCCACATTTGGTGAGTCAGCAGCAAGGAAGCACAGGAGGTGTTGGAGACAGAGGGGACAGAGTTTAGACAGCTCTCTCCTGAATTTAGGGTGCTTCCTGGAGGCTTCTGGGGAAGACAGACCTCAGGCTCGTGCTGGGAAGGGTTGGGCCAGGGATTCTCAGAGGAATCACCCAGGCTGCTCATGGTGGCTTGTGGAGGGGTAGGAAAGCTGCCTTGGAGCTGGGTCCTTCTGGACCTTATGGCTTCATTCTCTGATATCCTGGTACACGGTTCACAGGCCTAGAGCCAGACAAAGGCTCTGACAGACCTTGGCTCCCTTGAGGGAAAAGGCAGTCCCCCAGTCACCTGGCCAGCTGCCACTCAACAGAGGGAGGGTGGTCTTTGTGCTTGCAAAGCCTGACTTGGTTTCCTCTCTAAGCTCAGGGCAGTATAGGAGCCAAATGGTCTCCATGTGGTGGGAGAGGGTCCAGTTCAAGACAGAATGATTGTAACCGCTCTAGTGTGGTCTCCAACCCAACCCTGGGCAAGGCTTCGAGCCTTCTGCCTGCTTCCATCCTGTGAGGTTGCCGCCTTAGCCTGCCTGCTGGAAAGGCTTCTAAGACAACATAGGTGCTTCCCTGCCCACAACAGCCTCACAACAGTTAAAGAATGATCTAAGCCTCAAGGAGAATCCTTTCGAGGTTCTTGCAATCCACTACTCTGGGATTCCTACTTGAGAGGTGAACACACACTTCCCATAGAATTTTTTGTTTATTCACACACATTTTTTTTTTATGTATATGTGCAATGTTTCCTTAAATTTAAAACTGCAACATAAACTTAATGAGGCAAAAATTCCCCACAAAAGCACATAAATGCATACCTGGCATGACCCTAAGGAAGGTTCCAGCAAATTCTGGCTATACTGCCTGCCCCTGGGGCAGGAATCCGGGGACCTTCTGCTCCCCTCTGTTCCTCTTTTGTGCTCTCTGGATCTTCACCATGTAACTGAGGAATCTGTTCAAAATGACAGCTTTAGTATAAATGTACACACAATAATGGAAGCCTTAGCAAGCCACTCCCTTCTCATCTGCCTAACCTGGGATTAGCAGTTTGCTTTGTGTTTTTCTAGGTCTTTCTCTGTGTTTAACAATGTGCTTTTCTGTGTCTTTAAAAAAATAAATAAAGACGGGCTTAGGTTGCACACAGGGTTTCTGTAATGTGCAGGATCGTGTTGCATAGATATGGCCTTTTAAAATGCTGGATGCTTTTAGGTTTTCTTCAGTCTGGAGTGCTTATTATAAAAAAAGAAAGAAAGAAAGAAAGAAAGAAAGAAAGAAAGAAAGAAAGAAAGAAAGAAAGAAAGAAAGAAAGAAAGAAAGAAAGAAAGAAAAAAGAAAAAAAATCACAGAATCAAATAAGCATAGGAAGGAAAGAAAGTCCCAAATAGCACTATCAGTTTCAACCCTAAACACAGGGCCAAAGGTTTAGAACGAGCTCCAGAGGCATCAGTTGGCAAAAATCCCTCGGAGGGGCCATTATAAAAGGGGTGTGGCTTTATCTACTTGACATATGGCTTTGCTGGGTTTTTCTTGGTTGGTTGATTGGTTGGCTGGAGAGGGGGTGTTTTTGTTTATGTTTTTCAAGACAGGATTTCTCTGTGTATCCCTGGCTGTCCTTGAACTCACTCTGTAGAGCAGGATGGCCTCTATCTCAGAGATCTGCTTGCCTCTGCCTCCTGGGTAAAGGCATGTGGTACCACCACCCAGCGACAAAGGTGGTTGTTGATAGGGCTTGCTAAGTAGTCCAGGCCCCTTAGGACTCATTGCACACCAGGTTGGACTGGAATTTGCTATGCAGACAAGCTGGCCTTGAACTTGTGGCATCCTTCCTGTTTCTGTTCCCAGGTGCTGGAACTACAGATGTGTGCCACCATGCTCAGCTCTCCAGTTTCGGGTTCTGAGTAGCGTTTTATTGAGATGTAATTCACATACTACGAAGTCTGCCTTTGCTCTTTTTATTTGCAGTGTTGGGAACTGATCCCAGGCCAGCCAGATGCTCTACTTGAGCTACATCCCTGGCCCAAGTTTGCCCTTATAAGCTGCACAGTTAGTGGGTTGCACAGTTGTGTATCCATCCCTATTGTCTAAGTCCAGGACCTTTTTGTTATACCCTTAAAGAAACCTCACACTTATTAGCAGCCACTTCCCACTTCCTCCTTCCCCAGCTCAGAGACACCATTAATATAATTTCCATCTTTGAGAATTTGCATGGCCTGGACATTTTGTGGAAATGAAACATGGTGTTATGTGCCTGTTGTGTCACAAAACTTTTCCTGAGGAGACACAACACATGCATCTGTTCACCTCAGATAGGGATCCCATGACAAGCCGAAGTACAGATACCACCAAAGACCAACATTGTGAAACAACAGGTTTTATTGGAGTTACTTACAGAACGGTGAAGGGTTTCTTACAGGAACAGAAGTGATTCACAGATAGCTGCATCACCACGGGTCACGCCAGCACAGGTGACAGCTCACAAAAGCTGGGAACCTGGAGCACACTGCACCGCCTGTAGGCAGCTCAACAGGTTAGATCATGTCCTTTCCTAGCGACTGTGGTCTAAGCCTCTTCCAGGCAGTTTCCAGCAGCCAGGCTATTTTCTGATTCTTCCAGGCAGGTGATCTGCTCTCAGAGTCTTCTTTGCAGCTTTCCTCCTCTGAGAGTCTTCTTTGGAATTCAGCTTCACTTCATATGAGAGGGACTCTCAGCTTTTATTGCTTATTCTGGCAGAAAAGGAGACTAGTGAATCTAGTCAGTTTCAGGAACTTCCTGAACCTATTTTGAGTAAGGGACTTCCTGTAGGATGGGATGTTTTAAGCTGGGAGGAAACTGTTACACAACAGTGCTTGCCATGTCAGGATGGCCTGGCCCACGTGGCATCCTAAGGGTACCCATGCTGCCTGGGCATCAGGAGCTTGTCCTTTAATGACTGAATACGTTTTTTTGTTTGTTTGGTTGGTTTTTTTGTTTGTTTGTTTGATTGCTTGGTTGGTTTTTTTCGAGACAGGGTTTCTCTGTGTAGCTCTGGCTGTCCTGAAACTCACTCTGTAGACCAGGCTGGCCTCAAACTCAGAAATCCACCTGCCTCTGCCTCCCAAGTGCTGGGATTAAAGGCGTGCGCCACCCCTGCCCTGCTGACTGAGTAAGTTTTTACCGCATGAACACACCACACTCGGTTCCTCTATTCCTCATCTGGAGGCCATATTGGGTTGGAGGCTTTATTTGTGAGTTACTTCTTCCCTTCACAGAGTGTTCCGGCTTTGTGTCAGCCACTATCATAACCCCCAGTTGTTCCTACTGGCTTTTTATATCATCTCATGGGTGCATATGTGATAGCTTGAACTTCTTAGGGTCCTTAGATAGTCTGGGCTCTTTGCTTCCTTCCTGGGATCAGGGGACCTTGGTGGAGCTGTGATCACTTAAGTCACTGATTCCTCAGTGTGTGAGTTCTCCAGTACCGATGCCACAGCTAAAGCACCACTCAACCTGTGATGGCAAGCCCAGTTCTCTGAGGCTGAGTCTGACGCAGAGCCCCACCTCATGACTCCGTGGGAGTCTCCCTCTGAGCTCTCCCTTCCAGGGCCCTTGCCCTGGTACACCAGCTCTTGTGAAAGGGCTTGTTTTGTGACCCCCTTCCCAAGTCCTCTTGGTAGCCTGGTGTATTCAAACTCATCTCCACCTTCCTGCCTCATTTGTGTTACCAAAGTTCTCGCTTAGAGTGGGCTGAGAAGATGTGAAGACACCAAACTCATCAGGTGATGATGGTCCTCGGCTCTAATCCCAGCACTGGGAAGCAGAGACAGGAGAATTTCTGAGTTCAAGGCCAGCCTGGATCTATAGAATGAGCTCCAGAATGGCCAGGGCCATGACAGAGAAACTCTGCCATGAGAAACCAACCAACCAAAACCCCAAAGCAGCCACCACCAACCACACAAAGGCAAATTAACAACAACAACAAAAACCCCCACCAGACTCAGGAAGGAACCCCGGGGCTCTCTACCGCCAGCTTCGCATAATCCAGGCAAATGAGCAACCCTGTCTCAGAAAGACAGGATGAAATGATGGACATGCCCTGAACACACACGAGGCTGTCCTCTAGTCTCCACGTGCATAAAAACACATGCCCACATACATGTACACACACATGTGCACCCATGTGAATACACACACATGATAGAGCCGACCTGCTTTCCCGGGAAGCTACTTTAAACTTCGATGGCTGGGACACACCCCAGACCAGTTATTCGAGAATCTTTGACATGGTGCCTGATCATTGGTGTTTTCTTAAGTCCCCCAGGTGATTCTGCCCTGCATGCAGGCTGAAAGCCACTACACTAGCTCCATGCTGGCCCTAATCACAGACAGGCTTTCTCCTACCAAGCCTTTGAAACTTAAGCAAGAGCTATGGCAAGAACTGGTCTCAGGTTGGCTTTGTATTTGCTATAGAACTCTGGTCAAGTCTCTTCCCCTCTCCATTTCAACAAAACAGGGCTTTCAGGGATGGAGAGATGGCTCCGCAGTTAAGAGCCCTAGCTGCTCTTCCAGAGGATCCAAGTTCAATTCCCAGCACCACAGGGCAGCTCACAGCCATCTGTAACTCCAGTTCTAGGAGATCCAGCGCCCTCTTCTGGCTTCCATAGGCACTGCACCCATGTGATGCAGAAAGATACATGCAGGCAAAACACCCATATGCATAAAATACAAATAAATTTTTAAACACATTTTTTATGTCAGTGGCTTGCCTACAGGGGTGGGTAATGAGAGGTGAGCATGTATGTAAAGTCACCCAGGAGCATTTTCAGAAATCCACGTGGGCAGCTCAACTCAGAACGTTGAGAGCAACCTAGCTGTTTTCAAACACCGCTGACGTGACTCAGCCTCTCTCGGGAGGAAGTGTCCAATGCGATCATGCGTCTAAGCGAGTGACTTTTTAAACAGCAAGTAACTTCAGCACTAATTACTGTAGCATTTCCTCAAATTCTCCACTGTGGGGCTTGTGCCATTTTGCACTCATGCCAGCAATAAATGAACCTTCCTTCTTGTTTAGCTAGAGCCTTACCAGCAGGGTGTATTGTGAGGTGGCCCAGGGTTCACTAGTCTGATCAGTGAGAAGCTCGGCCCAGTAGTTTTGCTCTGGGTGTCTCCCTCCTGAGTGGGGCTGTGTGTCTTCTCAGGGTTAAGATCTTCCTTCCATAAACTTTTTTTTCTTTCTCTGAACCTAGAGTCCCATGCACACCGGGCAAGCTATCAGTGAACTATATCCCCTAGCCTTTCTCGCGTCTTTTTATTATGAGACAAGGTCTTAATCTATTGCACCAGCAGGCGGGCCTTGAATTTATGATTCTCCTGCCTCACTGGGCTCACCGCTCTCTCTTGTATTCCTAACCCGCTTTCCTCTTGCAGATATTCCCCCCAGCTCACTGTCTATTTTTTTTTTTTAAAGATTTATTTATTATTATATGTAAGTACACTGTAGCTGTCTTCAGACACACCAGGAGAGGGCATCAGATCCCATTACAGATGGTTGTGAGCCACCATGTGGTTGCTGGGATTTGAACTCAGGACCTTCGGAAGAGCAGTTGATGCTCTTAACCGCTGAGCCATCTCTCCAGCCCCCTCACTGTCTATTTTTTAACTCATATGGTGTGTGTCTGTCTGTCTGTCTGTCTGCGTCTCTGGGGGTGGAACCCAGGGCTTTGTGCTCTGTCCCTGAGCTGCACAGGATGGTGTGCTGTCCTCTGTTTTGCATTGCATGCAGTGTTTGCCTGTGTGATCGATGCCTCGGTTCCCCTCCCTCCAACGCTTCTGGGTTTTTCAGTCCTTGTTTGTTGTTAGAGTCTCTCTTGACCATCTCTGAGTCCCCTCTGCTGTTTCTAGTTTTCTACCCATATTCTGTTCGTTAATATTCATCCTGTGTTCAAGGTCCTGTGAAATGTCACTTCGTGTGAGGTGGGGACTTGCATGCAGTTTTAGGGAAGAGCCCCTTTAGCTGTGAGGGAGTGAGTCCCATCACATAGATGGCCTCAGTTGGAGCTAGTGGCCCTTTGGGGTCGAGGCAAGGGGGCCTGGGCTAGTCCTTGAATGCGTATTCCACCCAGAGAGAGTATTTAAAGCGCTCTCCTTAGCCAGTGAGCACCACCAAGAATGGTCCTTGGGTTGGAGGTCTTCCGGTGTTGAAGCGGGACGCTACACATCCGCGCATCTCACTTGTCTAGTTCACTGCTGGGTGCTCTACTCTCTGAGGTGCACCCGGGAAATCTCTGGTGAGCAGATGACAGACAAGTGTCGGCCATGAAAGCATGCACACAAGTGACATCTGGAGTGAGCAGGATGCATTTATATACTTAGGAGTGCACACATACGCAGCGACACTTAAGGAAAGACCACAGATTTGAGCAAGAAACAGGGAAAGGGATACATGAGAAGGGTTAGAGGGACGGAAGCAACGGGAGAAAATGACGCCATCATAGTCTATTTTAGAAAAAGAAGCTCAGAACGTCAAAGATGAACATGAGCACAAATTCTGCTTTCCAGCTAACAGGATCACGGTGGCCAGAGTGGGTGCAGTGGGGTACTGCACGCCTGTGCCGGTGTCCAGTCACTTCCTCCTGTACTTCTGGTCGGTCTCTCCTGTGCAAGGTGCTCTGTGATCCTGGATCAGCCATGGGTGCTGGTTCACATGTACAGGCTGAGTTGGGACCCTCAGTGTGACTCTGTTTTGTGACACCTCTTTGGATATCGTCGTCTTTGTGACCTTTGAGTTTGTTTTCTTCTTTCCCTTTAGCATTCTTTGAAGAAAAGAGGAGCCCGATCTCTGGGGAAGACAGATAAGAAGCCTACTGCACAGGTAGGACCTCAGCACCCCCTCACACATCCTGCAGTTTGTAGGTGGAGGCCCAGACCAATTGGGCTAGTCCCCAGAGGTCCCTCTCCCCTGGGTTGTCCCCAGAGGTCCCTATTCCTTCCCAATGTCTCTCCTGCCCCAACTTCTTCTCCTATGCATTTTCTCGGCTTCCCAGTTTTAGTTCCTCCAAGTCCACTCTGACTCCATCCTTAGACACTCCTGGACCCGGACTCACAAGTTGATAACTCAACATAGGGATGGATAGATCCAAGGTGAATCAGTCCCCTCCACAGCTTGATTGCCACTTGACTGAGGCAAATCACGACAGCTTTCCAGTCTGTTTCCTCATCCCTCCCTGTTCTGTGGGTTTGTTGTAAGAGCTGGATAAAAGCACCATGTTATGCACAGGCCAGGCCCAGAATCCTGTTAGCAGCCAGGGCGCCAGGCACTTTTTGTGCGTTTTCCCATTTAAGAGTCATCATGTGAGAGCAATGTTCCTGCCCACTTTTATAGATGGGGTAGCTCTCGCAGGAATGGCCATAGTCACATGTCAGAATGTCACCCGCGCCCAGACTTCCATATTGTAGGTAGTGTGTCCTGGCCTCTTAGTATCAATGTCCCTGCTCTCTGTCCTGTGGCCTCCAGGCTTTGAGAGCCAAGCTGATTCACCCCTGTGTTCTCTGACAGTCAGTGCACCCCAGAATCCTGTGGCTGGGTCCACGCTGACATTATTAACCTTCCTTGTTGCTGCCTGTCTCCGTGCCCACTGGACTGCAGGAGGATAGTGCAGACCTCAAGTGCCAGCTGCATTTTGCAAAGGAGGAGTCGGCCCTCATGTGCAAGAAGCTCACCAAGTTGGCTAAGGAGAACGACAGCATGAAGGAGGAGCTGCTCAAGTACCGCTCTCTCTATGGCGACCTGGATGCAGCGCTGTCCGCAGAGGAGCTGGCAGACGCTCCGCATTCCCGGGAGACCGAGCTGAAGGTGCACCTGAAGCTGGTGGAGGAGGAGGCCAACCTGCTGAGCCGGCGCATCGTGGAGCTGGAGGTGGAGAACCGGGGCCTGCGAGCCGAGATGGACGACATGAAGGACCACGGGGGTGGCGTGGGTCCCGAGGCCAGGCTGGCCTTCTCTTTGGGTGGTGAGTGCGGGGAGAGCCTAGCCGAGTTGCGGCGACATCTGCAGTTTGTGGAAGAGGAGGCTGAGCTGCTGCGACGCTCCTCAGCCGAGTTGGAGGACCAGAACAAGTTACTGCTGAATGAGCTGGCCAAATACCGCTCGGAGCATGAGTTGGACGTGACACTGTCAGAGGACAGCTGCTCAGTGCTCAGCGAGCCCTCGCAGGAGGAGCTGGCAGCCGCCAAGCTGCAGATCGGCGAGCTCAGCGGCAAGGTCAAGAAGCTGCAGTATGAGAACCGCGTGCTCCTCTCCAACCTGCAGCGCTGTGACCTGGCCTCCTGCCAGAGCACACGTCCCATGCTTGAGACGGATGCTGAGGCTGGGGACTCCGCACAGTGCGTGCCTGCCCCTCTGGGCGAGACGCTGGAACCCCACGCAGCCCGGCTTTGCAGGACCCGTGAGGCTGAGGCGCTGCCCGGCCTACGGGAGCAGGCCGCCTTGGTCAGCAAGGCCATCGACGTCCTGGTGGCTGATGCCAATGGCTTCTCAATCGGCCTCCGCCTGTGCCTGGACAATGAGTGTGCTGACTTGCGATTGCACGAGTCGCCTGACAACAGCGAGGGCCCCAGGGATGCCAAGCTCATCCATGCCATCCTTGTGCGGCTGAGTGTGTTGCAGCAGGAGCTGAATGCCTTCACCCGCAAGGCAGATGTGGCCTTGGGGAGCTCTGGCAAGGAGCAGCCTGAGCCCTTCCCTGCTCTGCCCGCCTTGGGCTCCCAGGGGCCTGCGAAGGAGCTCATGCTGTCCAAAGACCTTGGCTCTGACTTCCAGGTAAGATGCCACAGGCCAGGACCCTGTTACTTTTATTACAAGCATGTTCTGAAACAGGCACGTGACAGAAAAGGACACAAAGCCCCATGTACACAGCCTCACAACTGTCCTTCAGGGAACAGTCCTGATCATCACCTAGAACGTGACCAGCCCCAAGGCAGCCCTGGCTAACCTTCCTGCTCTCTGGGATAACCTCCTGGTTTTATCCATCTTTGAGCTTTATATAAATGGAATTCTATAGACCAAACACAGAAGTGCCTGGCTGTGTTCACTTAGCCGACTATTTGCTTTTACAGGTAGAAAAAAAATGTATTTATTCCCATCTAAGTAGGAATAAGCCTGCTGACTTAGCAAACTGCCCAGTATGCGTTTATTATGGATGGTGATCGATTCTGAGGTCCTATCTTTTTGCTAGATTTTCCTCCTTTTCCTCTCTTTCCCTAGGACACAACCTAGGACCTCACAGAGTAAGGCGGGTACTCTTCCATTGAGCCATATCCCCTGCCCCTTCTTTTTAAAACACTTCAAAGTGTGTGTGTGTGTGTGTGTGTGTGTGTGTGTGTGTGTGTGTGTGTGAGAGAGAGAGAGAGAGAGAGAGAGAGAGAGAGAGAGAGAGAGACCTGTATATGCCCACAGAAGGCAGAGGAAGGCGCTGGAGCCCCAGAGCTAAAGTTGAAGGTGGTTGTGAGCTCCTTGATACAGGTGCTAGAAGCTGAACTCAGGTCCTTTTAAAGAGAATCAATGGCGGCAGGGCGATGGTGGTGCACGCCTTTAATCCCAGCACTCGGGAGGCGGAGGCAGGTGGATTTCTGAGTTCGAGGCCAGCCTGGTCTACAGAGTGAGTTCCAGGACAGCCAGGGCTACACAGAGAAACCCTGTCTTGAAAAAAAAACCAAAAAAAAAAAAAAAAAAAAAAAAAAAAAGAACATCAATGGCTCTTAACTGTTAAGCCATTTCTCTAGGGCAGCCCCTCCTTTCCCCATCTTGTTTGTAACTAAAATTATTACAATTATTTGGGGGATTCAGGGAGAGCCATTGTGCACATTTGGTGGTCATAGGAGTCAGTTCCCAGGTGGTCCTAGGGATCATCTCAGGTTTCAGGCTTGGTAGCAGGCACCTTGGTGAGCTAACCTGCCAGCTCCCTACCCCCAATCCCTTGTTGGTTTTTCAAAGCAAGGTTTCACTGTAGTCCTGGCTATCCTAGAACTCACTCTGTAGACTAGGATAGCCCTGAACTCGTAGAGATCTGCCTGCCTCTGCCCCTAGAATGCTGGAATTCAAGGCGTGTGCCACCACCAGCCCATAATAGTAAATTAAAAAATATTTTAAACCTTTTGATTGGTTTTTGAGAAGCTTAATCTTGATATCTATGACATGCTACCTAGAAAAACTAAAATAGAAAAGACACTTGTCAAAAAATTTTAAAAAGCATTATTGCGCTGGGCTGTGGTGGTGCACGCCTTTAATCCCAGCACTTGGGAGGCAGAGGCAGGTGGATTTCTGAGTTCTAGGCCAGCCTGGTCTACAAAGTGAGTTCCAGGATAGCCAGGGCTACACACAGAGAAACCCTGTCTTGAAAAACCAAAAAAAAAACAAAAAACAAAAAAAAGCATTATTGCAAAAGCTATACCTAAACGTTTGAAGCAAAGATAAGAATAGATGAACACCTCATGTCCCTGCCTACCACTTCTACCACTTCCTGCCAATACTTCTATAGATAATCTTGATTGGTGATATTCAATATGGCGGTCACATGCAGCAGCCATGTGGGGGACGTGGCTCAGTGGTAAAGGACTTGCCTTAGTAGGCAGCACAGGTTCTATCCCAAGTACAGAACAGAAACAAAACAAAACCCTTAAGACAAATTTAAAAAATTAAATTAACAAAGCATAACATTGAGCTGCAGTTTCTTCGTTGCAATTACACATCTCTGCCTCCTGGGGGCGCCCCTCTGAACCATCCCCTTAGCCCTCTCCTGTGCTTGGGTTTTACGGTTGCTGGGCAGTGTGTTTCCTCGTGCCCTGCATTCCCTGTCCGTTTGCTGGGATACCAGGTGGATGGTTCCCACCCTTCGCGCTTAGCACGGGTGTGCGGTGGTCTGCAGAACCCCACTCTAAAGTCCTTACTGCCTAGTGAGGAAGAATTAACTAATCAATATGTCAAGTCTGTGAATGGGATATGACCAACAGAAGAGGGACCCGAAAGAAAAACACATGCTTTTGATCAACCAGGAACTTGTCCTAGATCTTGAAGAGGCTCAGGTCATAAAGAGAAGGAGCAATGGCAGGTCCAAGGAACAGGCGCAGTTGCGAGGCTGGGCTGCAGAGAGCATGGAGTGGTGTGGTTTATCATCCTGAGAGTATGGCAGGAGAGTGCCGTGTGCGGCACTGCACTGTACAGTACTGTACGGTAGCAGCTTCAGCTCTGCTGCTGTGGCTTGAAATAGCTTCTTGAATCAAGTGGAAAGACCCATGTTGAGTCTTTCTCTTGTTTCTTCCTGAAGTAAAAGTGAGCAGGGACCACACAGGTCACAGGGTGATGGAGTTATTTCAGGAGGCTTTGTGTAAGAGCCATCCACAAAAGTAATGCTTCCACTTGCCCCATCACTTGTTTGCAATAAGCAAATGAGTTGTGGCTGTGCACCCTGGGAAGGCTGATTCACCCGGGCCCCCTCTCATGTGGGGCTGAGGCCTGGTGGGGACCTTTTGTAGCATTCCTTGGGCCTCTCCTTATGGATCTCCTCTGCTTGTAGCCACCTGACTTCCGAGATCTGCTGGAGTGGGAACCTAGGATCCGAGAGGCCTTCCGTGCCAGTGACCTAGAGTCCAAGCCTGACCCTGGTCGGAACTTCAGGCCTTACCGAGCTGAAGACAATGACTCCTATGCCTCTGAGGTGGGTCTGGGCCTAAGTAAGCTGATGGGTGGAAGCCGTTGGCTAGGACCTCCCGAAAGCAGGTGGGGTGGCCCTTGGAGGAGGAGGATATAGGTTTTAAGCATTCTGTTTAGTTTTAAACTTCTGACAGTCAAGACCAAAAAAAGAAAGGAAGGAAGGAAGGAAGGAAGGAAGGAAGGAAGGAAGGAAGGAAGGAAGGAAGGAAGGAAGGAAGGAAGGAAGGAAGGAAGAAAAAAGGGAATTTGAATCAATCCCGTGGTCTAGTTAGAGGAAGCTTAGGTGGATGTGATATCAAGCTGTAATCCCAGTGTCAGGATGCTGAGACAGAAGGAATGTTGAACTAGAGGCCATCCTGAAATGACTAACTTATGTAACAGAGAAGCAATGGCCTCTCTATTGGGCTGTTTGAGTTCACGTTGTGAACTTCCAGGGTGTTGGCTGTGAGATATTGGATAAGTCACTTCACTCCTGTAAATTGTCAGGTTTGCCACGAACAAGAACACATCCCCTCATAGGGTTGTTGGCCTGGCCTCTATGGGTGAGGATGAGGTCGGTGTCTATGACACTTGGGCTCGGGGAACCTGAGTCACTCTGCTGGTCTGGTGGTGTGACCTTAGACACGTCTACTCCCATGGGCCTGGCTTTCCCACCGCAACACTTATAATTCCTAGAGTTGCTAAGATTCTCTGATCTTTGAGAAGTTCCCTGTCCTCCTGAGCCTGGGAAGCTCCCCGGAACTGAAGGGTCAAACTCTCTAGTGAGGTGGTCTGGATGTCCTCGTAACCATGGTGAAGGAGGAAGAGGAAAAGTGCTGTCTGGACATGGAGCTAAGCTGTAGTGCGGTGTACTTAGCGTGCAGAAGGCCTTAGCTCTGATCCCCAGTCAGGAGATGGATAGACATAGAGAAGGGGAGGGAGGGAGGGAGGGAGGGAGGGAGGGAGGGAGGGGGAAGAGGAAACTGCCTGAGACGCCTAGATCTCATTTTCTGAGAAGAAAATAGGCTTGTGTGTGTTGGCTCATTTACACATTGACTCAGTTTCCTTCATTGTTATTGAGTAGCTATGACTAAGCACAGTGCCAACCCCCAGTTCAAGAGTGATGTGCAAGGGCAGGAGCCTGACTTTTATTTAAGAGTTTTTTGTTTCTTTGTTGAGCCACCAGGATCTCAGTATATAGATTATGCTTACCTCAAACTTACCATCCTCCTGCCTCCAACTTCCAAGTGCTGGGATTACAGGCACATGACACCTTGCCCAGATCTGCAAAGATTTTTAATACAGAACAGATGTACAAGACATGCCTCATATCACTGCAGAGATTGCCAAATTATATTATTAGCCACATATTTTTTTCATGGCAGGGCACCTGCTATGCCTGGGACCATTTCCACTTTTCTGTTCCTGTGCAGTGTGTTAGAATCAACATTCCTGTTACCAGAAATACTTCATACTTTTTTTTGCGATGGAGTCTTACTGTGTTGCTCAGGCTGGCCTCAAACTCACAGGTTCCGGTGATCCTCCTGCCTCCTGCCTCTTCCTCTCATCTAAAACTTTTGGTACTGGGGTATAACGACAAAGTAGCAATGGATGGGGCTACAGCTCGGTGACAAGGCGCTTGCTCAGCATGTGTGAGGCCTTGTGTCCAATCCCCAGCAGCAATGCACACACATACACACACATGCATGCATATACACACACAAGCAGACACGTGCGCAGACACACACACATGCATGCATACACATGCACACACACAAGAAGACACGTGCACATACATATGGACACACACACATGTACCACACATGCATGCACATACACACAGACACACACATGCACGCACTCATGCACACACATGCATACACAGAGACAGGGAAGGACAGAGAGGGAGAAAGCAAGAAGAATGGGTGCCTATGGCTTTTCACAAGCTGAACACGTCTCTCCCCTTTGGTGCTTTGGGACGGGGTCTTGCTCTGTAGCCCACTCTGGCCACAAGCTCATGATCTTCCTGTTTTGTAATTAGCATCTAGAATCATAATCCCTTCTAGTCTCTTGTAAAAGACTTACAAAAGAACAGGTTTTAAAAATGCTTTTTACATTTATTTATTTATTTAGTGGGTGGGTATGTGCACACGGTGTGTAAGTCAGAGGACAATTGGTTCTCTCCTCCCACCATGTGGGTCCCAGGGATCAAACTCAGGACCTGGTGCTTGGCTGCAAGCTCCTTTATCTGCTGAGCCATCTTGACAGGCCAAGAACAAATTAATTTCACTTAGCTCTAAATGCTTTTAAAACACAATTTTTCCAGAAAATGGAGAATTTGGTTAACTTTTTAAAAATGATCTTATTCCATAGACACTGAAATTCATAAATAAGCACAATTAAATTTCTGGGCAGCATTATTATATGAAGATGCTAAGAAAATCAAGATCATTATGTGGTTAACCACACTGATATTTACCATAGTTCTGTTATGTAACAACACACAGGACAGCATCTGTAACGGAACATCTGGATGGAGCTCTACACGTATAGACCCATTAAACACATTTGAAACCTCATTTATCAATTAAATTGTGTCTAAATTTTTAATGATAAACAATGTGAGTGGCAAGCACCTATAACCCCAGCTACTTGGGGGAGCTGAAACAGGAGGACACCTTGAGCTCAGGAGTTTGAGACCAGCCTGTGAGACTCTACATTAGAAATAAGTAATCAATTAAATTTAATCACTTAATTAAATCTAATCAGTTAAAAAGACTACAAACAACTTTGTGACTCAAATTTAGTTTTCACAAGATTTTTCTTTTCTGCAGATAAGTTTGCAAGAGAGAAATGTTAAAATTCTGTCGGGAGGATTTGACATGTATTGTTTTGCGTAGTTGTCCTGATGACCCCTAGGCAAGGACAGTGTCGTTCCTGGTAGAGGACCCTCCAGTCCAGCTTCCTGTTGATTACCTGCTACTGACCACAGCCTGTGTCTTCTCCCTCCTCCTTGTCTGGCCCCCACCCCACGTAGATCAAGGAGCTTCAGCTGGTCCTGGCCGAGGCCCACGACAGCCTCCGTGGTTTGCAAGAGCAGCTGTCTCAGGAGCGGCAGCTCCGGAAGGAGGAGGCTGACAGCTTCAACCAGAAAATGGTCCAGGTGGGTTTGTACCACATTTTTTTTTACCCACTAGAACTTGTCTCAGAAGGGAAGGTAAAGTGGCCATGGGATAGCCCTCTGGCAGAACACTTGACCAGCCCATAAGAGGCTTTGGGTTCTGTTCCCAGCATAGGAAAAGGTCAAACACTACTAAAAGCAGGGTCCTCACAAGGGGATAACACTGGGGAAACCCAAGCTTCCCCACCCGTGCGCCCTGCTGGGGTGTCACGGAGTGTGTGGTTGTCAGCAGCTAGGCTGGACTGGAGCCGTTGAGACTGTCTAATCTTTCTGGGTTTTGCTTTGTTGTGTTTGTTTGTTTGTTTGTTTGTTTGTTTGTTTGTTTGAAACAGGGTCTTTTTATGTAGCCCTGGCTGTTCACTTGATATGTAGGCTGGGTTGATTCTAACTCACAGAAATCCACCTGCTTCTGTCTCCCGAGTGCTGGGATTAAAGGCATTCATCACCATGCCTGTCTCTGTTTTATCTCTTTTTAAAAAAGAAATTTTAAAGACATTTTATTTTTAACTACACGTAGATGTGTGTCTATATGCATGTCTGCGTAGGTGTCTGCAGAGACCAAAAGTGTCAGGTTTCCTTTGATCTGCCTGATGTGGGTGCTAGGAATTGAACCTGGGTCCTCAGGAAGAGCAGCTAGTGCTCTTAACCACTGAGCCATCTCTCCAGCTCCCGTTTCATCTCTTGGCCTCAGTTTCCTGACTGTGAAATGGTACCCACATCAAGCCTGGCTGTGGATCAGTTTAATAGTTCTGTAATAGCATTTATTAAACCTTCGTGTTGAGGCTGGTGAAATAGGTAAAGACACTTGCCACCAAGCCTCACAACTTGAGTTTGATCCCCAGGACCCACACAGTGAGAGAGAATTAACCTGCTCCCGTCTTCTGACCACCACACACATGCCATGGCAGCCGTGCCCACCCGTACACATACAAAACAGTAAGCGGATGTAAAAAAAAAACAAACCCCACCTCATTGGACGGCCCATGTAACCCCCTTCCACACATTATATCCTGCAGGCCTCATACTCTTCCCTTATGAGATGCCCCCACTTTACTGATTGGTGGCACATGGTAGGACATGCTGAAGAGGTAGACGGATTGCAGACAGAAGCACAGAGCAGACGTGCTTTGCTCAGAGCTCTACGTCCCAGGCCTTTGGCTCCCTTAGCTGTGACCCAGTGTGACCCTAGGATGCTTTGTGTTTCTCAGCCTTCCTTAACCCAGCATGCCTCTGCTTTGCATCCGCCCTCTCTGCAGTCCCCGCTCACCAGTGTGAGCACGCAGGAAACACCTGATGCTCTGTAGGTGATCAAGTATGGTGGCCAGAGATCGTTCCTCAGACTGTTTGCTCAGGGTTTTGAGATGGGATCCCTCCCTAGCACCTGGGCTCACCTATGAGACTATGCTGGGTGGCTGAGCTTTCGTATGTGGGTTCTGGAGAATGAACTCAGGTCTTTGTGCTTGTGCAGAGGGCACTTTAGTGACTGCTCTCTCTCCATCCCACTGCTGCTGCTTTTGAGAGTTCTTCTTCCCTGAATACAATGAGCTGCTGGCAGTAGAGGCTTTGGCAGGAGTCCCCAGTAGCCACTTGCCATTAGTGTTCCCCTCTACCCTTGTCTGGGTCTGCAATCCACTGGGGCCTTCCTTGCTCACTCCTGTCGCGACAGCTGAAAGAAGACCAGCAGAGGGCACTGCTGAGGCGGGAGTTTGAACTGCAGAGTCTGAGCCTCCAGCGGCGCCTGGAGCAGAAGTTCTGGAGCCAAGAGAAGAACATACTGGTGCAGGAGTCCCAGCAGTTCAAGCACAACTTCCTGCTGCTCTTCATGAAGCTCCGGTGGTTCCTGAAGCGCTGGCGGCAAGGCAAGGTTCTGCCCAGCCAGGAGGATGACTTCCTGGAGGTACGGCCGGGGAACATGGGACACGGGGGGGGGGGGGGGGGGGGG
>CM052701.1:21034230-21072506 GCA_028551405.1 Uromys caudimaculatus
TTCTTCTTCTTCTTCTTCTTCTTCTTCTTCTTCTTCTTCACCACCACCACCACCACCACCATCATCATCATCATTATTATTTGGTTTTTTGAGACAGGGTTTCTCTGTGTAGCCCTGGCTGTCCTGGAACTTTCTCTGTAGACCAGGCTGGCCTCAAACGCACAGAGATCTGCCTGCCTCTGCCTCCCAAATGCTGGGATTAAAGGCATGCACCACCGCTGCCTGACTTTTAATATCATTTTTTAATGATTTGGAAATCATTAAGCCAAATCCGTGTGATGTTTAGTGAGCTATCAGGACACCTCTGGGACTTGCCAGCTTGTAAGTCCTCACTCCTGAACTGGATTTCCCAGCAGCGACCTTGTATGGAATTTGTTGGCTTCCTAGCTCTGGTCTCCTGCAACCTTTTTGATATGGATTTGCTTACCTCAGATCAACCCAGGACATCCAAGCTGCATTCTATTTTTCTTATTTTCTTCCTCCTTCCTCCCTTCCCCCGTCCTTTCTTTTCTTATTTGTTTGTTTTGAGACTGACCAACCTGGAATGCTCAGTTCTCCTGGCCCAGCGTCTCCAGAGCTAGGATCATAGGGGTCAGCACCAATATCCGCATAAGCTGTACTCTAGGTGAAATCAACCCAGTCAAGCAACCTGCAGAGCAGCAGATAGGAAGAGTCTTAGTCATTGTTCTTCCCTTTGAAGAGTCACCTTGACCATTGCAACTCATATAAAGGAAACATTTAATCAGGGCTGGTTAACCGTTTCAGAGATTTAGTCCCTTATTGTCGTGGCGAGAAGCATGGCAGCCTGCAGGCAGACATGGTGCTGTTAAGGTGTCTGAGAGTTCTACATCCAGATCCAAAGGCAGCAGGAAGAGAGAGTGACAATGGGCCTGGCTTGAGCATTTGAAAACTCAAAGCCAGCTTCCCCCCCCCACCCCCCCACCCCGTGACACACTTCCTCCTACAAGGCCACGCCTCCTAATGATGTCACTCCCTATGAGCCTATGGGGCACATTTTTATTTAAACCACCACCACCACAAAGAGGCTCCTGGCTCTAATCAAATCCCCTCTGATCTCTGGGCTTCATCTACACAAGGAGGATAGCTGTTCAATCTTCTTACCTCTCAGCGCAGCCAAGGGAATAAAAGAGCTAGCCACAGAATGGCACAGTGCCCCTAGGTCCTCCTGACTGGGCCTTGGTGTACATCTTCATCTGTGATTGCTGTTCATTCATACTGAGGTGATTTTTGTTGCAGCCCCCATTCTGTTTGTCTTACATTGGGTTCCTAGTAAGCAAAGTTTGAGACATGGTTTCAAGTGCAAACAGGTAGCCAGCCTGTCCTGGTGTTGTCTAGGACTTCCATTGGACCTTTTGGGAGTGGAAGGCAAAGCTGTCTTGCTTTTTCAGAACGGAAAGGTTTGGGAAAGCCCTGGGGAAACTAGGGTGAGTCACCCCATGTGGGAACCAGTTGTGAAGGGATGGAGGAGGTCAAGCAAAGCGGTGGTGTGGCGGTGTGGTGCCCATCATCCCAGTTGCTGCCTGAGCTGCTCATGGCTGGGCCTTCCTTCTGTTGACTTTATCCTCTCACCTGCTACGTGGAAATAGTCACTGTCACATCTGCTCCTATGACTGCCATGAGGATTAAATGAACTGGTGCGCACATGCAAATGGACCCCCTGCAAGTGTGGTGCTCCAGGGAACACCTCAGAACTCAGGATCGCAGCTTGGTCCCTGTGTGAGATAGCTACTACTCGCCTGCCCTAGCTGTTCTGTGACGTAGAGTAATGTAGCAGTAGCACCTACAGAGTTAACTGTCAGCCAGGTCAGGAAGATGCCTGCCAGTAGCTGCTTGTATTACTAGTTTCCAAATCCACCTTGTGGGGCTCAGAGCTACTATCTACTGAAAAGCCAGTGCTGGGCCCATGTTATGGGTCATGTGGCCTATAGAATTGAGGCTGGGGAGTGGCCCTGCTCAGAGTAGCCCTGCCCACCAGCACACACTCTTTATCTTTCTTAGCTGCAGAAGGCTGCCGAGCCCTGGGTCCTGAAGCACTCGGACCTGGAGAAGCAAGACAACAGCTGGAAAGAGGTGAGGGCATCCCCGCTACCTACGTTCTGCTGGTCCCGACTGTACCAGAAAATTCCTTGCTTGTGGGAAATGTGACGGGAAGACGCTAACTCTGTCCCAGAAGCCGCACCCTCCTTACATCCTGGGCTCCTTAGCCCCAGAGTCACTGCCCCATGACTCCAGGCCTTGGATTTGGACTTGGGAAGGGTTCTCTGCTGAGGCTGTCTGTCCATGCCTGGGAGAAACTCCAGGCCAGTTCAGTTATACCTCAGTAGAAAACAGGCCTTCTAAATAGCTGTGTGGCCTTGGGTGAGTCATTCTCCATCTCTGGGCCCCGATTTCTCATTGCCCTGGCCTCATCCTGAGTGGTGTCAGTAGGGTCACACTGGAGGGATTCACACATAAGGTCAGGGGACTGTCCATAGGACAGTGTGACAGTTGAAGAAGTGGCACGCTACTCAGGACAGGGGTTACAAAAGCCAAATGCCTTTTCTGGGGAACTGAAGCACAGAGGATTTTGAGGGGCTCACAGGGCTGGTGATACACTTCTGATTACTCATGGGCCCTGAGGGCTGTATCTCTAGACCCAGAGTGGGAAAACCTCACTGTCAACTGTACAGCGGCTGTCCTGGAAAAAGCTCTGTCTCAAATGGTCCCTCTTTCTCTGATCCCTCTTTGCACCCCAGATACCTGAGCCTGGCTCACATCGCTGATGTGAGGGTGTGAGAGGTAACAGTCCAGACATGACCAGTGGGCCCTTTAGATTGCTGATGACTGCACTTTACTCTCCAGAGGAGAGAACTCCCGTGTGGGGCTCAGCTCCCACACTGGTCTGCTGTCATTTCCTGTCACACACTGGTCACCAGAACTGACGCTTCTTGTCTCTTCCTTTGACAGGCACGAAGTGAGAAGACCCATGACAAGGAGGGTGATTCTGAAGCTGAGCTTGGGGGAACCGGCTTAAAGAGGTGCTGGCCTCTCATCCCCCAGTCCTGTCCTCTACCCCACAGCACTGGCCCCCGCCCTATAGACTTTTGGCTTTGACTCTCTTTACTCCTCTGCTCTGTGTGTCCACTCCCACCCCCGTGAGAGTTGAGAGAGCCACCAGATGTCTCCCCAGCCCCGGAACTCCAGTCACTCAGGAACTGGAGAGCTTGGGGCCATGAGGACCGCAGCCTGCTGTTTAATGTTGATTCTGGGTATGGAAAACTGCGGTCTCAGCTGCACTTGCTGACGAGGAAGCCATTTGGCTCTTTTGGGGGGCGGTGTCTCTTTTTCTCCCTGGAATTTGAATCATGGTAGATAATCCATTTTGGGGATTACTGGGCAGTGTCCATTGGGCCTACTTCCATGCTATGACCAAGGGGATATGCAAGGATAGTGTTCCCATCACTAAGACCCTCCATGAAAGAAGTGAGGGGCAGAGCAGAACATTCTAGACGGTGAAGATCACTGGAGCCAGAGGGCCAGGTGTAAATTCTAGCTCTGCCATGTCTAGTACTGGGGCCTTGGGGCTCCTCCTCTCTAGTGTGGTAACTAGGGATGCCCCAGAGCTGCGCAGTGACCAGCCATGTGCAGTAGAGGACTCCAGTAGCAAACCCAACCTGGATGTGAGGTAGGGAATGAAGGCAGCGAGCTGGTCAAAGGATTTCAAATGATCGATGGGGGTGGGGAGATGGGGGTAGGGACGGGTCTGAGATACTACCAAGCTAGTCGCCTGGATAGCTAGAGTCAGGATTGCTGAAGAACCTGGGAGCCAGCAGAGGCTGAAACCCATCAGAGCTGCCCCAGCGAAGGTGTCAGGAGGCAAGGTGCTTACCCCAGATCCCACCCATTGTAACTGTGCTAAGGGCTGTGTTCAGGGGATTGAAAGAGCTGTTTCTGGCTTCCTCTGCCTAGAGGTCAACTGTGATCCTAGTGTCTGTGCTACTTAAGATTGTAGAGAGGGTTTGAGGAGGTAGCAGCCAGGTTGTCTACAAGAGATAGGCACAACAGGCTTGATCCCCACATGGTGTCCAGGTAAGTAGACTAGTGTGCTTGCTATATAATTTTCCGTTAACCCTGTTTTCTTCCTTTACTTTTCCCAGGACCAAATCAGTCTCCTCCATGTCTGAGTTTGAAAGTTTGCTTGACTGTTCCCCCTACCTTGCTGGCGGAGATGCCCGGAATAAGAAGCTGCCTAACAGCCCTGCTTTTGCCTTTGTGAGTACTGAGCCGGGGGAGCCTGAGAAAGATGCCAAGGAAAAGCCCGGGCTTCCCACCCAGGACTGTAGCCATATTGGTAGCCTGGCCTGTCAGGAGCCTGCAGGGAGACAGATGCAGCGCAGCTACACTGCTCCAGACAAGACTGGAATACGAGTCTACTACAGTCCCCCAGTAGCCCGGCGCCTGGGTGTCCCTGTGGTCCACGACAAGGAGGGCAAGATCCTTATCGAGCCAGGCTTCCTCTTCACCACAGCCAAGCCCAAGGAGTCAGCTGAGGCTGATGGGCTGGCTGAGAGCGCCTACAGCCGGTGGCTTTGCAATTTCTCCCGGCAGCGTCTGGATGGAGGATCTGGGGCCAGCGCCACAGGTTCCGGACCTGCTTTCCCCGCAGCCTTGCATGACTTTGAAATGTCGGGCAATATGAGCGATGACATGAAGGAGATCACCAACTGTGTGCGGCAGGCCATGCGCTCTGGCTCCCTGGAGAGGAAGGTAAAGAGCACATCCAGCCAGACGGTAGGTCTGGCCACCGTGGGCACCCAGACCATCCGGACGGTCAGTGTAGGTCTTCAGACCGACCCACCCCGCAGCAGCCTCCATAGCAAGAGCTGGTCACCCCGCAGCTCCTCACTTGTGTCTGTGCGCAGCAAGCAGATCTCTTCCTCCTTGGACAAGGTCCATTCTCGCATTGAGCGGCCATGTTGCTCACCTAAGTATGGCTCACCCAAGCTCCAGAGGCGATCAGTGTCCAAGCTGGACAGCACCAAAGACCGCAGCCTGTGGAACCTGCACCAGGGCAAGCAGAACGGCTCGGCCTGGGCTCGCTCCACCACCACACGGGATAGCCCAGTACTGAGGAATATCAATGATGGGCTGTCCAGCCTCTTTAGTGTGGTGGAGCACTCAGGGAGCACCGAGTCTGTGTGGAAACTGGGCATGTCTGAGGCCCGAACCAAGCCTGAGCCTCCCAAGTATGGCATTGTTCAGGAATTTTTCCGGAATGTGTGTGGCCGGGCACCGAGCCCCACTACTGCAGCAGGCGAGGAGAGCTCCAAGAAACCAGAGCCCCTTTCGCCAGCCAGCTACCATCAATCCGAGGGTGTAGCCAGGATCCTCAATAAGAAGGCAGCCAAGGCAGGTGGTAGCGAAGAGGTCAGACCCACCATGCTGTCCCATGTGGGGAAGGATGGTGTCCTTCGGGATGGAGATGGATCCTTGATCCTACCCAGTGAGGTATGGATGGACTTTACCCTTCTCTCAGAATGGGGGATTAGCCTGGAAAGTTCAAAGTCTTCTGGTTTGTGCTGTTCTGTTTTGCTTTTCTTTAAAGTCAGAGTCTCATGTAGCCCAGGCTGGCCTTGAACTTTTCTTTTCTTTTTTTTTTTTTTTTTTTTGGTTTTTTGAGACAGGGTTTCTCTGTATAGCCCTGGCTGTCCTGGAACTCACTCTGTAGACCAGGCTGGCCTCGAACTCAGAAATCCGCCTATCTCTGCCTCCCAAGTGCTGGGATTAAAGGCATGCGCCACCAGTGCCCAGCTGGCCTTGAACTCTTTATGTGGCTGAGAAAGACCATCAATTCCTGATCCCCTTGCCTCTGTGCTGGGATTACAGGTATGTTCATGACCCCTGGTGTGTGTGGTGCTGGAGATTGTCTCCAGGGCTTTGTGCATGTTAGGTAGGTAAGTACTCTACCATCTTAGGGACATCCCAAGACCCTCTTGGCTCTTAAACTCAGGGAATATATTTGTGTGTCTTAAGAGTTTTTTTCCCCCTCCAAGAAAGGGTTTCTCTGTGTAGCCTTGCTGTCCTGGAACTCATTCTATAGACCAGGCTGACCTCCAATTCATAGTAACCAGCCTGCTTCTGCCTCCCAAGTGCTGGGATTAAAGGCTTTCACCACCACAGCCCAGCCTTTAAAAGTTCTTTTTTGGGCTTTTTTTTTTTTTTTTTTTTTTTGGTTTTTCGAGACAGAGTTTCTCTGTGTAGCCCTGGCTGTCCTGGAACTCTCTCTGTAGACCAGGCTGGCCTCGAACTTAGAAATCCTCTTGCCTCTGCCTCCCGAGTGCTGGGATTAAAGGCGTGTGCCACCACTGCTTGGTTTAAAAGTTCTTATGTTGATCTGGGATGGATGTGACCATTCTTGACCTGAAATAACACAGACGTGCCAAGAGACCAGTGGAAGTGGCTTAGCTATCTGCTTAGCCACCATGCTGCAGAGATCTGCAGTATTCCTCCAGAAGAGGGATGTGCCTACAGAGTGGCTTGTTAGGCTTCTGAGAGTCTGTTGTTAGCATTCTGTTTAGTGGAAATATTGCCTTGGAGCTTGAGATTGCTTTAATAAGAGGCTAAATGCCAGGAAAAAAGGTTTAAAAAATACACAAATCAGTGTTCTATATACCCTCCCTCTTAGAAAACCAGTTATAACACAGCCACCAACTGCCCCACCTCAACAAGACTTCACATCTCAGTCCTCTGAGAATGTCGTGCTGCGCACCCACTCCTGATACCAATTCCATTGTGCTAGGGATTAGTTGACATTTAGTAAAGCACTGTGTCTAAGTCATGTTGGAGAGGGGGAGGGACGGTCTCTGCAGGATGATAGAATCTTCTGGAACCCGAGAGTGGGCAGACCAACTCTGCAGGATTTTCTTTTTCTCTTGCTTGAACTTCATTTTCTTTTATATTCCCTCTCTCTTTTTTTTCTTTTTAAAAATATTTTATTTTAGTCGGGCAGTGGTGACGCATACCTTTAATCCCAGCACTTGGGAGGCAGAGGCAGGTGGATTTCTGAGTTCGAGGCCAGCCTGGTCTACAGAGTGAGTTCCAGGACAGCCAGGGCTACACAGAGAAACCCTGTCTCGAAAAACCAAAAAAAAAATTTTATTTTTATGTGTTTTTTCTGCATGTGTGTCTGTGTGAGGGTGTTGGATCCCCTGGAGCGGGGAACCTGGGTCCTCTGGAAGAGCAACCAGTGCTCTTAACCATTGAGCCATCTCTCCAGTCTCCTGGTTTTTTGTTTTGTTTTTGTTTTTATGTGTATATATGTGAGTCTGCATGAGTCTTTGTGTATCATGTGTATGCAGGTACCTGCAGAGGCCAGAGAATATCAGGTCCCCTGAAGCTGGAGTTACAGGAAGCTGTGTGCAGCCTGGGTACTGGGAACCCTGGTGCTCTGAATGAACAGCAAGTACTCTTAACTGCTGAGCCATCTCCAGCCACACTCTCTCTTGCATTTGCCTTAAGAATCAGGCAAATCCTTAGTTCAAGCACCTAAGAGAGAGATATTGACTCAAATCCTTCTGTCTCAATTTTGTATTTTTAGGGGAAAGAAACTATTTGGTTCAACCTAGATGAAATGTACCCCTCGTTCTAGTTAGCTGCAGGTCCCACTGTGGACTCAGGGAGGGCTCTAGAAGGAAGCATGGAGCTCTACGGAAGGAGAAGTCACTGAGTGCGACAGGATTGTGACTACTGAACAGGCCACTTCTGTTACTGTGTGTTAGGTGCTTTCCAGTTTTCCCTATGATAAAGGATGCTGTACTGAACATCTTTATACAAAAACTTTTTAAAATTTACATTTTACAGCCCAGCAGTAGTGGTTCACACCTTTAATCCCAGTACTCAGGAGGCAGAGGCAGGTGGATTTTGAGGCCAGCCTGATCTAGGTCTACGTAATGAGTTCCAGGCCAGTCAGGGCTCAAAAATCCTGCCTCAAAAAACCAAAACAACAACAACAAAAAATTATATTTCAGATTATTTCATTAAGTTTGATTTGCAGAAATAGGATAAAAGAATATTTACAAATTTATAAGGTATTTGATGTGTTGTCAATCTTCCAGAAGAGGGTGTCAAGATTAGGATCTAGCTTAGTTGCACCAAATAAATCTATAATGTGTGAGGCCCTGGGTTTAGTCCTAATACATTCAAGGAGGAGAGAGAGGAGAGAGATAGAGAGAGGGGAGGGGGGATTAAGATTCAGTGTTAAGAGTCCGGCATAGGGTCTGGCCAGTGGTTTCGTTTCAGTCTATGTCCCAAGGCGGTCAGGAACTGCCCTTGTTTCAGTTTAAGTCTAAAGGCAAGAAAAAGGGACCAGCAAAAGGTGCCTGCCACCAAACGTGATGACCTGGGTCCAATCCATGGTGGCAGTGAGAAAACTGACCATGAAAGTCGTCTGACCCTGGTGGAGTAAGAAAACTGACTGATACATCAGAGTTGTCCCCTGACTTCCTACACATATATCCCACACTACAGAATAAATGAATAGATATTTTTAAATTAATAAAAAATAGAAGCAGGAACAGAAATCCAATGTTCTAGTTGAAGGCCTTCAGCCATGAAGCATTTGCTTACTTTGCGGAGAGGCAGCCATTTTGTGCTGGCTGATTGGATAAGGCCCACCCACGTTAAAGATGGTAATTTTCTTTGCCTGCCAATTTAAATTTCAATATTATGCAAAAGCACCTTCACATGAACACCCAGGAAAACGTTGGACTTGGTGCCTAGTGCCCCATGTCTTAATCACCTTGATATAAAATGAGCCATCCAAATCAGAAATGACTGCCCATGCCTTTAACTCCAGTATTTTGGAGGCAGAGGCAGTGTGAGGCCAGCCTGGTGTATATGGCAAGTTCCAGACCAGCCAAGGCTATATAGTGAGACTGTTTCAAAAACCAAAACAACAACAAATGCTATCATGTCCATAAAACCATCAGAGTAAGAAAGACAGCGTGAGGCTGGGGCATGGCCCAGCAGTTAAGAGCATTTACTGCTCTTGCCAAGGAGCCAAGTTCAGTTCCTAGCACTCACCTGGTGGCTCACAACTGCCTATGACTCAGTTCCAAGGAATCCTATGCCTTCTGCTCTGGGCACTTGCACACACGTGGTGCTTTTCCATACAGGAGTCAAAACTCTTAGACACACAAACACACACACACACATACACATATACATACATATATATATAGAGAGAGACATATATACATAGACATATGTATAGACGTGTGTGTGTGTGTGTGTGTGTGTGTGTGTGTGTGTGTGTAATCTTTTTTTAAAGGAAGAGAAGCAACAATACTACAGGGCTAGAGTGTAGTTTGATGGTAAAACCACATGCCTAGCACACAGGAAGCCCTGAGTTCAATCCCAACACTTAAAAAGAGATAGAAAGGAAAAAGGGGTGTGTTACTGAGATGTGTTGCGTGCTAGGTGGGCATTATGACATATCCTTTTTTTTAAAGATTTTATTTATTTGTTTATTTTATATATATGACGAGTACACTGCAGCTGTCTTCAGACACACCAGAAGAGGGCATCAGATCCCATTACAGATGGTTGTGAGCCACCATGTGGTTGCTGGGAATTGAACTCAGGACCTCTGGAAGAGCAGTCAGTGCTCTTAACTGCTGAGCTATCTCTCCTGCCCTGTGTTATATCCCTTACATGTCCTGTTTGACCTGACCCTCACAACACTGGAGAAACACAACACGTCTCTCATTGTTGAGAAGAGGAGAGAAAGGCTCATAGCATGTCACTTGCCTAGCAAGTGGCAGAGCTGAGAGAGCAGTGGGGTTCTACAGCAGTGCTTTTCACCATTTCTTTGTTCTGATAATAATTTAAAAATGAATAAGCCGGACTTGGTAGTACACATCTTTAATCCCAGCAGGTGGGAGGCAGAGGCAGGTGGGTCTTTGAAGCCAGTCTGATCTACAGCCAGGGCTACACAGAGAAACCTTGTCTCAAAAAAAAAAAAAAAAAAAAAAAAAAAACACCAAATAATAAAGAAAAAGAATGGATCTACCTAAATACACATCAAAAGTGAATCTGGAAATCCTCAGTACTCCAGATAGCACATGTCCTTAATCTCAGTTCTTGAATAACTGAGACTGAAGCACCACAGGTTGAGGCCAGCCTGGGCTACATAGTGAATTCAAGGCCAGCTGGAGCTACAGTGTGACCCCGACACAAAGAAATTGGAGCTGAGGCTGTAGCTCAGTGGCAGAGCACCTGTCTGGCTTGCTCAAGCCCCTAGGTTCCATCTCTAGCACTGGGGGAAAAAAGCGAATTGGAAAATATGCATTCCCATTCAGTAGAACACTACACAGCCATTCAGACAGAGACCCAGGAGCTGGGGAGGTGGCTCGCCAGTTAAGAGCACTGGTTGCTTTTCCAGAGGACCTGGGTTTGATTCTCAGCACCCACATGATGACTCCCAGCTGTCTATAACTCTAGTTCCAGGGTATCTGACACCTTCTTCCAGACTCTACAGGCAATCCATACTTGCAGTGCACAAGCACACATGCAGGCAAACTTCCCAAACACAATAAAACAGCAGCAACAACAAAAAGAAAACCAACAGAGACTTAGACATTCACAGCAGCAGAAAAGTATTTGTATTTTGCAAGTGCAAAATAAGCTTGCTGGTCACGTATGTGTAGAATGTTGAGAATCTTACCTTGAACAGCGTCTGCCTTCTCTGTGCTTGCAGACCTTATTAGATTATGGATCCCTTGCTGCCCTAGTCGGAGTAACATGGTCTAGAGCAGGGTTTCAGCCCCTGGGAAGTCGCATGAGACATGGCTGAGTCCAGGCTCCTGGGTGGCTGTAGCCAGGCTGCTCCTGATCTCGTCCCTGTCTCTCCACAGGATACCGTTTGTGACTGTACTGCACAGTCGCTTGCCTCCTGCTTCATCCGGCCATCCCGCAATGCCATCCGACACTCCCCTTCCAAGTGCAGGCTGCACCCTTCAGAGGCAGGCTGGGGTGGGGAGGAGAGAGCAGCTCCCCAGTGAGTCACAGAGCAGCCAAGCTCCTGCCTCAAGCAGCCCAGACCCTGGAGATAAGGCAAGGGGTCAAGTCCTCAGCCTCAATCCTTCCAGGAGGAATAGCAGCTGTACCACTGCCAGAGAAAAGCTTTCACATTAAGGTAAAGCAAGGCGTCTTGCTGACTGCTAGGAAGTGACCTCTGATTTCCAGGGGAAGGCAGTGAGCAAGGAGAAAGATCAAACCTGGGTGACCGGGACTGGGCCTCAAAAGCACCTGAAGAGCTCAGCAAGTCAGCTCTGGATCCTAAAGGGGGCCTGGTACCACCCATACCACTTCTTAGAAGGTTCCAGAAAAGGAGGCATTTCTGTCCAGGCTCCAGGAACAAGGCTGACAAGAGATGCTCCCTACGGACCACACGTGGAGGAGAAGCCACTGAGAGGATTCCACTTTGCTTAGGGCCCAGCTCGAGACTCAGAAGAGCTGGGGCTGGGTGTGACCGACACTTCTTGTTCCCTCCTCTCAGCCCTGCTGCTTTGGTTGCTAGGCCTTCTTAGAGCAGGGACGGGGGACATGATAGAGCAGAATTCAGGGCCAAGTACACTTGGAATCCTGGAGCCCTGGATCCCCCCTACCTGTGCCTACATGTAGCAACAACTGGGAGGAATGTGTAGGATTCAGAGTAGGAGACCTGAAGAGCCAACTCCCTTGTCATGGGGACATGGCGACCCACTTCTGTAGGAGACTCCATGAGAATAGAAATGGATAGCATCCATCTCAACACCTGACGGAGAGGTAAATGCTCACATGCCATGCCTTGATCCCTAGGGCCTCTTTCTTGGTAGCGGGGATAGGTGCCACAGTCCTGCAGCAGGCAGAGAGCAGAAATGCTCCCTGGGAGAGACTATTGGTTAGGTCAGACTAGAGAGAGCACCAAGAGGCCAAGACATAGCCCAAGACAAGGGACTACATTGTTTATTTGCCTAGATTGTTTATTTGAATTTTTCATACTATAAATATTTAAGGTGATTTACTTTATTTTAATAATTTAACTTAACCCCTCACCCCTCCTCAGAGCCCCTAAAGTAATTTATTAGAGGTATTCTTGCCACTGGGACAGCATGGGACTTGTGACACCATGAAGTCCCCCATGTGGCTGAGGCAGCTCAGCACTAGGTTCAGGTCTCCTGGTTTTGTCAGAAGGGCCCTCGGCAGAGCTGGGGCTCCACACCTTGTTCCTCCAACCCCACTCACTGGCCATTTAGTCTCAGAGCGCTTCATTTTCCTCATCGCCTGGTACGTGGCCAGCCCTCTACAGGCCAGACTGTAAATGCTTCAGACAAACTGCAGGCCAGAATGATGTCATCACTCCCCAGACATCCTCCACGAACCTTCGCATCCCCCCCTTCCCTCCACTACCTTTTCTCATGAGTCAAACATAGATGACTGCAGCTCTGATCTGAGCACAGTGACCCTTCCACGTTCCCGAAGTAAGAACTCGCAGGAAGACAGGATGGACTTATAGAATGTTGCCTCATGCAGCTTTGCACATGGATCTGAGAGTGTCTACCAGCCTGTTCACCAGCCCTTCTCTTAGCCTTATAGCCACTCATGGCGCCTCAAGCTCTACTGCCTGTCCTTCCCACATCCCTAGGAGTCGCCTGAACCACACCAGTATAACTCAACTGCAGTATGGGGAGGGCTCACATGCCTCTCCTTGGTGCCAAGGAACCAATTTCAGTTGTACACATGTGATGTGCCGCCCTCCTGTTCCTGGCTGGGGACCCGGACTCATCCAGGGATGGCTTGGCTTTTGTGCAGAGGTCCCCTCGGAAAGGCAGAGAGCCAGCTGCCTAGCTGGTTTGCTCCAAGACTAGGGAGATGCCTCTACACTCCCACCTACCTGTACCCAGGCTATCTTTTTAGAAACACCTGGGCCAGTTACCCAAAGCCCCTCCACCCCATTCCCTATGGGCAGTATACCAGGGTCAGTGCTTCCCAGCAGCTATTGTCTCATGCCCAGTACCTTGTGTGGGCATAGTCAGCAGGCCAGTGGACCATGGGCCAGGTCCCTCCAGGATGCTACTGCTCTCCTCTAAGAGGTCAGAGGCCCCTCTACCTGAGGGGACCACACCAGGCCACAAGCCACCAGAGGCCTTCTGCCACCTCCCAGAGCTGCTGAGAGCTTGGGAGGCTTGGAGAAAAGTCCCGGTAGTTCCAAACTGCAGGACGTAGGGACCGTTCAGCCTTACCATGGTCTCCATATGGCTTGTGCGTTTCCACTGTCTCGGCACCTGGCTCCTGTGGCCCCCAACAGGTGTTGCGAGCTCCAGGTCTTGTTTTTCAGTCCCTGTTTCTAATTCTTGCTTGCCACTGTGCAAGGCCACTTGTCACTGTCCCTATGGAAGCCTCTGGATGTGGGGCTCAATGGGGTTGAAAATGTTCCGTGTAAATATTGGTTTGGTTTGCTCTTTAGCATTTTACTTGGTAACCGGTTCTGTTTTCTTTGGGGGTGGGGTGGAAGGGTTGGTTTGTAAATCTCTCTACTCTTTTGAAATGTAATTTCTAAGTTTATTTGTTTCTTCAAATGCCTTTTATGTCTTGGTAACATTCCCAAAGCAGAAAACTGCCTGGCTTACCCAGGGGCACGCCCCTTGAGGCCTGGGGTCATGGGAAGGAGCTCTGCCCTCCTCCTATCTCTGTTCTTTCTATTTACCTCTGCTTTTCTCCTCCTCCTCCTCCCCCTCCTCCTCCTCCTCCTCCTCCTCTTCTTCCTCCTCCTTTTCGAACCAATGTCCCAAGGAGCTTTGGGGTCCCATCCTCTCAAAGATTGCCTGGCTTGTGCCCACAGGATTGACACAACTTGGCTGGGGCACGAGGGCGAGTTAAGTTACATGACTGAAACTAAACTATGTCTCACCTCTTCCCAGGGCTAAACCAAATGAAACAGTCTTGGAGGCAGTGGTGACTGGCTTTGAAATGGGATTCAGAGCCCTTTAGGGCCCCTGACTGAACAAGACATCAGCCCCCGTTTCCCTTTGGCCCTTAGCCTTCGTCCCAGTCCTTCTCCCACCAAGGCTGGCCTCTAGAGATCTTGTTCTCTAGGAGCTCAGATTGGGCCCTGTCTCTTGGCCTCTCCGGGAATAGTCACCTACCAGCTAGCCTCCAGGTGGGCCTCAAAGGACTTGACCTAGGCACCACCATGCCGTGTTATGTACCTTTCATGAATACATCTGTCACTCAGCTTTGTCCTTACCCAGACAACACCCAGACTCTTCCCCTTACCATCCACCCAGAGTGGATCCAGTCCCAGGCTCAACGACCCACTGCCTCCCTCTCCCTCCTCACTGTGATAGCAAACATCCTTCCACCGTCCTCCCTAGAGCACTGTACTAATTAGAGGTCACATCATCATCTCCCCATCTCTCCTTAGTCTCTTGAGGGGCAACTTTGACAGGACAGGGCATAGTGCTCTCATTCTAGAAAGGAGAAAACAGAGTTTTTGCCCCAGAACCCCGAACCAGGAAGTCATCAACTCTATAGCTGGATTCTTCCCTGCTTTCTGTACAAACTGGCTAGATTCAAAGCATCTCAAACTCACCACTGCTAAACCCAGACAGGCTTTGAATTCTGGACCTTTGTTCCAGAGAGTAGTGCAGGGGCCAACTGCACCTGAACCTCTGAGAGCAAGTTCATCGTGCAGATTTCTAGGCCTCACCACAGCCTCTGGACAGAGGTCCCGTGGGCTTATCCCCCTGGAGATCCTTCAGCACAGTGACCAGTGTTCACAGCCACAGTACCAGCCGTTCATAACTCTAGCCTTTTGAGTCAGTGTTCACAGTGCTAGGACCTGAACGCGAGCCCTGAACACTGAGCTGTGATTTGGGGGGTGAGGGTGTCTCGGCCAAACTCTGCTTTGGGTAGGTAAAAGTTATTCCGAGGATTTTCATCAAAAACAGTCTTCCACGTGAGTCGTGTTTCATATGACAACAAAGCTAAAAAGGCTGGTGGCACAGGCCTTTAATCCTGGCTACTCAGGAGGCAGAAACAGGAAGATCAAGTTCAAAGCCTGTTTGGGCTATGGAGTGAGTTCAAGGTCAGCCTGGGCAATTTTCTAAGGTCTTATCTCAAAGATTTTAGAAAGAGGTGGGTAGCTCAGTGGTTGACGCTTCACACGTGAGGGCCTGGGTTCTCTCCCTACTGCTGGAAAACAAAACTGGGAAATCAGAGAATGAGAACTAAGGACATGTCTTAATTACACAATTTAACTTGCACTCCCTTCCTTCCCCTGCTTCTTACTTGTCTGTTTTGTTTTTAAACACAATCTTGCTCTGTATCCCTGGCCAATCTGGAAATTGCTATGTAGACCTTAACTTTGTGGTAATTTTCCTGCCTCTGCCTTCCAAGTTCTGGAATTACAGGCGTGCGCCACCATAACCACCCAGCCTTAAATTTCGTTCTCGAGTTTTCTAGAGGCCGTGGTGAGAAGAGAAACACAACAGGCCTTTATCACTTTCATCAGCTAATCATGGTTGCCCCAGACACAAACTAATGCGGAGCCTGAGGTCTCTTTAACGACCCTGGAGCTGATTGGTGTAATACCAGGTTAGCCTAAGATAAAATGTGCTTTCCAGAAGACGATTTACAAAATTATAAACTGCCCCCAGTTTGAATGACCTTGGCCAAATCACATGGCTAGTCAATGCCTCAGTTTCCCTAGCTATAAAGTGGTGGCTGTGGAGAAGACCAAATACATTGTGCCTGTTTGTCTAAAACAGCTGACATTGTATATAAATCTGAATGAACCTGACCACACTCTTTATAGCCATCGGGCCCCTCAGTGCCCTGGCTCCCGTGGTAGCATGTACCTCCTTCCCTCACCGGCCTTAAATAGAAGGGGACCAGAGGAGAATCTCACCAACCTGCTCACATTTTAAAACTCTACTATACTCCTTTTGTGTGCGTATACGGGTTTCTCTGTGTAGCTCTGGCTGTCCTGGAACTCACTCTGTAGACAAGGCTGGCCTCGAACTCAGAAATCCACCTGCCTTTGCCTCCCAAGTGCTGGGACTAAAGGCGTGTGCCACCAGCGCCCGGCCTAAGAAGCTTTTTAAAAAGCATTTACTTTGAGACAGGGACTTTTGTATCGTCAGTTGGCCTCCAACTCACTATGTAACCAAGGATGAGCTTGAAGTTCCTGCCTCTATCACCATTGACATTTGCCACCACCCCTGGCCTTAAGTGGCCTTTAAGTACATTCTCAATACTGTGTTACCACCACGATCTCCAGAACTTCTTGGTCCCAAACTGAAATACCACACCCCCATAATAGTTACTAATTAACCCTTACACAGTAACTCTCACCCCGCCCCAGGTCGGATAACCTCTGGTCTGTTTTCTCCCTTCGTCACTGGCCTGTTTTAGGTACTCGTGTAGATAGAACCCAGTATTTAATCATTTGTGTCTCCTTCCTTTATTTTTTACATGTGGAGAAGGGCGTGGCTTGCCCAAGGCCTCTGAGCAAGGCAGAGGCATAGCTATCAGCACTTCCCAGCGCTCTGACTCTCCGAAGATTCTATACATAGTGAATGAAGACTTCTCTGGGGGTGTGGTTGAATCCCCATCTTGGTTGGGGTTCACTTTCCACCTCATATCCCCTCCTCCTTTATCATTATCTATAGTCTCCCCCTGTCACTACTTCCTAGCTGGTTCCTGCCACCAGATGGAGTAGCCCTAGCCTAGGGCCAGGTTTTCTCCTCTAGGGCCCTGGGCTTTCTATAGCACTAACCTTCAGCCTCTTATGTCCTCTGGTGTACTGTTCCCTCTGGATTTGTGTGTGACCTTAGCAGTTTCCTTCCTGTCCCAACAAACTCACCTGGCCACCCCATCTCGGAAGTACCATGTGCAGTCTGTCTCCCGATTCCAAGGTTTGCTCTCATATCTGGAATTATCCTGTCTTGTGTTTATTTTGTATTTTCTCTCACTAGAGGCATCACCTTCTAACATGGATCATGCTACTCCTTCTCTTCCAGTCCTCCTCATCAGGCTCAACCTACTCTCTCCCTCCTGTCCTCCCTGTCCTCAGTCTCCCAGTAGCATCATCTTCCACCGGGAGGTGTGGTGGACAGGGACTTGCTATTCCCCTTTGGGTCTTCTCTGCCCAGCTCACTCGTGGTGGCTTTGTATAAAGCAGGGAAGCTTGACCTCTCTTTGGTTTTGTGCTTCTCTGTTCATCCCATCAGTTCTCCCCTGCACATCAGCTCATCTTGGCAGAACCTACTCCCCTGAGCCAACAGCATCTGCAGTTTGCAGAATCCACAGAGTCCATGAAAGGGGACGGAGGTGGTCCTGGGCCATGGTCCCTGCTCAGGGCTTCTCCTCCCCCTGACGACTTCCCTTCCTCACCTCCCTGGGGCACTCCTTTTCCCTCTGCCTACTCCATTCACCTGGCCTCCCCTTCCTGCCCTTCACCAGCTCCCTGGACCCTAAAGGAAGAGGCTTTGGTTTTCTCCAAATACCCTGGAAGGACTGAGGCAGGTGAGCCTGGCCTCCTTGTCACGCCATTTCAAAACCACCTGTGCCACTTCTATGAAGAGAGGCCTCAGCTGGCAGTCTGGAAACCTATCCCAAGTTTGACTCTCCCAGTTTTATGGTCCTCTTAGGAGCACTAGGACAACCCTATGACCTCAAATATCCTTTGTGTTTTGGGGCTCTATAGCCTCCCCTGGATCCACTGGGCCCTGGCAACCCTTGTTCTTCTCTTGGCTCAACTATTGATCTCTGTGCCTTAGTTTACTTCTCCACACAGGGGGCTCGCCCAACCACATCATTCCTAGCAGCAGCTGGGCTTTGCCAACATGGCTTGCCTTAGGAGTACCAGGTTGCCAAGGCAGCTGGAGCACCACTGGTAACTGTCCCTGTGGTAGAAGTATCACCAGGAAAACTGACAGGAGTGCAGATTGTCGACCCCGCTAAAGCAGACCCAGGAGTTTGGGTTATGAAAGAGCTCCCAGGTCATTCTGATGTAGACAAATTTGCCAACAGCAACAAGGTTGTGGGCCCAGGTGAGCTTTCTGTTCATCTTGGGCAGAAACCAGAGCTGGCCTGATCCAAGAACAATGGAAAACAACCAGTCAATGAGACTCCTGGATTCAGGACCTCTGGCCCTACACAAAACAACTCTTTGGCATTTCCTCTTTCTGGAAGCTGGAGTGGGGGCAACAGTCTTGCAGTTTTCCTGTTATCTCTCTGGCTCCATTTCAGTCCAGCTCACCATTCCCCGATAATTTGGCTTTCCCGGAAAGCTGCATAGGTCGTCACAGCAGGCAAGGGGAAGAGTCTCTGGAGGCAGAAGGCAAGAAGGACCCTTTACATTTATCCAGAGGGCCTCTGTCCAAAGGGAAAGAAACCCAAGGCTACAAGAAGAAAGTCCCGTGCCTGCTCATCTCCCATGCTGTACCTCCTCATCCTCCCGATTCCAGGGAGACCATGTAGACAGTGCCAAAAATCAGTTCCAACCCCCAGCGCCTAGGGAAGAGCTAGAGACTGCCTGTCCTCTCCACCCTGGCTCCCCTCCTCAACCTGGCTAATACTGTGAAGCCCCTTCCTGCTCAGCCTGGTTTCCTGGTGAGGGTCATGCAGTCGTGGGCCCTGCAGGACCCCTCAGGAGGGAAGGGACCAAGGGCATCCTTGGGCCAACTATCCACCTCTCCCTCCCACTGTTCTGTCCATCTCCTCTCCCTTCCACTACCCCCCTCTGCCTTTCTATCTTTAAAGGTTCCTTCCCAGGACATACTGGGTGGTAGGACAGCATCTAGTCCACCAGCTGTCCTTGCCCTGTGTCTTATTTCAGACATGAGAAATGTACAGTGTAAACTTACAAAGTGTTTTTAATGGTTGTAGATTGGAAATAAAGTATGTCATATAAACACTTGTCTGCTCTTTGCTTTTTCCTAGAGAGGTGGGGCCCCAGCCCATTGGAAAGCTGACACCATTCCACCTGGAGTTTCTTAGAAGGAGGGGGAAACTGGAGCCAGCTGGCTAGTTTGGAGTCACCTAGATGGGGTCACCACGGTGGGGCTGGGTGGGGCTGGGCAGTGGGGTTTCTGGTGGCTCATGGCTGGTAACTCAGTGTCTCTCAGGAAGTGCGTCGCCACTACTGAGGAACAAATGCGGAACATTCAAGGAGAAAAATAGAATCAGGCTTTTCCATAACACACTTAAAATGATTTATTATGGGGGGGAAAAGATACGTTTAGGCTTTACAGTGTAGAATTAGCACCCTAAATGTATCCTATCCTACCACAGTTGTGGACTGAAGATTTGGGAGCTAGGCAGTTCTACGGTGTTTCTGGAAGCAAGCAATCAGAAACAATGAGGCTGTGAGTATTCCCACTTTTGTGTCTGGGGATGGGGCCCAGGGTCTGTTTCATGCATGTTAGGCAAGCTGTCTAACAGAGAGCTTTAGGCCCAGGCAGCTTACTTGTATTTCTAACTAGACCTTGAAGATTCCTTTACAAAATAGCTAATTCACAAACCCAGCAAGTCAGTGCTGGCTCTCAAATAAGAGACTCAGTTCCTCAGCAGGTGGAGACGCTTGTGTGTCACAATGTAACCGCTAGCTTTCTTCTGATCTTTGAGAGAGCAGGGCAGAAATCACAATGTCTTTTATGGTTAAGCCTTAAAAGATGTATTTCTAAGATATTTTATTGGTTATATAAATTAGCTGTTTCCAGTATAGGAGGAAACTACACACCAGGAAACACTTTGGCCATTGGGGTCATCTTGGAAACTTTACTGTAGGTGAGGGACGCAGTAAAGAAGCTGCCAATGCGACCTCTCCATGATATGGTTAAGGTTTTTATTGTAATTATAAGACTGGGTAGCAAGAGGCCTCTGGAAGGGTCCAGAGCAAAGAAAGAAGTAGACTGAACATGGCCAGGGCTTCACAAGTGGAAGAGAACAATGGAGACAGCAAGGGGGGGGGGGGGAGAACACACCTAGAGAGCAGCATGGGCTTTGCCACAGATGGGAACCAGTTTTACCAGTCTCAGAGGAATGCTGTATTTTATTTAACTGCCAGAAATCCTCCTATAGTCCAGTTTTAGCTCATTTCTGGATATTTGGACAGCCTGAGACCCAACACTAACTTTTATAGATCTTCTCTTTTGGGGGGAAGGGTGGCTAGTGCTAGCCGTGGAGGATGTAATAAACGGGCTGGAAAAGAAGCTGTTAAGCATCAATTTCAGAAGCAGGGAGCCCTGGGTAGCACACCGTTGGAATGTTGAGCAAAGGGGGTGGTGATGGATTGTA
Source organism: Uromys caudimaculatus (assembly GCA_028551405.1). Classification (NCBI taxonomy): domain Eukaryota; kingdom Metazoa; phylum Chordata; class Mammalia; order Rodentia; family Muridae; genus Uromys; species Uromys caudimaculatus. Next base: position 21,054,574 of record CM052701.1, read on the forward strand.
GGCAGGAAACAGGAGCGGTTCAGAGAGGAAGGGCGTGCCTGAAAGCCTGGGCCAAAGAGGCAAAGGCAGGCGTGGTGGCGGACATCGGTAATCCCAATACCTGGGAGGAAAAGGCAGGAGGATCAGAAGTTACAGTGTCATCTTTGGCTATATATTGAGGCCAGCCTAGGGTACTTGAAAACCTGTTTTAAAGTAACCAGAAAGGGGGAGGGGATATGAACTCAAGAAATGGAAGTTTGATGTGGAACAGGGAAAGAATTTGTATGCATCTTATGAACAGGAGGGAGCCATGGAAGAATTCCAAGCAAGGACGTTCCTGGAAGTGGAGTCCCACTTCCACGAGGCAGTAATCTCTGCACATCCCAACATGGCCGGCTCTGCTGGGATGCTAGGTTCTGTTTTGGGGACATCGACACATAAGGTGCTCCAAAAGTGATATTCAGGGAGTCAAGAACACACCTCTTTCCGATAGCTGTTGAAACTATTAGACCAGAATGGCAAGAGTAGAAACTTCTGACATACATATTTCTTTTATCAGAAAACTTGCAAGGGACCACAATTCCATCAGAAGAATGGCCAAAATTATCAAAATATGCTTCAGCCAGCCATCTTCTGCTTCTTTGGGGGCTTTGTTGTTTGAGACAGGATCTCACTATGTATCCTTGGCTGGCCTGGAGCTTTCTATGTAGGCTAGGCTGGCCTCAAAGGCACAGAGATCGCCCTGCCTCTGTCTTCCCAGTACTGGGATTAAAGGCATGTGCCACCATAACTGGCCCTTTGGAATCTTTCGTACGACTCTCACTTTACAGGGTTCACATCTGAAATAAATCACTTCACTGATACGTGGGGGCATTTTGATGCCTCTATACTGTGTCCTGAAGAAGACCCCTCAGGCACAGGACAGTGGAGTAGTTATGGGTTGGGCTCCCGGGAGCACTGAACATCTGAGGTCAGCATAGAATGGTAGAAGGAGAAAGGAAAGGCTTTCCAGGCAAAAAGCATGCTCGAACAAAGGAGCAGAGGCAAGAATTAGCATAGGGTGGCCGGCAGTAGGGTTGGCCTGTGTTGACGCTGGCAAGGGATGTGCGTGAATTTTGCTGGGTACTTAAGGGACCATGGGAAGGGCCCATGGAGCAGGAGTAGGTAGGCAGGGGACAAACTGAGCTCAGATCTCCAGTTCTCCCTGGAGAAAGTCAGTTTACACTTTTGGAGTCAAAGAGATAGAGGGGGAAGTCATGGACTTTCATAGGTAGGATTACGGCGGGAAAAGTCACCAAACTGGTGCTTTGGAGAGGGCAATCCTTCGGTCTGGGCGTAGCTGCAGAAGTGGTTGATCCGGGTCTGGGTGAAAACCTTAGGACTAGGTGAGCTAGGGAAGAAAATGTTGAACAGCAGAGTACGCATGCTCTCAGCTGGAGGCATTGGTTGTGTGTGCGAGAGCGGAAGCCGCGGGCAGCGCATGCGCAGTTATTCGGCGGGAGTTTCGGAAGTAGCTGCGGCGGCGCGGAACCACGAATTGGACTAACGGGGGAGAAGACCCTCTGCGGTGACGCCAAGTCTGCAGAGGTGACCTTGGGTTTACTGTTTCAGGAACGGGGGGAGGGGAGCTGGGCTGGTCGGGCGACACCCTGGGGTTCGGAAGTCGCAGACACCGCCCCCAGATGTGGTTCGCTCTTTTCTGACCGGCCTCTTCCCGGCCCACCGGCCGCTCCCAGCTGCAGGGCCCCAGGGCTCGGAGACTTTTCTCCTGACCGGACGCTTGAAGGAAGGCAGTTCCTCTCACCCGGGCACTGCTGGCATCCCTGACTCCAGATAGTGGCCACGGACAGGGCAGAGGGCTGGGGTTGCATTGCTGTGCTCCGGGCTGGCTGCCTATGGAACCTGGGCCTCCTGATAGGGTATTTTACTCAGAGTTGTGGAACGTGTTGGAATGGGATAATGATGTAAGCAGGCGGTTCCGTGTACAGGCTCATAAGCGCTTAAATGTCTGTTATCCAAACTTGAGTCTGTGTGATCGCCCATAAGGATTGTGTTGCTTTAGATCCTTGAAGGACCCTTCTTTGTCCTTTCAGTATGGTGCCTCAACATCCATTTGTTTTTCTTCACAAAGCGTCCTCCACATTCAGAATTTTGGGAAGGAGAGTTACATGCAAGATGGAGGGATGCCCAACCTTGCCTCTCTCAGGCTGTTGTCTGTGACAGGCGCTGGGAATGTGGTGCAGTCTACAGCCAGTTCTATAGAGAAAAGATGTGTGGCCACCAAATCTGCCAAGAGAAGTGACTACATATTTACGCAGTGTTAGGAAGGATGTATCTGTCTTATGGGTGGAAGGACAAATGTGGGCAGAGATTACCAAGAAGGATTTCCAGGAATGGCAGAATCTGGAGAGAATAAGAAGAGATGATGTGGGGTTGTTGTGTTTGTTTTCTAGTTTGGAAAACAAAGTCCTAATACCATCAACGGAATTGGGGGCTAGTGACTAGCAAATTGATCAGGAGCTAAGCTAAGTTCTATGTACTGAGTTCTTCAAGACAGCAGTCAGTGATAATAACCTTGCTGCTGAGAGTCTTGGAAGAGTCAAGTGAGGGCATTTGAAGCACAAGACCCACTATGGGATAGTGAAGACCCACTATGGGATAGTGAAGCCCCTGTGAGACTGGAGCTAGAATGTAAAGATCACCTCATTTCCTGTTTTCCTCTGTTCAACCAGGATGACGTCAATGACCAGATCAGAAGGTGAGTTTTACAGCGGAATTCAGTGCCTCTTGATTTGGGATCAGGCTCCTGAACTATTACAGACTCCTCCTTGGCTCCTGGTGGATTTGGAATCACACGTGTGTGGATTTGCAAAAAGGCCTTCTCTGTGTTTCCATCACCAGGGAAATGGGTTTCCCTCTTTCCTCCTTCCCTTCTACCTAGGCTCCTAGGAAGCTGATCTTGTGGGCATGTGCATTTTCTGTTGTCACCCTTTGCTCAGATACTTGCTGAGGTTTGTATCTGAGGTAGGTTTGATTTTATATTTTGACTTTTCTATAACAAATGCTAGACCAGGAACCAATGATGTCCGAGACCCAGGATCATCAATTGCAACCAAGTCTCAAGCCTTTGGAAGCATTGCCTCAATCCTCTGCCTACCAGGAAATGATGACGCAAGGCATTTCAAAGGAAAAAAACCACCTTGGCTGGAGCCCTGGAGAGGGGGAAGGTTGTGGTACTGACCACCAGGAGGGACCTCAGTTGGGGTCCTTTCATTTGTCCCCTCAAGAACAGTCTGTCCGTCATCAAGACAGAAGGCAGTCCTGGAGAAGAGCAAGCATGAAAGAAATAAACCGGCGAAAGTCCTTGGCTCCCTTTCACCCAGGCATGACAGGTGGGGTGCTGTGTACATAAAGCAGTGGATTTCCAGCCCATCTAAGAGGCAGGGAGACATGAATGTCAGAAAGTGTAGCAGGTAGACAGTACTTGGCTACATTTTAGCAATGCAGCTTTGAATACATCACCTCCTTGAACCCCAGTTTCCTTCCCTATAAAATGGAGATAATTCTATGGGCACACATTCTTGTTTATAAAGCCTGATGCCACACACTTAGCATTTAGTATCAATTGCTGTTTACATATTAGCTACCATGAACAGAAATCCTGGTTCTAGGATGCCAGGGATTTGAGTTCCTTCTGTGTCTCATACCCTAAGATGGGACAGGAGGCCAGTGGGTTGATGACCTGCTCAATTCTAGCCTTTTTAACTAGAAATGACTCGGAAGGAAGACGCACATAAAAATACATTAAATGGGGAGAGGCGTGTAGTTCAATAGTGAGGTAAATATCATATCTATTATGCCAGAGGCCCCACATTCAGTCCCTGAAACTAAAACAGAAGAAAGAAACAAAAAGTAAAATGATTTTTAGGGATGCCATATTTGAATATAATTTGTGACTTTTGTCTAAATTTAGAATCACTTGATATGTCAGTGTCAAAGTACAGGGTATTGCAGAAAGTCTAGTCTGAGCCTGAGCTTCACTTCTTTGTATTAAGTCCTTCTCAGTAAGCTGGGGAAATAAGCCTCAGAACACGTGCCCTTGGCAGCTAGCAGACCTGCAAGCGTTCAGGCCATTGGGATTTCTTTTATTGTATCACTGTTCTTTCAGGTGGCTGCGTTTCTGGAAGGGATCTGAGTTCAAACAGCCAAGTCCAAAAACTGCTGCCATAGTACCATGCACTTTGTTGCCTAGATGTGCCAGGAGAGTGCTTGCATGTCAGTGACTAGCCCTACCTTCATTCCCATTCCAGAGCATCATGTCGTATGACGTGGACTCACCCATGTAATAAGATGAATGAGCTTTCTGGTAATCCCTGGCTACCTGCCAGGCTTTCTTGCTTATGGCCAGAAGGACCTTCCGCCGAAGGGCAAGAATTCTTAAAGCCAACTTCCTACCATGTGATAATTGTTTTTAAGTGGATGTTGTTGAGAATAGAGCATGTACGTCTTACAGTTGTTTGGGTCAGTAGCACCATTACGTAAAGCACCACCCAGTCCAGTCACAGGACCTGCTGTACAGCCTTGAGCAAAGAGTCTAACCAGCCTGTGTGCCACAGTGTGCCATCTGTTAGCAAAATAGAATCCATGCCAGGCATGGCCGTTCTTGCCTGTGATCTCAACACTTTGGAGTCCGATGCAGGAGGATTGCTAGGAGTTCCAGACCAGCTTGGGCTATATTTCAAGACTGTTTTTTTTTTTTTTTAAAAAAAAGCCCAAATAAATAAAAGATAATTTGCCTTAAATTTTTAATGAGATGTGCATAGCAGGAAAGAAAAGTGTCTGTTAGACAGCAGGTGTTCAGCTGCTACTGACCATTAATGTTAGCTCACCACAGGCAGCGTGCTACAGACCCTGCTGGCATGCTTGGGTTTGAAGCATGGCTTCTCCAGCCCATCTTCAGACAGTCCACTTTCCTTACTTAATTGAATTTCTTCATTTGTAAAGTGGAGTTTATATTGTTTTTAAGAAATTATTTTCACTTTTCAGGTTTCAACCATTGAGCAACAGCCCCAACCCCAGAAAACAGCTCTTCGGATTATGTACTAAAAAGCACATTGCAGTGCCTGTAATACAAATGCCTTTTAAGAGAAGGTTTCTCTGTAGCCCTGTCCTAGAACTTGCTCTGTAGACCAGGCTGGCCTTGAATTCACAGAGATCCACCTGCTTCTGCTTCCCAAGTGCCAGGATTAAAGGCGTGCGCCACCACTGCCCAGAAGCCTAAATTATTTTTATCTACCTTGTTTGTTTTTTAAAATTGTTTTTCAAAGCAGTAGGTTTCAATATGATATTGTCAATTACTTTGTTAAATAAAATAAGATTTTAATGTAATACATGAAAAAATTCGATTAACACTTGAAAATTTGGGGGCATGAAAGTGTAAGCTTCATTCTTCAGTGAGCCTGGAAAAGTTAGAATTCTGTTCTTACACAGAAGGCAGCTTGCCTTAAGCTGGGTTATGTGGAGAAGGAGGATGTTTCTCAGTTTTGTTGTTTTGCTGATCTTGGTCAAATGTGCTGTTTTATGTCAGAGCTCAGCAGGTCAATCAGTGTGAAGTTAGCACAAAGCCAGCGGTTTGGCACCCTCCTGCTCTCCAGCTTCCAGGTAAGATTTTCAGGGATCCTAAGTGTTTTCATTTGGTGTTACCTGTAATTGTCACAACCTCAGGGAGATGTCAGTATCCGTGATTAACCCCAGGGAAAGATGAGTTTCCACGCTGGGGATTGATTTAAAAGCCAGTTCTCTCCTGGGCCACTGAATGGTCTTCGCACTGAGCTCTTGCTGCTAGCAGAGCAGCTGAGAGGTCTCCCAGTTTCATTTACTCATTGCCAGCTAGTGGTGGGAATTTAGAGTGGGGAGATCAAAATCTGTTACTGTGGACATTTCAAGGCTAACTACATAGTAGACCAGTGGGTTTTTTTTTGGTTTTGTTTTTTTTTTGTTTGTTTGGGTTTTTTTTTTTTGTTTTTTTTTGTTTTTTTTTCGAGACAGGGTTTCTCTGTGTAGCCCTGGCTGTCCTAGAACTCACTCTGACCAGTGGTTTTTTTAAAGCTGTGTTTTATGGCATTGGTGCTTCTGACTGTTTAGATGAGCAAGTAATTCGTGTGAATTAAATGACCATTGTTTTCCCTAAGTTAAAAATTAAAACACAAGCCAGGTGTGGAGTGCATGCCTTCTATGTGGGTCTCTGAGTTCAGTGACAGTCTGGGCTACACAGAGAAACCCTGTCTCCAAGAAACAAACAGACAAACAAAGTGCATCATGTGTGTGTGTGTGTGTGTGTGTTTGTGTGTGTGTATAAACATATAAATATGTGATATATAAATATATACATTTATATATAAATATATTTTTAAAATATATAGAGAGAGTGAGCAACAGAGAATTTTTCCTTATATACGTATCTATATAAAAAGTGTTGGCTCAGGCTGGAGAGATCGCTCAGCAGCTAAGAGCACTGACTGCTCTTCCGAAGGTCCTGAGTTCAAATCCCAGCAACCGCATGGTGGCTCACAACCATACGTAATAAGATCTGATGCCCTCTCCTGGGGTGTCTGAAGACAGCTAATAATAAATAAATAAATGAATCTTGGGGCTGGAGCGAGAAGAAAAAGTGTCTGAAGACAGCTACAGTATACTTACATATAATAAATAAATCTTTTAAGCAAAACAAAAAAAATTTGTAAAGTTCATAGTAACATGAAGCCACAAACAGCTCACTTGGGAGACTTTGGTTGTACTAAAAGTGTTTTTTTTAAATTTAGTTCTCTCTTGAAAAACTTGAACCTTTCTTAAAGAGCACTAAGGACTTCAGCCTTGAATGTTTTAGAGCGAAAGGTGAGTTGCTAGATCGCTCTCTGACCGTTCCCATTCCTTCCTTTAGAGCCAGCCAGTATGTTTTCAGTGTCCTCTTTAAAACCAGGTTCCCCACCTCGTTAAAAATTGTTCCTTATCAATACATTCCACACTGTTGCCTGGCTTCCGTGATGCTTTCTCTTCAGTGATAGCATTGACATTTTTGGGAAAAAGTAAAATTATATAGCTATCTATGTTTAACTGCTTTTTCATGTGTAAAGTATAAAAACACTTATACAGCTGCCTCCCATTTAGCTGTCTGCCCAAAGAAAAGGATAGTTTCTTTTGTATTTTTGTTGCCCCCACCACACACATATAGTTACTTTTCTATTACTGTGATAAAACATCATGACCACAGCAACCTATGAAAAAGTATTTAACTGGGCTTACAGTGTCAGGGAGCCAGAGTCCATGATGGCAGAGCAAAGGCATGGTGGCAGGGATATCTGAGCACTCACATCTTGATCTGCATAGGGGGAAGAAAGTAATAGAATACGTTTTTAGAGATGTCAAAACCCACCCCTACAGACAACACCTCCTTCAATAAGATCACAACCCCCTAATCCTTCCCAAAAAAGTTCCACCAACTGGGACCAAGTATTCAAACATAGGAGCCCATGGGGGCCATTACTAATTAATCCATCATAGTCACCCCCCGGTGCCGGGTACCAAACCCAGGGCCTTGAACTTGCTAGGAAAGTTCTCTGCCATGGAGCTGAACTTCCAACCTAATTATTAAGTGTGAATGGGGGCCAGAATGGGGTCAGGGGCCTAGACTAGGAAGCCCTGTAACATCCTTGTCATCTGCTTGTTGTGAACACTTGTGGTCTTTCTGTTTTATGACATAAGTTTATGTTCTCTAGTATCTTCGCTCTCTGAAGAATTGAAACACTTTACAGACAGGCTGGGAAATGATGGAACACTACAAAAATGTTTTGTTGAAGATTCAAAAGAGTAAGTGCAGTCCCCCTCTGTCCTTAATTATAACTGAGTTAACACCTGATTATAATTAAACCATTGCTCACATAAGTCTACCCAGCACCTATGTCCTGCCACACTCTCATTATTTATTTTTGCTTTCCTGAGATAGGGTCTCTGTAGTCTAGACTGGCCTCAACCTTTTGGTAATTCTTCTACATCTACCTCCCATGTGTTGGGGTTAGAGGTATAAGCTGCCATGCTTGGCTTGTACCTGGCTCCTGTAGATGAGGAAGGGGACACAGTGATAAATAAGTCAGGCCCCCTTTGTCCTGTTTGTATTCGAGGGGATAACAGACAATTCAGTCTCGGCTAGCTATAATCCGGGAAGCCGGCGGTAGGGTAGTGACGTAGGGAGGAGGCAGCTTAGCTAGAGTGTTGAGAGAGGACCCTTCACTGAAGACCTGGGCAGTGAAGAGTGACAGCTGTGCAAGATTGAGGCGACCATTCCATGGGTCTCTGACTGCCATGCAGAGGGTGGCTTATACCCTACTGCTCTTTGCAAGCAAGAACATTAGCTGAGTGGGCCGGCAGGGTGGCTCAGTGGGGAAAGGGAAGCCCCCACTGCACAGCACCCACTGCACAGCACCCACTGCACAGCACCCACTGCACAGCACCCACTGCACACCCTGATGACCTCATTTTTATCCACGCCTCCCTTGGTTTAAGGAAGCGAATTCATTGTTGAAAGTTGACATCTTACTTCTGCATACACCATGTTATGTGCACACATAAACACACACTAGTAATAATAAGTAGAATTTATGTTACTAGAGTATCATCCCCTTGGTAGTCCTTCAAGGGTGGGGCTACCATCACAACTTCTGACTCCACCCTGGAACGCATCATGCACTTGATCCGAGTTTGGAATTCATGCAAGGTCTCCCCTTCCACAGGTTCCTAAGAGTGACATTTCTAATCAGACATGGAATATTTTAGCCTAACACAATCTCTTTATGTATTTAAGCCCAGGCTGCTGCGTCTTTGCCAGAGATACTGTGCACATGCCTTGGTAGACAAGTAAGAATTTCGCCACTGCTGCTCTGTCTTTACCACGTGGAAAGCCACGCATGTCTTCCATGGTTCGGCAGTTTCAGTTCTACTTCTCGTTAGAGACACTCGTCTCATTGAGCCGAGCCACGAGAGATTGCTGAGTTGTGAGGAGCCAGAACACAGACAGTCTTAAAAACCAAGTTAATAGGTTTGCCTTTAATTCTGTTTGCAGTAGTCATGGACTTTTAAAGCTAGAGAGAAAGAGTAAAGAACTATTTTTAGAAAGAGCTCCATGATAAGAATGAGAATTAATGAGAAAAACAGATTTAAAAACTACTTAGCTATGACAAGTGCAGAGTAGATATTGTGTCATCCTCCCTCCCCCAAGAGCATTTTCTGAACAATAGAAAACCATGAACATATTTTAGTGCCACTAAAATTATGTAACTCAGCAAAAGCAAGTGTTTGATGGAGGATTCATATTCATCTCATAATATCATCTGTATTCCAGAAAAGCTCCAGATTTTTCACTGGAAGCATCGGTAGCTGAGGTGAAAGAATATATAACAAAGTAAGTGAAAGGACCAAGCCTCCCTTAGAAAACTGACCTCTGTTCTCCTTCCAGGGAACTGCTGAGCCGGGAGAGCATGCCTGGTGCATATGGTGGGCAGCACTTGTGTGTCTGCTTTACAAGTGGCAAGGCTTATGACCAGCCCTGATGGACAGTTTGATAGGGTGGAGTCTAGGAAATAAGGATGTTAATTTGATTTTAATAGCTTGTGAATTACTTGATTAAATTAATATCCTCTGAATCATTTGAGCTTTCTAATCCTTTAACGACCTTTTAATGCATTTTATAACCAGATTATATTCCTAAAGTACTTACTGTTGCCCTGAGTGATTACAAATGTGACCGAAAGTTAACTGAATTTCCCTTCTCAAATCCCACAGGTTTTCATTAGAGCGTCAGGCCTGGGATCGGCTCTTATTGCAGTACCAGAGCGAGGCTCCACCTGAAGAGATGCCCAAGTTAGACCTGGGAACTGGAAAGGAGCCACTGTCTTTTTACCTTGTGGAGTTTCTTTAAAATCCATTTGTACAAACCGAGTGTTGAATCTCATACTTCATACTTCAGTGTCTGTGTTCTTGGTGGAAAGGGAGGGAGGGACCCAGAACAGAACTGCTTCTAGGTTGTGTTTTTGGCCACTACTCACAGTCCTCAGGGAGATGGGCATATAGCCATCTTGCACCTGTTCACCTGGTACTGTGCCAACATGGTCTTCAAGAGACGTTAGCTTTTTTGCTGTAGATGGGAGAGTCCCTTAGTTAAGGCTTTAATGAAAACAGACAGCCTTGAAGGAAGTGGCGTGGGAGGTAGAAGATGTGAGGGCCATTTTTGGTAGTTAAGTCAGAGGAAGGTGGGAAAGCACTAGATTTTGGTTTATTTAGCTTCTGAACTAGTTTTGTTAATTTAAAATATGGTCTCACAAGGCAGCCATGGGTAGTCTCAGCTCCCCATATGTGCCTCAAATTTACAGTCCTCCTGTCTCGGTTTCTGAACTGCTGGGATTGTAAGTGTAGCACCACAAACCTCTCAGCTGGCATTTGAAAGCTTCTCTCCAACTAAACCTCAACTGCAAAGCCAACTATAAAATATTAGGTGAAGGGGCTGGAGAGATGTCTCAGCAGTTAAGGGCACTGACTGCTCTTCCAGAGGTCCTGAGTTCAATCCCCAGAAACTACATAGTGGCTCACAAACATCCAAAATGGGATCCGATACCATCTCCTGGGGTGTCTGAAAACAGCTACAGTGTACTCATATCCGTAAAACAAAATTTTTAAAAAATGTTAGATGAAACCACAATTACAGAAGTGATGTAAAGAGGCTTTGAGGAACATGATTTTTGAGGGAGGACAGGGTTTCCCTCTCAAAGGCTCTCTTATATTGTTTCCAGGAAATTATTGTAAGTTCCAGGAAAAGTCTTTTATTTTTGTTTTGTTTTTAGAGGATCAACTGAAACCAGAATTACTGAAGTCAAGGTGGATCCTGCAGTCTACCTTGGATCTTCCCAGAAGGAAGTTCTTAACACGAAGCCTGACTACCAGAGAATAGTACAGGACCAGAACCAAGTCTTTGCCTGTATGGAGTTAGTGGTAAGTTGCTTCAGGCTTCTTAGGTTGGTTACCTCGCTTTCTAGACTCGTTATCTTTTTTTAGCATTATGACATAGTGACAAGACCAGAAGTGACTAATAAGAAGGAATGGGTTATTTTGGTTGCTTAAACCCTGTTGATTTGGACCTGTGGCCATGCAGTAGATTGTGATGGGGACATATGACAGAGGACATTACTCCCCTCATAATGATGGGTAAGAAAAAGAGGAAAGGAGTGAGGGTCAGGTCCTAATGGCCGCTTCAAGGTCAGACTCCAAAAATCCTAACCTCCTTCTGAAGGTCCCATCGCCTCGTGGTGGTAACACTTAAGTAGCAGCAAGCAAGCCTTTTAAAGTGTAACCCTCCAAAGGCTTTGTTACAGCATAAACTCTGGAGGTTAAAAGAGGGTATCAGTCTCTCTACTTTGGGAAAACTGGAAACATTTTACAGTAAATATATGATGTTAGATACTCACAAGACAGCAGGGGTAGAGAATACAGGAGGAGCAGGGCTGCTGCCTTACACACGGTGACCAGTAGCTCCTTTGTCCTTACACTCAAAGCCTGGAGGACCTGGCGTCTTGTGGGTAGAGGTTTAGGGGTCAGTCTCCTGAGGCATAGAGCAGAGTGGAGACAGGAGGGCTGTACTTCAGTGATGCCAAGAGAGAATGTCTGGCATAAGCATTGCAGGCTGAAAGAGCAGGGCTTAAAGCCCCAAAGCAGGAAGGAGCCAGTTTGGCAGTGAGGGGAGTCAGAGAATCCCTGCTACTCACACTGACCTTTCCTCTGCAGATGGACGAACTACAAGGATCAGTGAAGCAGCTGCAAGCCTTCATGGATGAAAGTACTCAGTACCTCCAGAAGGTGTCAGTACAGCTCAGTAAGTGCATCCCTTGAGGGGACCAAGCTTAGGGATGGCTCTATCTGATACTCTTTGGGATGCAAACTGCCGTTCCAGGCATAAGGTCCTTAGCCTTGTTTTACTGTCCATAGGAAGTCAGTTGTTGATAGGAAATGCCTCATGTAAACTCCATAGACGATGCACTCCGTGAAGATGCCTAGTGGTTTCTGACAGCTCTAGTTTTTTTTGGTTTTTTGGTTTGGTGTTTTTTTTTTTTCTTTTTCTTTTTTTTTGGTTTTTCGAAACAGGGTTTCTCTGTATAGCCCTGGCTGTCCTGGAACTCACTCTGTAGACCAGGCTGGTCTCGAACTCAGAAATCCGCCTGCCTCTGCCTCCTAAGTGGTGGGATTAAAGGCGTGCGCCACCACTGCCCGGCTCAGCTTTAGTTTTTAAGGATGCTTGAAGCAGAACTGTGGATTTTCTCCCATAGCTTTCCTGGTTTCCTCTAGCCATTTTTTTTATTTGTCACACCATGCTGGCTTTCCTGCTAGACTGCCATCTCCTTGAGGACAAAGACTTCATGTGTCATTTACTACCCCTCACTGGCACACTGTCCAATACATTTTGGGTGTATTTAATTGAATGTATGTTTGGCCCCTTTCCTCTGCAGAGAAGAGAAGTATGGAGCAATTAGATTCTTCACCTGTTCGAAAGCTGCTCAAGCTCCACCGACAGAACTCACCTACCAGCCAGTGAGCAGGGTCCTGTCAGGGTCGGACCTCACAGCAGTCAGCTGGGAAGTCCCGGCTCCACAGCACTTCACTGATTCTGAGTGACAGCCTGTGTGTATCCAGAGGAGTGTGTTAAGGACACTTTTTGTAGGAATGTGCAAAGTGCTTAAAATGACCTTCAGAACCAGTCTCCTGTTGCTCTAAATATCCTTACGGTCAGCGCTTTTCGTCCCATGAAGAAATTGTCAAGTTTTAAAACAATCCGAAGACATCTAGAGCCAACCTTAAGGAAATGTTTAGGGGCCAAGGTGGATTGTCGTCATCAAAGACTGACGCTACAGTTTGTGAGTGTGGGACTGAAGGTGGATTATAGGATGTTGTCACATAACGAGTATGTGTGGACACTTTACAGAATGTCCATTTTCTGAAGTGCCCTAATGTCTGCAGAGTGCTTTAGTTTTTAATATTGAATCGACTTCCTGGATTCTAAATTCGTGACAAGAAAGGGCTGTGACAACTTAATTTTTTTTCTTTGGGAATTCCCCCTGCCTCCCTAAGGATTGAACCCAGGGCTTTGTGAGTGCTAGGGAAGCACTCTCATGAAGCTGCATCTCTAGTCCCCGTGTTTTGGGGTTTTTTGTTTGGTTGGTTTTTTTAAGTCCTAGCTACTGAATGGCGCCTGGAACATAATAGCCCTATGAGCTATATCTTAAAAACCATGTATTGTCATTTCCTGTGGCTGAGAGCGATTCCGTTCTTAACCTCTTATCTAGAACATTAGAAGGATGTTAGGGTTTATGTTCTAAGGAGACCGTAAGGATTTGCTTACAGAGTAAAAGCCTAGAACAATGTTACAGTTTGTTGTTAAAGACTTTAAAAACGAGTAGACAGTAGTTAATGAGATAAGAAAGCTACTGTCTAATATGGAATACCACATGGAGAACTCAAGCAGATACATATAGAGTCTGAATTAGAAATAAATTTAAGTTATGCCTAGTTGTTGGAGTGATGTTTTTGTACACTCTGTGATGATGTGTTTCTGCCCTTCTTGCCTTCCTAAAGCACCTTCTGACTTGTTAAAATAAAAAGCCTGTGGCCTATAGCAAAAGGCAGGATAGGAAAGTGGGACATCCAGAAAGAGAAACCCTGGGAAGGAGTCAGGCACAAGAGATTCATCACCCAAAGTGAGCTGTATGAAACAGGGGAGGCGACCAGCCATTCGACAGGCAGAGAATCCTATAAAAGGGGTAACGTAAGTTAAGAGCTAGTTGGGGAACTAGCCTAAGCTAAAGCCAAAAGCATTATAAATACAGCTTCTGCAAGAAAACATCAAATGCTGGATGATGCCAGCACATTTAGAGGACCCGAGGGCTCAGAATTAAGAGGCTGTAGTGCTTCTGTGGAGGATACAGCAGCAGTCATAGTCGAGGCCTTGAGGATCATGGAGGTAAAGTTGAAGACAAGGAATAGATCGCCATCACCAAGCTGGGCTGCCTGGTTAAGGAACTTATAGATCAAGACCTTGGAGGAGATCTGCCTGTTCTCCTCACCCATTAAGGAATCCAAGATTGACTTTTTCCTGGGCACATCCCTAAAGGATAAAGTTCTGAAGATCCTGCCAGGGCAGATACAGATTCTGCTGGCCAATGGACCAGACTCAAGGCTTTTGTCACTATTGGGGACTACAGTGGTCACATGACATTGGTCTTGGTGTTAAGTGCTCCAAGGTAGCCACTGCCATCTGAGGGCCATGATTTTGGCCAAGCATTCCATCTTCCCTGTGTGGAGAGGCTACTGGTGGAACAAGATAGGCAAGCTCCACACTGTTCCATGCAAGGTGACAGGCCGCTGTGGCTCTGTGCTGGTGCGTCTCATCCCTGTCCCCAGAGGCACTGACATTGTCTCTGCCCCTGTGCTGAAGAAGCTCCTGATGAAGGCCAGTATTGATGACAGCTACACATCAGCCAGGGGCCGCACTGCTACCCTGGGCAACTCTGTCAAGGCTACCTTTGATACCCTCTCTAAGACCTGAAGCTATGGGACCCGACCTCTGGAAAGAGACTGTTCACCAAATCTTATCAGGAATTCACTGATCATCTTATGAAAACCCATACCAGATCTGTTCAGAGGACCCAGGCTCCAGCTATGGCTACCACATAAGACTTTTTCTTTTTTGGTTTTTGGTTTTTCGAGACAGGGTTTCTCTGTGTAGCCCTGGCTGTCCTGGAACTCACTCTGTAGACCAGGCTGGCCTCGAACTCAGAAATCCGCCTGCCTCTGCCTCCCAAGTGCTGGGATTAAAGGCTTGCGCCACCACCGCCCGGCCACATAAGACTTTTTATACAGGAAAAATAATGTGAATTAAGTCTGTTAAGTAAATAAATGCCTCCGTGTCATTATTTGGAAACAGGTGGGCATAGAAAAGCCCGAACAGTTAACACCTATTTATCAAAGACAGGATGATATTGTCCAAAGTAGAACAAGGAAGAAAACCTGACAGCCTCCAAGAAAGCCAGTATTTAAGAATCAAAGAAGGTATTGCTGACTGTTGTTTCGAGAGCAGAGTAGTCTAATAAAGAGTATGGACTCTGGAGCATGTCTTCACCTCAGTTTGCTCTGTCTAAAGGGTAAATCATCTGTCTTCAAAGGTGATTGTGCCTTCCTCCATTTGCATGTATTCTATCACGTTTGTTTGTGTTTGAACTTGAGGGTAGGAGATGTGTTTGGTGTCTTCAACAACTTAAAGTGACTAGAACGTTACAAAAAGCAAAGCATGAAAACTTAGATCTCAGCACTCGAGAAGTAGAAGCAAGAGAGTCAGGAGTCAGAAGGCTCTTGGCTACACAGCAGCTTCTTGGCCAGTGGACTGTGTTAGCCTGTCTCAATGGTACTGAGCACCAAGCATTGTTTATACGTATTATAGCTTTAAGAGAGGCCTTGGTTTTTGGTTTGTTTGTGTGTGTGTGTGTGTGTGTGTGTGTGTGTGTGTGTGTGTGTGAGTGATTTATAGAACATTGGAAAAGTTTCCTAATTTAGCCAATAATATGTACTGAGGATAAACTGGCACTAATTCAGTACTTTGTAAATGTTAACAATTAAATATAAATCATGTAATAAAAGGCTGTCAATACTAGTTTTGCCTTCATTCAGATTGGCTTGGGCCTGGCCTGGGTTTGTTTCATCTTACACTTCTAGGTAAACAGTTCACTGAGGGAAGATGGCAGGAACTGATAACAGGTCATAGAGAGTTCTTAGCCTACCTATTAACATAAATTCCTCATGTTGTGGTGAACCCCAGCCACAAAATTATTTTGTTACTTCCTAACTGTAATTTACTACTGTTATGAATCAAATATAAATATCTGATCTGTAACCCCTGTGTAGCAACCCTCGTACCATGGACAAGTCCTCTTTCCCAGCTTGTTCTCTCATGGCTGGTCAGCCCGCTTTACCGTCAGGAACACCTATCCACAGTAACCTGGGTTCTTCCATATCACTCATTATTAAGAAATTATACTACACGGGCCAATTTTCTCAGCTGAGATTCTCTTCCCAAATGACTCTATTTCAAATTGACATAAAAGTCTCCAGCACATGCAGGCCACATTTTGATTCTAGTATGGAGAGATGGCTTAGTGTTTTAGCATGTGCATTGTTCTTACAGAGGACGAATCCCTGTCTAATCTCCCATATCTCAACATTCTGTAGCTCCGGCTCTAGTGGGAATCTGCTACATTTATATGCACATCACTGCCCTACACACACTCTCGCACATGCACAATCAACAATGAAAATCTTTAATTGTTGAGTCATTAATATGTTCAGTCATTTTTTTGTGGAATAATCAACTCTCAAGTTATTCTCAAGAAAGCAAATGATATGGCTGCCATTTGTGAGAGATGGAAGAGGACTAGGAATTTGATCCCTGAGAATCGAATCCCTGAGGCTCAGGAGTGCCAGATGATAGTGAGTGTAGCTTTAAACCTTGTTAAAACAAGTATGCCACGGCCCATTAGGGCTTACTATTAATTTAACCATGAAGGAGAGGTATGGGGTGTGCAGAGTGAGCATTTCACATCCCTTCCAGGCAGTTCTGAGCATCAGCCTCCAGGACACCGCAAGAAGAAAAACTACAGTCAAGATGGCGCTGCTAGGATCTGTAGGCCTGGCCACCATCTTTTCTGTAGTTCCTAGCGTAAGCAGGCGCTTTGCGCATGCGTAATCCCCGACAGCCTCAGCGCGCCTGCGCAGCGCAGCGCCTTTCCCCCGCCCCTCCTTGCTGGTGCTGCTGCTGCTGCCGCTATTGCTGCCTCTGCTGCTGCTGTAGAGTGACGGCCCGCGCTAGTGCTTCAGGTGAGAGAGCGCCTCTAAAACAGCGGGCGGAGGGCGCGCGGCGCGGTACGCCCGGGTGTCGTTCCTCTGTGCACTGCGGACCGATAGCCATGCGGCAAGCCCCGGGTCCTCGCGGTCGGCCTTCTTTGAGCCCCCCCGCGCCTAGCGCGTTCAGCCCGGCCTCCCGCGCCCCTGCCGGTACCTAGCTCGCGGGGGGCAGCCTGTTCCCTGTTGGAGTCCAGCCTCGCTTCAGAGGTCTGCACCCTCCGTCGCCGGGACCCCCTGAGGCTGTCACCCTCTTTCCGCCTCACACGGCAGAGCGCGGAGCTCCTAGAGCTGAGCATCCACCTACTCCGCTGCCCCTCACAGCCCAGAGAGTTTTGACAGGGGGCCTGGACTCGCCTTCTGTGGGTTTCTTCCCAAAGCCATAGAGGTATCCTTCTCTCCTGGGACCCCAAGACCCCCGTTTGTGTAAAGCCCACTTTGTAGCCAAGGAAACTGAGGCACGGAGAGGTGAAATGCCGCGTCCAAGGTCATGCAACTGACAAGTGACATGGCCAGCTCTCTAACTCAGAGGCGTTGGGGCTTTCACAGCCAGAGCTGGTGGGATTTGATCTTGTATCTATACATTTTGGGGGAATACACTGGTCATTTATCTAGAGTTGCTTTTAGACGTCGTAAAAGTGGGTTACGAATAGAATTATCTTCGTGTCAGTACTGTTGTGATAACAATCGAGATGTTAATGTGAGCTGGCTCCCTCCCAAATACTCGCTTTGTGCCAGGAATCTTGCTAAACGTTTTATTAAGATCGGTTCACCTTTGTACCTCACTGCTTCCCTATCCAGTGCTTTCCCCTTCTTTTTCTTGAAGCCGTTTTTTCCCCCTGCAGAGCTCTCCTGCCTGTCACAGGTAGACTTGGAGCCTTATGGCTTAAGCAGAGAGGCTCTCCCCTGGTGGCTCCCTGACAGAACACAGTAAGCTTCGCCTGCGTCAACCCCCCTCCCTCTCCCCCTCC
>CM052701.1:21072606-21119946 GCA_028551405.1 Uromys caudimaculatus
GTTGACACGGTGGTGCAGAATCTAAGACACCTCCTTTGATTTGAGTTCCAAATGAACAGCTATAAAAATGTGTTGATTTTTGCCCCCCAAAATAACTAGCTCAAACTGCCTTTTCCTCCCTTAGCAGATGCTCCTCCACACTTCAAAGGCTCCACAAAATTTTCACCTTCCCTGCTTAATTTTCCGAACTAGAATTAAATAATACACAACAGGCTGCAGGCCTGGATCTTATCCTCAGTAATATTTTACACCCAAATGCCTGGATCCTGGTGACCCTTGGTAAATACTGAATTCCCCCTCTTCCTAGCTATTACTCAAAGGGTGATGTTCTATTGCTATTCTGTTGGTCCTCTTGTCCTCCAGTTTCTCTTTGCTGCCCTTCCCTTTAGATCTCTCTTCTGATGATCTCGTATCAGCTTTAGTCTACCCTTTTGCTTTTGAAAGTTTGCAGATAATGGTCTTTCATCTAGAAGTCTCCCTAACAGTGGAGCGGGCATATGCTTCTTTAGCCTACCAGGGAGTTTTTATTTTTATGTGGCAGTAGGAGTGCCTGAGGCTTATGACATTTTAGTCTGCACTGAAATTCATATGAGATGCAGTTTCTCATTCTTTTACTTTGTGTGGCTTATTACCCCAGGTGACATCATAGGGATCATAGTTTTTATTGTCTATCAATACGTGATATTTGTAATAAAATTAATATCTAGAAGGGCCTTTTGGGACATCAGATATGTGCATAGGTTTTCATAAATGAAGCTTTATTCGTTGTTACTGCTTTTGTTTGGTTTGTTTTTTAGATTTATTTATCTATGTGTGGGTGCGGCTGTGCCTATGGCTCGTCACGTATTAGGGCTCTTTTAGAGGTCAGAGGACAATTTTGGAACAGTCAGTTCTTCTACTTCGAGGGTCCTGGAGGTTAAATTGAGGTCATCAGGATTGGGGGGAAGTGCCTTTACCAGCTGAGTCGTTTTGCCAGCTCATTTATTATTATTATTTATTGTCAAGCAGAGCCTCACTTTGTAGACCAGTCCATCCTCAAATTCATGATCTTTTGACCTCAGCCTCTGGAATACTAGGATTTCAGGCACATACCACCACACCTGACTTAATAAAGTCCCTTAAAAATTTTTTTTTATTTAATTATTGGTGGGGACACACATGCTATGCTGTGCATGTAGAAATCAGAGTACAACTTTGTGGAGTCAGTTCTCACCATTCACCTTTATATGGGTTTCAGAGATTGAATTCAGGGTTCAAGGCAAGCATCTTTCTCTACTGAAAGGCCCTAATATAGCTTTTTGTTTGTTTGTTTTTTGTTTTGTTTGTTTTGTTTTTCGAGACAGGGTTTCTCTATGTAGCCCTGGCTGACCTGGAACTTAGTCTGTAGACCAGGCTGGCCTCGAACTCAGAAATTCGCCTGCCTCTGCCTCCCAAGTGCTGGGACTAAAGGCATGCGCCACTGCTGCTCGGCTCCTAATAAAGCTTCTTAAAGAGTTTTTTTTTAAATGATTTCCTGATCTTACAGTGAACTATTATTGTGTATAAGGCATAGTAATGAGTACTGTAGAAAATAAGATCGAATAAAACATGGCCCCTTTCAAGCGGTTTCCTAGCTAACTAGGGATCATTGTATAACTGTGGCAGATCTGAGAACCGCCACATTAGGTTATAAGCAAAGCAAAATGACAATATAAGGAAATGATATTCCAATGTGGGATTTTTTTTCTTTTTTAGACAGGGTCTCTTGTGTCCTGGGCTGGCTGCAACTCCTGATCCTCCTTACTTTCTCTAGTACCGGGCGTGCAGGCATGTGCCTCCACACCCAATTTGGAGAACACCATAAAATCATATTCAGTCTAAAAGCAAGCAGCGATCTAACCTCCTCACTTTGGTAGATAGCTTCCTGAGAACTGAATTTGTCCAAGGTCATAGAACTGGGGCTACAGCTTTGACATTCCAGACTTTTTATTCATAAAGAATTTGCCTGGGCTAATTGTGTTTCTCAGTGGTAGAGAAATTGACTAGTGTGTGTGAAGCCTTGAAGATTATTCCCAGAAACTAACTAACTTACTTACTTCTTTCTTTCTTTCCTTCCTTCCTTCCTTCCTTCCTTCCTTCCTTCCTTCCTTCCTTCCTTCCTTCCTTCCTTCCCTCCCTCCCTCCCTCCGTCCCTCTTTCTTTCTTTCTTTCTTTCTTTCTTTCTTTCTTTCTTTCTTTCTTTCTTTCTTTCTTTCTTTCTTTCTTTCTTTCTTTCTTTCTTTCTTTCTTGTTAAGTTACCAATGTTTCTTCTCTGCCTGAAGATATTAACCAGCAACTCTTAAAATTCCAGGTATGTGTTTAGATCAAGGAGTAGAGGAGATACTAAGAAGCATCTGGTCTATCAGGGAGAGGATAACGTTTCGTGACCACTGAAGACGATGTGTACCTAGATAATGTCATGGTAGATGGTCTAGGGATTGTGGGTGGCATGGGAGTTGGGGACGAGGAGGAGGAGTATGCACAACAGCAGTGAGACCACTTTGGGGGAGAATTAGGATTTTGAGAGCTTGACAGATTGTTAGAGTCAGAACTGAAAGGACAAGGGAAGCAGTTTGAAGTGTGGGTGATAAAACTGAGACAAGGTGACAGTGTCTTCGGTGGCTAGAGGGGGGAAGAACAGAAGCAAAGAAACCTGGCTTATTTCTATCAGAACAATAGTTGTTAACCTTTACTGTACATCAATCAACTAGCCAGCTTCTTGTTATCACATTGCTTGGCTTGCCTCCAGAGTTTCTGATTCAGTAGAGGACTTAAGAGGGGCCTGAGAACTGGCAGTTCTAATCCATTACCAGATCATGTTGGTCCTCCTAGTCTGAGGGCCACACTTTGAGAGCCACTAGACAAGAATGTTGAAAAGCTTGTCAGGAAATATCAAAGAACTTGTTCCAGATGGGGTGGGGTGGGGTGGAGGGAGGGACGGACAGAAGAGAAGAGACAAACAGACAAATTATCTGTGTTACTGGCATGGGTCAGTTCTGAAAAAATACATATAACACCATAATAGTCTTTTTTTAAAAAATGGGATGTAGGAGCCTGGAGAATTTAATTTTAAAGTTTATACCTTTGTATATTTGTATATTATTTTTTACATTGTATGTGTATTACCTTTATATTTTAAAATGCAAAGAAGATGAGTCCATCTTGAAGATTCATACTAAAATATTTATGGATTTTAAAAAGAGCTTGCTAAAATGATCTAGTCATACAACAAACATTTTTGGTGCATGCTGTATGACAGATGCTGGTAGCTTCTAGAAGTACAAAGCCTTTGCTAAAACTTGGAGTCTGGTGATATGGCTATGCAGATAATAACTGCAGGTAGTATCCATGTGAGCTTCCCAGGCGCGGGAGCAGGGCCTGTCTCTCTGCTTGACTGATAAGGATGGACGGTCAAACCCAGGCGAGAAGTGAGGACAAAGGAAAGAGAAGGGTTTGGTTTTGTTTGATTGGTTGTTGTTTGCTGGGTTTGGGAGGGAGGGTGACAAGCCTGGATCTGCAAGAAGAAAGGGAACAGTTTCCTCAGGAAGGACTCAGGAGGATCAGGAGTTTACGGTACTCTTGCCTATATAGCAAGTTTGAGGCCAACCTAGACTACATGAGACCATCTCAGAAGGGTGCACTAGGGAGGGGAGGGACCCTCTTAAGTCCACAGATTAATAATACTATGGGTTTAATGCAGAAAAGGTGTTATCTATTCTGAGAAATTCCCTTTCCCCTTTGAAGAGGCAGGCTACTTGAGAAAAGCACACAAAAGCTTGCCCAGATTGAGAGCACATATTTATAGGTTTCAGGCCTTTTGTTTTTGTTTGGTTTGGTTTGGTTTCTGAGACAGGGTTTCTGTGTAGCCCTGGATGTACTGGAACTTGATTTGTAGACCAGGCTGGCCTGGAACTCAGAGATCTGCTGATTAAAGGTATGTGTTACTACCACCCCTGCCAGGGTTTACTTTCTTAAATGAAAAAGAAAAAAACCCTTTAGATATAGTGCTTAATTCCAGTGCATTTATAAGAGTAACCTATAATTTTGTCATTATTTTCCTTTCATATTTATTTGTATAAAATTAATTGGTATATGGAGGATATCTCAAATATAAAAATGAATTGCTTTGAACATGGTATATAACCCATGCTCTAGACTTGATCTGCTGCCTCACACCCGTAGAATGTTATTCTCTTTTGGAAAAATTCTATGTTTCTTATAACACTGGAAAGAGTTTGATATGTTATTAGTCCTAAGTAAATATTTATTGTTACTAGCTATAGGGGTGCACTCTGAAGGAAATGTGCCTTCTTTTCAGGCGGAGTTGCACTCCATGTAAACATTGATTACAGTACTGAGCACGCTCTGCTGTTAACCCTAATATGGGGCTGGGTAGTACAGAGCTGTTAGCCTCCCTAACTGTTCACGTGTAGGTGTTAGTCTTTGTCTTTCCAAGAGACTTAATATAGTAAATTAAGATTCATTTTCTGGGGCTGACAAGATGGCTTAGTGGGTAAAAGCTCTTGCTGCAAAGATAATGATCTGAGTTTGATCCCTGGGTCACATTTAATGGTGAAAGGAGAGACCAACTCCACAGAGTTATCTTCTGACCTCCATATGCTTGCACCTTCTCTCTCTCTCTCTCTCTCTCTCTCTCTCTCTCTCTCTTTCTCTCTCTTTCTCTCTCTCTCCACACACACACACACACACACATACACTCATAAATTTTTAAATATATTAATTTCCTAAGCATTGAGTGGCTTCCCCCAGGCTTTGACTGGCATTTTACCACCTAATGCCCATGTCTGAATTTTTCAGGTATAAGGATTCGGCTCATAATACAACGATTCTTTATACTTCATCTTGTGACTCATTAAGACCTTTTGGTATATATTTTGTAGTATCTTAGGGAAGATGCTGTTTCAACTTTTAGGGAAATAGCTGTCATTTGTGAGAACTATCAGTATGATGGCTGACAATTTTATAAATCCAATAAATAAGGAAAATTATAAGCAGATCATAAACATATTATGAAATTGCTTCCCAATTCTAATTATAATTTAAGATTTGAAATAATGTCAGCTTCTTATTAAATCATAATTATGATAATTTTTTCAAGAAGTAGCATTTGTTTAAAACAGTTTGTTTGAAGTGACAGTTTTATCCTTGTGGTGCGTCTAACGTTTTTTATACCTTGGGTGTCAGTTCATGGTTAAAAGTGAATGAGCCTGCTGGGCATGGTGGTGAGCATGCCATTAGTCCCTGCACTCAGGAGGCAGAGGCAGGCAAATCACTGTGAGTTCAAGGCCAGAGTCCGCAGAGTGATTCCAGGATGGCCAGGGCCACAGAAAAACCCTGGAAAACAAAAACAAAAACAAAAAAAGTGAATGAGCCTGGTAGCGTCTTTATCTAGCATGCATGAAGACCTAATTTTGATATCCAGTATCAAAAAAGAAAATTGAGTGCTTTTTTAAAAGAATTATAAGATCTTAGTGGTAGGAACATTGTACATTAATCTCTAAAGCTTGGTGGAGAGCGTACAGAGATCAGGTTATTGTTTTTTATTCTAGTCAAGAAACTGGGGTTGGGGTGGGGCAGAGCTCCTGACAGTCTTCAGCCTTAGAAGATGCTGCTGCTTTAAAGCCACTGGTGAGATGGCGTGAACAAGTGTGGACCAGAATGTAACTTGATACCTCAGACAGCCCACAGGTAGATTGCTTTTCCAGCAACCCCAGGAAGGTATTGGTATGCTCTTTGTAATAGTAGTTTTTTGTTTGTTTGTTTGGTTGGTTTTTTTGTTTTGTTTTGTTTTGTTTTGTTTTTGTTTTTTTGAGTTTCTCTGTGTAGCCCTGGCTGTCCTGGAACTCACTCTGTAGACCAGGCTGGTCTCAAACTCAGAAATCCGCCTGCCTCTGCCTCCCGAGTGCTGGGATTAAAGGCGTGGGCCACCACCGCCCGGCTGTAATAGTAGTTTTATATATTGCTTTTCTGTTTTCAAAATTTGCTGATCATGAAATATGTAATAGACTTTAGAAATGTCTTGGTTATTTTTCCATTGCTGTGATAAGACACCATGAGCAAGGCAACTTATAAAAGAAAGAGTTTATTTGGGTCTTATGGTTTCAGAGGGTTAGAGTCTGTGACCATCATGGCAGGGAGCATGGCAGCAGTCAGGCAGGCACGGTGCTAGACCAGCAGCTGAGAGCTCACATTTTGAGTCACAACCAAGAGGCAGAGAGAGCTTACAGGGAGTGATGTGGGCTTTTGTAACCTCCAAGCCCCAGTGACATGCCTCCTCCATCAAGGCCGTACCCCATGATCTTTCCCTAATGGTTCCACCAATGGAGACCAAGTATTCAACTATATGAGTCCATGGGGGCCATTTTCATCCAAACCATCACAGAAACCAAACCTGAAAAAAACAAAAAAGACGTAATGATCAGTTGGAAAAACTGTTAATAGAGACTTGTCCAAGATCTGGATGCAGAATGCTTAAGTTCACATCCTTGCTCTGCTGCTTGCTAACTGTGTGGCCTTTGTCAAATTACAAAGCCAAGCTGAGCCTCAGTTTCTTCATCTGTCAAAGTGGGGAGATTATGCTGCCTAGCTTATAAGTGTCGGAACATAACATAAAATAATGAATGGATAAAGTGCTTATTCTGGTACCTGACATAGGGAAAGCACTCAGTAACTGGCAGGTACGAACATGAAGTACTGCCTTCAGGGCTTTTGTTTGGCCTTGTGTGTTCGTTCAGACTGTAGAAAGGAACGAATTGTTTTCAGGGAGTCTGCCTTTAGCTGGTAGGAACGCAGAGCTCTTCCAAGCTCCAGACCAGGCCTTGCCAGCAGTAGCTTCCCTAATGTCTTGAGCTGCGTCCTTCAAGAGTGGAAGGCAGAAGGGTGTGCGTCTGGTGCTAGAGTTGCTTCAGATAAACCCTGTGTTAGAAAACTCCCTGTTGGTTGGGAGTCAGTAATTAACAAGATCTGTCCGTGGGGATTGCTCTGTCCCAGCAGTTATCTGTATCAAGACCCTGGAATGAATACAGTGAGCACATAGGTTTCCAACTTGGCAGTCTCTGCAAGACTATTTCCCACCTACTGCCAGAGCCCAAGAATGACACAGCAAAAGGGTGGGTCTGTTATGAGGGGTGTGGTTGACCTTGTCCTTGGCCAAGGAGAAGCAAGCGTGTTTCCTGTTAGAATGAAAATCTATGGGTGTGCCTCGACAGTTGCCCTTAACCGGAAGGCGGCTTCTGAAACTATTTCTCCTTGTAGTGAGAGGCCCAGATTTTCATTTGTGTAGGAATACTTACTCTGTGTGCTAGGTTTTTTGTTGTTGTTGTTTTGGTTTGGTTTTTGGTTTTTTGAGACAGGGTTTCTCTGTGTAGCCCCGGCTGTCCTGGAACTCACTCTGTAGACCAGGCTGGCCTTGAACTCAGAAATCCACCTGCCTCTGCCTCCCAAGTGCTAGGATTAAAGGCGTGTGCCACCACTGCCCAGCATGAGCTAGGTTTTAAAAGCCCTGCTTGTTCCATGGTTTGTTTATTTGGCTTCTCAGTCTGTCTCTTGAGATCTCTTGCTTTCTTAAGGGCCCCCAGGAGACTGCAGTGAAACCAGCATCCATTATCCTAGATACTTGGGAGGATGCTTAAGTCAGTGGTTTCATGATTAGATTAATTCAGGCTTTAAGCCTGACAGAATTTAAGAGCCAAGTCATCACACAATTGTGTTTCTTATAGATAGAAGTATGGAGTGTAGCCCAGTGTCCTGGGATATCTTCCAGAATCTGGGCTTGGTGTCTAAACAGTGGTCTTAGCCCCATACACATTCAGGTGCATGAACTTAGTCGAATCACTTACATTTTCTGTGTCTCTTCCCTTATTGGAGGAAGGGGACACTGCTGAAGACCAGTGCTTCTTACCCCTAGTTACATTTATGAATTACCCAAAGACCTTTAGAAACAATGCCTAAGCCCTGCTCCAAACAATTAAAATGATCTTTTGGATTGAGGCCATGTTTTGATATTCTTTAAAGCTCCCAGGTCCAACTATAGCTAAGAAAACTGTAGACAACATGAACAAGGATTTTGTGTGCTTTTAACTTAAATATTTAAATTTATGAGAATTTCGTATACTAGTATTGTGTTCACATAATGTCCGCTTGTTCCTTTTCTCCCTCCAGCTCATTCTCAAATGTATGGTCTCTTCTATTATAATCATAATCATCTATTATATCTATAAATATCCACCACAACCAGTTAGTCCATTTAGTGGTGTGTGTGTGTGTGTGTGTGTGTGTGTGTGTGTGTGTGTGTGTGTGTGTGTTTAGGGCTGATTATTTTGGATTGGCTAACTTATCAGGGAGTTTGTCCCTAGAAAAGACTGAATGTTACTCCATCAGCAGCCATTGATTTCCTGTAGCTCTTCATCTAGTGTAGGCCTTGTGAGGTTTTCCCCATCTGACATGTCAGCTGCTGTTGTCATTATGCATGTTGTCTTAGTTAGAGTTTTACTGCTGTGAGCAGACACCATGACCAAGGTGACTCTTATAAAGGACAGCATTTAATTGGGGGTGGCTCACAGGTTCAGTTCATTAGCATCATGGCGTGAAGCATGGCAGAGGCCAGGCAGCCATGGTACTTACTGGGGGAACTAAGAGTTCTACATCTTCATCCAAAGGAAGTCAGGGGCAGACTGTTTCCAGGCAGCTAGGAGGAGGGTCTCAAAGCCTATCCCCTCAGTGACATACTTCCTCCAACAAGGTCACACCTCCAATAGTGCCACTCCTTGGGCCAAGCATACTGACAGGTATCTTGTTTAGGCAACCATATTATTGGGATTCCATGGGTACAGGTTCCCTGTCATATCTAGAAGATACTGTCTAGCAGCAGGTATCCTGGGCGTCTGGCTCTTAGTCTCACTGCCCCCGCTTTGGTGTCCCCTGAGTCTTGGGTGTAGGAGTTGAACTGTAGATGTATTAACTGAGGCTGAGCATCACACAGTCGGTTGTTCTCTGCATTCCGACCAGTTGCCGATTTATTATCTGTTGGGTTGGTTGGTTGGTTTTGTTTGTTTTCTGAGACTGAGTCTCACTGAATATACCATGCTGGCTTTGAACTCACAAATTTACCTGCCTCTGCTGGGATTAAAGGCATGTGCCACTACAC
Organism: Uromys caudimaculatus; assembly: GCA_028551405.1. Taxonomy (NCBI): domain Eukaryota; kingdom Metazoa; phylum Chordata; class Mammalia; order Rodentia; family Muridae; genus Uromys; species Uromys caudimaculatus. Next base: position 21,081,792 of record CM052701.1, read on the forward strand.
CCACCAGATTTCCTTTCCTTCCTTTTTTTTAAAAAATTTTTTTAAAAACATTTTTTTTTAAAGATTTATTCAAGGAACTGAAGAAACAGCTCAGTAGTTAATAGCACCTGCTGCTTTTGCAGAGAACCTGACTGAGCTCTGTTCTTGACCCCACATCAGGCAGCTCATAACTGCCTGGAACTCAGTTCCTGGAGATTCAGTGCTCTCTCTGTGCATACTAACATACATGTTCGTAAATAAAAGTAAAATGTTAAGAAAGTAAAAATTTAAAAATAAAAAACAGTTTTGTTTTTATCTTGTGTTTGAGTGTTTTGTTTGCATTTATGTATGTGCCAGCAGAGAGAGCGGCTGGATTCACTGGAAGTGGAGTTGAGGACCATTGTAAGCTGCTGTGCAGGCACTGGGAATGGAACTGGGGTCCAAAGGAAGAAAGCGGGTGCTCTTAACCATTAAGCCATCTCTCTGGTTGTAGATTTCTGTAATAGTTTCCATCTTTTCCATATGTTGTAAAAAGAAACTCTGTTGGTAAGGAAGAGAACTGTATTTATCAATTTTTTTTTTTAACTGGGGAGTTGAGACCACTAATATATAAAGTTATTATCGACAGGTGTGTGTCAGCGGCCATTGTTTTGTTGTTGTTGTTTTGCTGTTTCTGTTCCTAGCCCTGTTTTGTGTTTCAGTAATCTTGCTTCATTTGTTTTCTTTCTGTGGTCTCCTGGCTCTAGACTTACTCCCCTCTTCACCCTAAAGTACTGTTTCCAGTATTCTCTGTAGAGCTGGTATGGTGGACAGGGATTCTTTTAGACTGTGTCACGGAAAGTTTTTCTTTTTCCTTCAATTATGGCAGATAGTTTTTCTGGGCACAGTAATCTAGGTTGGCATTTGTGCTTTTTTAGAATTTCAATCACATTGCTCCAGGCTCTTGTAGCTTTTAAGGTTTCTACTGAGACATCAGCGTTAGTCTAGTGCATGTTCTTTCCTGTGTACTTACAGTTTTTCTCTTGCAGTTTTCAATACTCTTTCTTTGTTCTGTACATTTAGAGTTTTGACTATAATATGCTGTGGGGAGTTTCTTTTCTACTCCTGTTTATGGTATTGCTGGCTTCTTGTTTGTCTTTCCTTAATTAAGAGGAAGTTTCTTCTCTGATCCTATTGAAGAACTGGTCCATGCCATTGACCTGGGATGATGACGGTGCTCTTTCTCCTTTCTCCTCTTCTTCCTTTTCCTCTTTCTTCTATTCTTATAACTCAAAGATTTGGTCTTTTCTGTTTTGTTTTGTTTTAAAGAATTATTTATTTATTTTATGTATGAGTACACTGTAGCTGTCTTCAGACACACCAGATCCCATTACAGATGGTTGTGAGCCACCATGTGGTTGCTGGGAATTGAACTCAGGACCTCTGGAAGAGCAGTCAGTGCTCTTAACCACTGAGCCATCTCTCCAGCCCCAGATTTGGTCTTTTCATTGTGTCTCAAATTTCCTGCATGTTTCGTCTATGGTTTTTTGTTTTGTTTTATTTGTTTGAATGGTCCAATTCCTCGGCTTTATTTTCAAGCCCTGATACTCTGCCTTCTACTTTATCCATCCTACTGATAAGGCTTTCCCTTGAGTTTTCTAACTGGGGTATTGAATTTTTCAGTCCCATCTCATGTTAGCTTCAATATTTCTCCCTCCGTCTGAATTCAGTTTTCTGACCCTAAATTGTCTTTATCATTTCATATAGCTTTACACTTGTGTTTTCTTGGACTTCACTAAGAATTTATTTCATCCTCTTTAAGTTCACTGAAGTGTTTGCTCATGTCCTTTTTTTTTTTTTTTTTGGTTTTTTCGAGACAGGGTTTCTCTGTGTAGCTCTGGCTGTCCTGGAACTCACGCTGTAGACCAGGCTGGCCTCGAACTCAGAAATCCGCCTGCCTCTGCCTCCCAAGTGCTGGGATTAAAGGCATGCGCCACCACTGCCTGGCTGCTCATGTCCTTTTTAAATTCCTTGAATTTTTTTAAAATTATGTTTATGATTGTTCTTTTAAATTTTGTGTTCTAGGGTTCATCTAGGTAATTCTTATTGGAGAACACTTCTATAGGAGTGGTGGGTTTGAGGGGGGGATATTGTCTTGTCTTTCATATTGTTTGTGGTTTTGCCATGTGATCTGGTCATGTGGACCTCTTTTACCGGTTGTGTGTTTGTTGTGACGTTCTAGCCTGCCTCAGGTTGGCTGGTGCAGGACCTGCATGGATCTGTGGAGATGGCACTGAGGGGTGAAGTTGTTGTTTAGTCTTTGGGTTTTGTTCTGTTGTTGTGTTTGTTTGTTTAACACAGATTCACTATTTAGTTGTGGCTAGCTTGAACTCACTCACTATAAAGACAAACTGGCATCAAACTGACAGCCATCCATCTGCCTCCACCTTTCCCATAGTGAGAGTAAAGGATTATCCACACCTGGCAAAGATGACCAAGTTTCAAACAATTGATAAAGCTAAGCTTCTGTGCAATTCTTCCTAGAAACCATCAGTGTTGTCCATACAAAAAAGTGGTTGTGTACCCTTTTTTTCTGACTCAGTTTCCTTTGTAGCTTGTCTTCTCTTAAAGCTACAGTGCTGTATTATATGTGTTTTTTTCTTACCTCCAGTGTCCTCATTTGTCCCCTCCTGCATTCTGGTTAGTCAAGCATATCCTTCCAGGATCCACCATTCTCAGTCCTTGGAGAATCTCTTCCTTAGTTGTCTCACCTGTGCCCTGGGGAAGCTTCTTTTAGCTCCAATGTTCCAAGCATAGATGCAGTGGAAGCCCACGTGGCCCTCTTCTTGGTAAGGTGGAACACACGTAGAAATACCATTGGTGAGACTTGATAGGTTTTAAACTGGTAAAACTTTGATAGTTCTTTAAACTGCTGGTTAAGGCCCTACAGAGGTTACCTGGCATTGTATGGAGGCGGTTTTGATCGCTGGAGCTGTTGAGGAGGATGTTGTAGCCATCTAGTTGTAAATGTCTGGGATATCACAAACGTGGTAATACACAGAACACATTCCCCACAGCGGACGCTGTTGTAGTCTACAATGATCAGTGAGGCAGCGTGCGAGGCACACCGCCAACGTCTGCTGTTAGGGAACCTGAGCCGTGTGTTAGTGGCTGGTCTGCCTGTCTTCTTAAGCCTCAGTTTTTTCTCTCTGTTCTGGCTAGGATGCCAGGACCTCTATTTTTCATTGTGGTAGTCAATGAACTGTCAGGAGAGGGAGGGAAGGAGGAAGAGAGAGGGAGAGAACGGATACACAGGAGTCTGCATGCTGCCCAGCTCTAGCCAATCACCGGGCGCCCCGCCTCGTTAGCTGTGAGTGTTTCAGGACCAGCCACAGCTGACTCCTTCCAGCTCACTCTCCCATGGGGTGCCTCTTGTTTGCTGCCTTCATTCTGTCTTGGTAATCTGTCTGCATTCTTTCCAAGACCAAGGGTGATTGACTTTGCCCCTAGAATACTAATGAGTACCTTGGTGTCAATATGTCCAGACCAAGCCAAAGATAACAAATTACCTTGGTCATGGGAGAAAGCTATGAAATAAAACAGTATTTTATTACTGCTTTTTTTTTTTTTTAATGTTTTTTTAAGTACTAGAAATTTCACAGTGCAGACTCCCATGTTCCTTAGGGTCAGATCAAATGTCTGCTATCTGCTGAATGACCTTTACCAAGTTCTCAGGTCATATTGGGTTGCCGACTGGTTGGCCTGAGGAAAATATGAAGTACATTTATAGAGAATTCAGAATGTCAGTCCTGTCCAGGACCCGGAAAGATCATTCTGCCTAACTTCTTCCCCTTACAGACCCAGTGTCACTCCGCCCTTTATGGGCCTGCCTACATCTAGAGTACACTCCTGATGTTTTTGTGGACTCTTTCTGGGACTGGAAGGGTCCATGCATCTCCAGCCTTGTACTTTCTGAGTGGACAAAGGCTTGCATTTTGCATCACTGGACTTTATTTCTTGTGACGCTGGAAATGGAACCCAGTACCTCACACGTGCTAAATTAACACACTACCACTGAGCTGTACTCCTGTGTCTACACTGTTAGACTGATTTGTTCTGCAGAGACAAGGCAGCCTCACCAACACTTCAGCTGAGCTTCTATGCTTTTCTGTGTTTTCTGTTCAGAGGTTTGCCAAATTTCTTAAGAATCCCAGGTCTTGATGCTCTTTAAAGATCCTTCTAGTGCTCTGTGTATGTCAAGCACTGCTGTCTTTCCCCGCCCTAGTAACATTTCCTCTTGCACTTCAATGTGGAAACAGCACTTTCCGAGTTTCTAAAAGATGATCTACATAGTCCAGGGCTTTTCAGCATAGGTAACTGAACTTCATTTTTCCTAGATGATTTTGGTTTTTGGTTTGTTTTAATGTGTGAGTACATTGTTGCTGTCTTCAGACACCAGAAGAGGTCATCGGATCCTATTACAAAGGGTTGCTGGGAATTGAACTCAGGACCTCTGGAAAAGTAGTCATGCTCTTAACCACTGAGCCATCTCTCCAGCCCAGATGTTTTGAGACAGCGTATTTATGTAGTCTCAGCTGACCTTGAACTCAGAGCACTCTCCTGCCTCGTCCCTTAGGTGTTCATGTTATAGCATGCCTTACTCTTCATAGGTTGGTTTATTTCCTCCCAACACTTTTTTTTTTTGATACTCTGGGGATTTCACATTGTGCATCCCTATCCCATTCACTTTCCAGTTCTTCCCTGTTTACTCTCACACACACCATTCTAACTTTACCCCAATTAAAAAACTAGTCCAGGGATGGAGGGATGGATGGCTCAGCGGTTAAGAGCGCTGACTGCTCTTCCAGAGGTCCTGAGTTCAATTCCCAGCAACCACATGGTGGCTCACAACCATCTGTAATGGGATCTGATGTGTCTGAAGACAGCTACAGTGTACTCATACACATTAAATAAATAATATTTTTAAAAAAAACTTGTCCAATTTGTGATGCCTATATATACACACTGGAATGTGGTCAAACTCTTAAGTGGCCTGCCCCTTAGATGGAGCTGCCCCCCCCCCCACTGCTATGGAAGCAGTCTGTTATTAGAGTGACACTGCAGCATTCTGTCACAGTTTTTAAGAGTTCTCTTTGACGGCTTTGTGTTTAGGCTGCTACTATTTTAGGGGTGGGAGCAAAGGTAGGGATTGTCCCAGAAGTCTTGCATGACAGTCATGGACTTCAACACAGACCCAGCGGTAATAAGGCCATGTACCTTCCTAGGTTTTGACACCATTAATGCAGAAGATAAAGCCTTTCCAGTTCTCAGCCTCCCCCTCCCTTTCTGCCATCCCACAGTTTTCTCCCATACCGTGTAAACTCTTTTCCCTTGACTTCTTTGGTGCTGTGTTTCTGCTTTTCCTCCTGTGCCTCTGAGCATTTTCTTCTTGGCTCCTAATGGTTCTACTTGCCATCACTCACTCTCCTTCTGAAGAGCCCAGGGTCTGTAGTTTGGTGATGACCTATGGACTCATCTCTCCAAATCTCACTCTTTCTTGAACTCAGGTCTCTCTGACTCCTGACTTACTGAAATGTTCATTAATGTCTGTTGCTCTTTTTCAGTTCCTCCATCTCCATGCATTTGGGTCATCATTTTTCATCTCCCTTAACTAAAGACTTTGACAAAATCCTGTTTCTTCCCTGACCTTGTGCCATTTTAAAATCAGCTTTTAATTTCCCACTATTTTATTTGAACTGATGTTTATTTCTCAGAGGTGCTGAGGCTCAGGCCCGGTGTGCGCTGGGCCGGTGCTCTAGCGCTGTAATTCAGCTGCGTGATTGACTGTTACTCTCAGCTGGGTCAAACTCTTCTTTTTGGTATATTCTCCTGGTTGATCTGGCCTGTTGAGTCTTTTTTAAGACCCATATAGTTTATTATATAAGAAGTACTGAATGTGTTCTTTTTGGAAGATGGCAGAATGAAATGATAGAGCCTCTGCTCTGTCTCTGTTAAAGATGCTGTCAGTGGTCACCCTCTCACCTCAGATGAGCTCGGGCCCTTAGTGATGGTCACATACTCAGCCACTGTCCCTCAACACTGATAAACGCCCCAGGAGAGTGTACATTAAAGTTTGAAGTACACTATTTTAAGAAGTGAGAAGTAGCCCTTGTTTTTAAAACAGGCTGCCAAGAAATAGCTGGAATTTAATTCTCTTCTTTACTTATTTCATAGTCTCCTTGCCTTAATTAGCTCCTGAAAGAATGAGTTCCTACCCTGGAGTGATGACTCAAACCCGCATTTCCAAGGGCTCTGAGTCATTGTTGATATGTATAGGATTGCTGTAGGCTTCAGCGAATTTGTCTCATGGGGTGCCACTGTGTGTGTGGGTGGGAGGAACTGATCCAGGTTCCCATAACCAGTTGGTGGGGCCTGGTAGAGATATTATGGTATAATGGGGACAGCCACAGTTAAGTCATTTCCTAATCCCTTACATGTAGGACTTCAGAAAATGGGTCCAAGGCTAAGTTTCTCGTGTGTAGAGTAAATGAAGATGTCTTCCTGGGAGACTGATGTGAGAGAATCCCTGGCATGGAGCTGGTGCCTTTGTGGCCCTTTCCTGTAAAACTACACTCTTCATACTTATTCTCAAGACTAGGGAAGAGGGCAGACATTTGTTGTCTACTGTAGCTTATGAAAGCTTTACCAGCCTTTTAAAAATATCAGTACCTCTTTGTGCCAGGATGAGACCTGGCAGCAGATGCCGGAACTGCAGGCCACATCCCCGGGAGGGAGCCAGTCTGTGCAGCTGAGGATCTGGAGATGGAGTTTTCCACCATGTGATCTTCCTTTTCTCATAGATATTATAAAACTGCTCACTGGTAAGGGCTCGAGATGCAGGACCTAAGAAAAGAATTCCCTGCGTCCCTTCATGTGTGGAAGGTTAACCCCTGCTGTCTTCTGGCCAGTTTCCAAACAATCCTGGGACAGCTCTGGCATTCCTTCCTTAGTCTGCCCAGCTATCGGACAGTCTTCTTGAGTTTGCATCTTCAGTGTATCCTGGCACCGCCATCCCATTTTCTCTTATTGTAGAAACAGGAGATGGTTGGGCATGGTGACAAACACTTGCAGTGTCACCACTTAGAAGCAGGAGGATCAGTAATTCAAGGACAGTCTCAGATACAGATCAGGTTTAGGGCTAGCCTGGGCTATTTGAAACCCTGCCTTAGAAAACAAACAAAAAATGCAGGGGAGCAGTAAGTGGATGTCTTGAGTTTGGACCCAAGGCCTCACACACCCACACACCCACAATGAAGTTTGTGCTGCTTTCTTGTGAATGAATTGAACTAGTAAATAAAGTATGGGAAAAAAACCAATGCCAGGATATCATCATTTTACACGAGAAAAAAGAACATCATGGGAATAAACTAACATTTGTGTTTTGAGACAGGTTCTTCCTGTGTAGCCCAGGATGGCATCAAACTTTTGATCCCCCGGCCTCTGCCTTGCTAGTGATAATAAGATGGTTATTCTTCGATGGAAGGACTTTAAGTAAAGTATCTTTTCATTATTCTATTATTTTCACAGGGTCCAAATGATCATATGAAGTCCAAATGAAACACAGCCATAGTTTATTGCATGCTTAATAAACACAAAATGAATAAATAAACCTCAGACATTTCTTTTCAGAGATGGAGATTGAACCCAGGGTCACATACGTGCTAGAAAATTAGCTATACCTTCTTAGCTTTGAGTTTCTGTTTCTCGGGCAAGTGATATGTAGCTCAGTGCCTCTTGTCATGCTAGACAGAGGCAGCAACCATATCACCAGACAGCCATGGGGGACAGCACGGGGGACAGCAGCAGACCCACTGCAGTCCGCTGCACTGGAAGCCGTGATCTTTAGTAGGATAGATGTTTAAATCATTCTGAGCGTGCCTTCTGTTCACAGTGGGTTTAATCAGGGTATAATTCCATCATCTGTCACGCATCTGTAGCACAGCAGTCTTTTTTAAAGGGTTTCTTAATTCTCACAAGTTAGAAGCAATTGTTCCCACTTGGAACTCTTGAATCTTTGTATTGATCATTTTAGAGACCATTGTCATCTCTGCTGTTTTTTAAGTTCCTAGGAGGAAGAGACACTCTCTGATCTTTCCTAGTGCTCTGCACAGTAGCTCTCCAGTAAGTGGCATTGAATGGCCACAATTCAAAATCATTGAGTTAGGATTTTTTTCCTGATTAGACAGGTCCAGGGACAAGAAAGAAGGAAGAAAATGTGGCACTTTCTCCACAGGGTGAGAATCATGTGCCTGCAGTACCCAGTGCTTACAGTCTATGCAAGACTGTATGGTGGGATGAAGGAAGGCTTTCTGGTTAGTTACCTGATCTCCCTCAGCCACCTACCTTTCTTTGAACTCCACAGTGTGGTCCCTCTTTACTGGCTACCTATTGCTATAAAACATATCCCTTCAAAACAAAACTATTATCTTTTATAGTTTCTGTGGGTCAGGAACTCAGAGTGCCTTGGTAGAACAGTTTGGTCAGTGTCTCATGTGGTTGTAGTCAGGTATTTCTCTGACTTAAGCATCTAAGCTCTGACTGAGGCTTTAGGCTTCATTTGTGAGATCACTCGGGTGGCTAGCAGGTTAGTACTGGTATGTTGATTCCTCCACAGGGACCTCCAGAGGTCTGTGTATGCCCTCACAGTATAGTTTTCTCCCTTGATGATAGAAATTCAACATCACAGAAACTAAAATGCCCGTGTAAGAGAACTCTAAAAAGTCACGTTTTATCACTTCTCTCATGTCCTATTAGTAGCATAAGTCCTTCCTGGTTTGTTCGGGTGGCTGAGTATATGTGAGTGTGGATATCAAGTGTGAAGGATAATGGGCTCGTAGAAGGCCGCCTCAGGTCAGCCGCCATTCTCCTCATCACACCGAGACTCCTCAGCAGAGTTGTTGATTCATTTTCACTGCGCTTGCCATTACTAATTTAGGTCCTATTCGATATCACTAACTCTCAGCGGTTGCCTTCCTTAACCCTCTCTCACATTGTTGCTTCCAGAAGCATAGTTCTGAGAATATTGTTCTCTTGCCCATCTGCAGACTGCAAAGGCTATTGTATTTGTTGTTTATCACCACAGACTTAGTAACCTAAAACAACGTGCCTTTATTATCTCAAGGTGTCGTGGGTCCTTGCTAAGGCTTCAAACAAGGTGTCAGTTAGGGTTACCTCTCAGCTGAGTCTCCACTGGGAAGAAACTGTTTCCAGCATCATATGGTTGTTGGCAGTATTCAGTTCTTGTAGAGATTATTGAACTGAGGGTCTCAGTTTCTCTCTGTCTTTCCCTTCCCTTTGCTGTCTTAAGGGAAGCTGCCCTTAGTTCCCTGCCACATGGATCTCTAAAAGCATGCCAGCTGGCTCAGTTCAACTAGCAGGGCAGAATGTCTTTCAGCAAGACAGATGTTTAAGTATTTTGTAATGTAACCACATAAAAGCACTCATGTACATTCTCTCTCACTTCCCTCATTCTGTTAGTCAAAAGCAAGACGTGCATCATGCCCCACCGTCTGGGGGTACAAAGCTGTGAAAAGGTATGCATGCCAGAGGGGAAGAATAACAGGCCGTTTGAGAGCCTGCCTGCCTCCACTGTGTGTCTGCTACCCTGCTGTGCAGTACATGATGTACATGGAGCAAAGTCCAGTGTCTGAATGAATGATGGTATGTTTCCAACTCCAGCTTAAGCGTGTTTTCTCTTCCTTTCTTCCCGTCTGTTTCAGAGTTACTGTTTATTCCTGAGACAATCCTCATGGATGAACTCCAGGATGTCCAACTCACAGAGATCAAACCACTTCTAAATGACAAGGTAAACACTTTTTGGTTTTAGCTAAAATATGTGTAGATGGCTTTCTTTTGCTATTAATTACTTTTTATATATGAGAATACTAAGTAAAATACTTAGCTCGATTTTTATTGTTGGGAATACTTTTAAAGACTCATTTCCTAACCTATTCTTTGATGTCTCCCCCCGCTCTTTCTTTTCCATAGGCAAATTCAGTCATGTTTTGAAATTTTTCTGTTTCATAGAAAGGAAAAAAAAAATAATACAACCAACTTAAATAGAAAGTGTGAAGGTGTTTTTTTGTTGTTGTGGTTTTTGGTTTTTTTTTTTTTTGGTTTTTCAAGACAGGGTTTCTCTGTGTAGCCCTGGCTGTCCTGGAACTCACACTGTAGACCAGGCTGGTCTCGAACTCAGAAATCCACCTACCTCTGCCTCCCAAGTGCTGGGATTAAAGGCGTGCGCCACCACTGCCCGGCTGTGAAGGTGGTATTTGATTTAGGATCCAAATGTTTGACTTTTAGTTTCTATAAGGAGATTTTAACATGCATGGCTAGTGATGTATACAGGCTCCAGTGCTCTCTCAAAAGTTTGCTGAGTCTACAATGTGACCATTTCATCAGAGATAGATGTCAGTAATTTACCTTATTTTTGGGGGTAAGGGTGTTAGTTTTTTATGAGACAAGGTTTTTCTGTGTAGCCCTAGCTGTCCTGGAACTCACTTGGTAGACTGGCCTCAAACTCAAAAAATCCACCTGACTCCGCCTCCTTAGAGCTTAAGGATTAAAGGTGTGCACTACCACACCCAGCAGGCTATGCCTCACTTTTTATCTTGGTGTTAGAGAATCTCATGACGAGTGGCATACTTGAAAGCCTCCAGAACTCAGCAGATCTTTCTTGTCCCTTCCTGTTCAGTGTACACACCAGAAACTCTTTTCTACACTGTTCTTTGGCTTATTGTTCTAGTGCTCTGTTAAATACTTTATAGCCGGTGTGAGTCCGTATCCTTAGAGGAAAGAGTGGAGAGAGTGTGGGTAGGGGGGGTGGGTGAGGAGTGAGAGCACCAAAGGTGTTAATGTTAATTTCTTTCTCTGTCCAAAGTGAGGCCCTTTCTAACATCTTACTCCGCTGACTTATAGTTTTACTGAGTTATATTGCATCCTGACAGCCCCACATTCTTCCGTGTGACCTGTTCTCTCTGTCACTCCTTCCTTTGACTTTCACTATACTTTATGTTCTCTCCTTTGGCAGTCTGTGACTGCCCCCACAATGTTTCCAGAAATCTCTATCCATTAAATACCATTTTTCTATGTATATGAAGGACTGTACCTAAAAGGATGTGCCATGAAGAAGAGGAAGGTACTACAATCTATAGCCATAATGCTCAGGTCTGGCCACAGAAATGAATATTCTCAGGGCAGGAGAAAGCAGACAGTTTAGCTTCAGCAAGGAAATAGCCCGTGCTCAGTCTTGTTAGTCACCAGAATCAGGTTAGGGAGTGTTTAAAATGCAGAGCCCAGAGCCCACTCGGACCAGTCTAAGGGGTGAAGACTGTGGTCAGCACATCTCAGGTTTGGCTTCCGGTTGGAACTGCCTTTGGAGATGTGAGAATCACTGATGCCAAGCCATCCCTCCTTACTGGACCTGTCTTGGATATAGTATAGTTGTTTTGTTTGTACTGAGGATTAAACCAAGGAATCATGGTTGTCAAGTGCTCAGTCACAAATAAGGGCATTGCTTTAATATTTGCTTGAATGTTATAGAGTGACTTCTGTCCCCCCAATTTTTACACACTGAAACTTTACCCCCACCACATGTGACTTTTGGAGAAGAAGCCTTGTGATGGTCAGTTTTAATTGTCAACTTGACATGATCTAGGATCACCCAGGAAGACTGTCTTTCGGGATTGGTTATCTAGATTAGGATGGTCTGTGGGCATGACTGGGGGTTTGTCTTGATTATACTAAGTGACGTGGGAAGACAGCCTGGCAGTAGGCAGCACCATTCTCTGGGGTTGGGTCCTGTACTGTATAAAATAGGAGAAAGTGAACCGAGCCCTGGCAAGCGTGTGTGTACTCTCTCTGCTCTGGACCGTGGCTGTGACTGGCTGTTTCACGTTCCTGCCATATTCAGCTACTATGGACTATAACCTGGTTTGTGAGCTAAAATAAAACCTTCCTCTCCCAAGTTGCTTTTGTCAGGGTTTTTTATCGTAGCAACAGTACTTACAAAACAAAGACAGACCTTTATAGAATGATTAAAGTTTGGTAAGAGCAGAAAGATAGAGCCTAATCTAATGGTTGGTGGCCTCTCCTTGTTACCATATGAGGACGTGCTGAGAAGGCAACCGTGTGTAAAGCAGGAAGAGAGCCTTCATCAGAAACTGAAACTTTGCAGCTTCCAGAACTGTGAAGAATTAACTTTCTGTTGTTGTAAGTCTTCCCCTCCATGGTATTTCATTGTGGTCCAAATAGACTGACACAGTGCAAAGCCTCACCCCTCGCGGCTGTCAATCTCTCTTCCCTGTGCTGCTCTGTCCCCGCCCACTTTCCACACTCCGTCTTGCTTCTTTCCCCCTGAGACATGCTCCTGTCCCACTTACTATTCATAAAAGCCCCGTGTTCTGACTGAGTAGACAAGAGGCCCTTTGAACAGTGGCACTCCTAAGGAATGCTCCACCTTCCCGACGCAGGGATTCCCTGGTGTTTGAGAACTACCAGCTCTGCTCAGTAAGTTGGTGCTTTTGTACATGTTGTAAAAGAAGATGATGAGGAAAATGCCTTTCCACCATCTCCATGGTGTCATTTGATGCTCTGGATGGCTAGGTGAGGTAGAGAGCACAGAGAAGGACATTTCCATATTGCTGAGTGAACTAAAGCTAAGAAAGTTTGCAAGACTGAGTTCCAGGTAATGCTTGCAGGACTTCTTCATCTAGGCACTGATGTTTTGGACTGGGTATTGTTAAGGACACTGTTCTATGTATTGTGGAATGTCTAGCAACAATTTAGTCTGTATCCACTAGATGCTACTAGCCTCCCCCCATCCCCACCCAGTGGTGACAACTAAAAAGGTCTCTAGATATTGCTAAATATTATCTGGGATGCAAAGTCCATGCCTGATGCTCACTGGTATTAAGAGAAACGCCTCTGGGTTGGAATGAGTAGATGCCTTAAGAAGCTTTGCTGTTGCTTTGGCCTCCCTACCCCTTCCCCTTCCCTCCTTCCCTCCCTTCTCTCTTCATGTGGGGTATGGGCTATCCTGCTAGTACTCATTTACTAAGTACTTTTATGTGCCAAATGCTTTACATGCATTCTCTCTTAACGCTCGGATTTCTCTTGAAAGTTCTATAATCTTCCTTTAACAGATAACAGTATCTGATTGATAGGCCAACTTGCCCAGTCAGTAAGTGGTAGAGCTGGGTCTGAAACCTAAGTCTTTCCTATTCTGAAATGTTCTGCCCGCCTTTGTGACCATGTAGACTTTGCCAACATGACTTTTCTTGTCTCTTTAAGGAGCAGCCTAGAACTGTATATTATTTTACTCTATCTTTCACTTCGTACTTTACTCTTAGCCCAAGATATTGCCAAACCCTTCCAGGCTTCAGGGAGCTAAGGGGAATGTAGACAGACCCCGTTACAGGGAAACATGTCCGCGGGTGACCATGAGGAGGCAGTTTCCATATATTTTAAGAGAAGCTCGTGTTAACTTGTCTTATAACTTGTTGGTTTTCTTCCCATTTTATTTTAGTATGACTGTAATTTTGTCTATAGCTCAAAATTGTCATGAAGTGGGTGAATTTGCTATGTTTATTTTGGTTCCAGTAATGAAAAAAAGTAACCACTAATGCAGAATGTGTAGATATATAAGTGGTTTTTCCCTCAAATAACACTATAAATGTGGTAGCACAGAACTATAATACCAGTGCTTAGAAAGCTAAGAGAAGAGAAGACCAAGTCCTAGATTACACAGCAAGACCCTGTTTTAAAAGAAAAGGAAAGCCAGGCCTACCCTGAAATCCTAGCACTTAGAGGACAGAGGCAAGAAGGCTGTCAAGAGTCTGAGGCTAGTCTGGGTTTTATAGAGAGTTCCAGGCTAGCCTGGGCTACATATAAGACTCTGTCTCAGAAAAGTGTGTAGGCATTTTCAGAGTATTTTTAGAAATATTATATTATTCTCCAACTGGGCATGGTGGGGCACACCTTTAATCCTGGCACACAGGAGGCAGAGGCAGGTGGATCTGTGTGAGTTAAAGGTCATTCTGGTCTACAGAGCTAGCTCCAGGATAGCCAAGGCTATGTAGAGTAGAGAGACCCTGCCTCATCAAAAAGCAAAACAAAACAAAACAAACAGACAGACAAACAAACCAAATATTATATTATTCTTCTAGCCTCTTGTCAAATACTCAGCTGTTTTACAGCTGAAGCTCATACCTGGTCCAAAGCAAGTATCTATTAAAGAGTTAGAACCTAGACTAGCACCTTTAACTTTTTAAAAATGATTTATTTAGTTATTTATTTACTTATTTTATATTTATCAGCACTTTGTCTGCGTGCATGTCTGTGTGAGGGTGTCATATCCTCTGGAACTGAAGTCACAGACAGTTGTAAGCTGCCATGTGGTTGCTGGGAGTTGAACCCCCGTCCACTGTTCTTAAACTGTTGAGCTACCTTCCAGCACACATATTTAACGTTTAACTCTGAGCTTGATCTGGGGTCTGGTGCTCTTCTCATCCCCTGCTTGTTAGCGTCCAGCCACTTTGCCCAGCAGACCTCATGCCGAGCAGGGGAGCCCACCATGCTTCTCCCTCCCTGCCCTTTAGTCTGCCTCCTAGTGCTTTAGATCCTGCAGAGCCTAGTGAAAGCCAAAAGCCACGGATGAAAAACACATAGAAGCCACAGCTGTCTTCTGAAGAGTTGAAGATATATCAGAAAGGGGAATAAATACCCAAGGAGATGAATGGAAACATTTATTTGCTTTGTGTTGGTTATTAAAATAAATTGTGAAATAGCCCATACTGTAGTTTAAGGTTTGCTTTTTTGTTAAAGACTAGGCATGTAAGCAAAGGGGAAGGGTGTGTATAAGAATTGTAAGAGGAAGAACTCTAGGATCAACTTAAAAATAATTTTTTAATTGATATGGTTGTTTTGTTCGCATGTATGTCTATGCACCACTGTGTGTCTCATGTCCACAGAGACCAGAAGATGGCATTGGATCCTCCCTGAACCGTAGTTAGAGATGCTTGTGAGCTGCCATGTGGGCGTTAGGAATTGAACCTGGGACTTCTGGAAGAGCAGCAGCAAGCACTATTAACCACTGAGCCATCTCGCCAGCCCCTGGGAGTAACATATTTGTAAGCTCCAGGAGAATAGAAACAGAAGAGTTTATGTATTAGGGTTACTTTTTTGTTTGTTTGTTTTTTGTTTTTTGTTTTTCGAGACAGGGTTTCTCTGTGTAGCCCTGGCTGTCCTGGAACTCACTCTGTAGACCAGGCTGGCCTCGAACTCAGAAATCCACCTGCCTCTGCCTCCCAAGTGCTGGGATTAAAGGTGTGCACCACCACTGCCCAGAGTGTTGTGTAAGCCTGATGACCTGAGTTTGACCCCAAGCCCAGGTAAAGGTGGGGAGAGAGCTCGCTGCACGTTGTCCTTTGACCTCCATAAGTGTAAGTGCTACACGTGTCCCTCCTCTTCCAGTCATTCGCATAGTAAAGGCTTCCAGAGGCTCTGGCCTACCTACCTGGCGGGGTACTGGTTAAAGGCTGGGTAGCTGCAGTGTCAGGAAGAGGCTGGAAAAGAAGGCTCAGTGAACATCAGAGGGCAGTCAGTACCTGAGTCCCTAGCATCTCCAGGGGAGTCCACAATGTTTACTTTCTGTGATCCAGACTCCGGGTCGGAAGTGTTGCTTTCTTGGAATCTGAGATTATGAAAAAATTCCAAGAAAAATGAGGGCATGGATCCTGTCTCAAGGAAATGCTAAGAGACAGAGTAAAGTGATTTGGAGGAGGGTTTAGGGATGCCCCTGCTGCTGTAATTCTTGGCTTTGGCCAGTGAGAACTTGATCACCATGTAGTCTGAGTTTCTGGGAATGAGGAGATGGAGTGTGCTTTGAAGGAGAAAAACAAAAACCAACTGTGGCTAAAAGAAAGGAAAAGAAGAGCATGGGGGCATAGCTTGACGGTAGGTCATTCACCTGGTGAGTGCGAGGCCCTGGCTGCTTCTCTAGCACTTCCCCACCTGTGTCTGCAGTTAAACTTACAGTTGTTGACACTTTCACCAGAGACTATTCTGGGGTGCTCTTCTGTTATGAACTAGAGGGTGGGTTTATCTTAGTGTTCCAAGAGCAATTGTCACCAATGACCGAAGTGACACTGGCCGGGGAGTGTGTTCAAGCAAGTATTAATGCCACCACAACAGACTGTGTGGCTGTCAACCAATTTCAAGAAATGGGAGATGGTACGGGGAGCCCAAACTTTAGTCACAGCCTATCTCAGAGCCCAGGGAATTTTAAACTTTTATCTATTTTTATTTTATGTAGATTGGAGTTTTGCCTACATATACGAGGGAGTCATTTCCCCTGGAACTGGGGTTACAGACCGTGTGAGCTGCCACGTGGGTGCTGGGGACTGAACCCAGGTCCTCTGGAAGAGCATTTAGTCCTTTTAACTGCTAAGCTATCTCTCCAGCCCAAGCTCAAGGATTTTTTAATGTAGGAGTCTGTGACCTATCACATTAGCCTAATAGTGTATAGCGAAGATGTCAGCTTCAGCATTGAAATTGTTTTTTTTCATCAGTCTACAGATGATAACTTGATTATAGACAACAGTCTTATCTTAGCATTTATTAGGATTTATTAGGAAGTCTGTTAATTATTTTTGAAAATAATAATTGATATAGATACTTAAAGCATATAGAAGTTTCCTTCGTATCTTGGATTATCAGCTTGAACATATTTCTTCTCAGAGAATGGTTTGCTGAGGAAGCTAAAGCAGAAGAATCATGAATTTGAGGCCGGCCTAGGCTGTGTCACAGGGCTTTATGTCAGTGCTTTTTTTTTTTTTTATACAGACTGAGTTGGTTATAATTAAGAATATATATGCATATACATACATACACGTGCAATAACAATGAAAAAGAGGTCTTGAATTAGAAAGAAAACAGGGAAGGGTACATGGTACAGCTTGGGGGGATTAAAGGGAATGGAGAAATGCTGTAATTATATAACCTTAAAAAGGAGAGAAAGAGAGAAAAAGAGAGAGAGAGAGAGAGAGAGAGAGAGAGAGAGAGACTGAGAATCTAGTGGTAATGGTCAGTATGTCAGTGCTTTAAAACAACACTGATTGTTAATTTATTCTAATTCTTACTCAGTTATTAAAGACAAATAGAGTATTTCTGAGCTTATGTAACCCATCTACTTGCTCACTTTCCATTTTCATTTTACTTTCTGTTGGGACGGATTTTTTTTAAAAGAGAGTTACCATGTTATTCTTTTCTCTGAAAGCACCCTTATTGTTTTGTTCTTTGCCCCAGTGCTAAAAAGGGAACCTGGGGTTTTTGGCTTGCTACCCAAGCGTGGTATCACGGAGCTACCTCTCTAGCCGTGCTCTCCTTCGGGAGATCTTTATCTTGGGAAAGAACCTTGCTAGGTTGCGTAGGCTGGCCTGGAGTGTGTAGTTGTCCTGCCTCAGTACTCACGGAAGGTTGGATTGCAGGTCGCCACCACACTCAGCACTTGATTTTCTGTGTCCTTTTGGTTTGTTTTTTTTTTTTTTTTTTTTTTTTTTTTTTTTTTTTTTTTTTTTTTTTTTTTTTTTTTTGGTTTTTTCGAGACAGGGTTTGTCTGTGTAGCCCTGGCTGTCCTGGAACTCACTCTGTAGACCAGGCTAGCCTTGAACTCAGAAATCCACCTGCCTCTGCCTCCCAAGTGCTGGGATTAAAGGCATGCGCCACCACTGCCCAGCTGTCCTTTTGTTTTTGAGATCAATTTATTTTTAAAACTTTTATTTTTGTAGCAACTTGCTATCCCCACTTCAGTTGCTTCCCTCTTTGGTCTTCCTGTCTGCCTCAAATCCTGTATCTCTTTTGAGGCATTCATAACTTCTTCAAGATGACGGTTTTACACTCTTTGAGTGTCAGGACCAAGAATAGATGGTGAGTCACACATAGCCCACCCTCCCTGCTGCAAACTCACATAGCTGGCAGATTCCCCAGGTCCTTTCTGGGTGCTGCTTTTAAGGTCTTATTCTCTCATCTTTCTTCACATTCTGCCATTGCCTTCTGCCTGCCAGAACCACTTATACTTGTTTTGCCTCTGTGTGTGTGTGTGTGTGTGTGTGTGTGTGTGTGTGTGTGTGTGTGTGTGTGTGTGTGTGTGTATACATGCTTGGTCCCTGCAGAGGTCAGAATAGCATGTCAGAGCTCTTGGAACTGGAGTTATAGATGGCAGTGTGCCACCATGTGGATGCTGAGGTCCAAACTCAGGTCCTCTGGAAGAGCCCCAGTGCTTCTGCTTAACTGCAGACGTGCTGAGCCAATTCCTCCTACTCACCTTTTACAGCTCTTGATTGTATTGTGAGAGTGCATCTCTCTCTTTTTCTAATAATTATTGTTTTTCCCTTCCAAATTTTTATTTGTTTGTATTTCATACTTCTTTCTTTGACCAGTTCTTAGTTACCCTTTTCTTACTCAATTAAGGGAATTACTTGCTTTGAAGTTATCTTTTTCTTTGCTTGTTGTTTAATTTTTTTTGTGGTGCTGAAGTTAGAACACAGGGCTTTGAATCTGCTATGTAAACATCCTTATATTGAGCCACATGTGAAGCATGTCTGAAGCTCAGAGCACTACACAAAGATGTTCCCCACCTCTCTCTCATACACACACACAAGCATTAAATAGAAGAAAAAATCATTTGATAAAGATTTTTGCAAACTCCTCAACAAACAAGATAACTGGCATTTCTGGAACGAATTGACGGTTTCTACTTTCGGCATTTCTCTTGTGCTTATCTCAGAGACTCATAGCTCACACAAAGCCTTGTGAGTACTATCACATGATCACAAGGAAGCTGAATGTGGACACCAGTGACCGCTGTTCCTAAAGAGCCCAATCAGGCCAGAGTGACTTTCCAAATAGTCCCTAAATAAATAGAGAGTCTCTCCAAATAGTTCCTAAAGGAACCTCCAGGAACAATAATGTGGCCTATCTTAAGTCTGTGCTTTTTTGTACAAATCCTTCTTGTTTAGTAAATTACAAAAGAGAAACGCATGCTTATTATAGAAAAGCATTGAGGGAATTGTGATCTCTCATAATTCCTGTGCAGAGATAGATAGTGGTTAATGTTTTGGTATTGTCCTTCTGACTTTTGGGTTTTGGGTTTTTGTTTGTTTGTTTGTTTTTTTTTTTTTTTTGTTTTTTTTTTTTTTTTTTTTTGAGACAAATCTTCATAATCTAGCCAGGCTAGGCTGGAACTCACTATGCTACCCAGACTGGCCTTGAATTCTCAGCAATCCTCTCTCAGCTAAGGGCTAGGATTATAGGTATGGGCCTAGCTTAATTTTTAATATTGGCTCGTTTATTGTATAAATCAAAGAGCTTCCCTGCTGGTCATCTGTATCTTACTGAAACCATCCACTTTAGTCTATGCAAGAACCTTCCATTGGTCTTTTATAGTCTTACTGGAAATTAAGTACACTGGCTTCTCAGAAGACGTTCTTACCTGTGTCCCCTAGGACTGACTAGGAGGAGGCATTCAACACTATGATGCTTTTTTGCTTGTAGCAGCCTTCCCTGGATTGTGCTATCCGTATCTGTATGGTTATCATAGCTATCTTCACATGCTATAACTGTATATGACTTTGTGCTGGCTAGTTTTGTGTGTCAACTTGACACAAGCTGGAGTTATCACAGAGAAAGGAATTTCAGTTTGAGAAAATGCCTCCATGAGATCCAGGGGTAAGGCATTTTCTCAGTTAGTGATCAAGGGGGGAGGGCCCCTTGTGGGTGGTACCATCTGTGGGCTGGTAGTCTTGGGGTCTATAAGAAAGCAGACTGAGCAAGCCAGGAGAAGCAAGCCAGTAAGGAACATCCCTCCATGGCCTCTGCATCAGCTCCTGCTCCTTGACCTGCTTGAGTTCCAGTCCTGACTTCCTTTTGTGATGAACAGCAGCATGGAAGTGTAAGCCGAATAAACCCTTTCCTCTCCAACTTGCTTCTTGGTCATGATGTTTGTGCAGGAATAGAAACCCTGGCTAAGACAAATTGGTAGCAGCATAGTGGGGTATTCCTGTGACAACCTGACCGTGTTTTGGAGAGGACTGTGGAAGGACTTTGGAACTTTGAGCTAGAAGAGCCATTGGGGTGTTAAGAGCTCTGTGGGGTGTTCTGTAGGAGCTTGGAAGATAATGTTGAGAACAGTGCAGAAGATGGAGGCCTGGCTTGTGAAATTTCAGAGGGAAGATTAAAGACTCTTATCAGGGCTGTTGCTAGTTTGATTTAAAAGATTCTGTGGTTTTGGTTAGCTGGGGCTGAAGAAATCAGCTGTGATTAACAAGATACCAGAACTACTAAAGCAAAACCATTGTGTTGCTCCGACTATTGATGCTGGTTAGCTAGAGCTAAGATATTAGCGGTGATTAAGAAGAGACCAACATCATTGGGGTGAAATCTGAGAAGTGTTTTCTGAGAGCACAGAGGCTGTGTTCCAGAGCTGTGGCAGGACTTGGTAGAATGATGCTCAGACCAGCCTTCTCTGTCCTTTTTATCATTGCTAGCATCTACAGTTTGCCAGTGGTTGACCTGTTGTGACTTTACTGTGTGCATTGTAGAAAACCCCAGGCTGCTTATCTAGAACTTTATTCCTTCAGAAGGTTATCAATGTCACACAAGCTTCTGTAATAATTTTAAACCTAATAGCAAGGTGTACTGCAAATGCCTATAATCTCAGCACTCGGGAGCTAAGAGGATTGTGAGCTTAAGGATGCATCGTGAGAGCCTGTCTCACAAAACAAAATGAAAAGCAATGTAAGAAACAATGTCACACATGCACAACTTGGATTGTTCATGCTACTAACGGCTACTATATTAGACGCCCCTACTCCAGATTACTCCAGCTGGTTGTACGAGCTCCTCTCCTGAACAGGGTAGTTTGTCTCATTTGGTGTGTGTATTCGTGGGGCTCTGCTTCAACCTCTGCTTTGTCTTGACAGCTTGGGTAAGTGGTGGGTCAGGAAGAATGTTGTGTTTCTTTTTTCTTTTCTTAATGTTGGGAATTGAACCCAGGGCCTTGGAACATACTAAGGCCAGTGCTCTACTGCAGAGCTGTACCTCTGGTGCACTGAAGAACTGTTTCTAAGACCAGCTTAAACAATCCAGATGTCTAGAGGGGCAGTGTTGAGAAAGGTGTTTATTAGCAGCTCCACGCCTTCTGGAATCTGTTAGGAAGATGAATACGTGTGCCATTATATAACAGGTTAAATAATAAGAGAGCTCTCCAGGGAATGGCTTGGACTGCGAGAAAAACCAAGTCGGAAGCATTTCTCTCTGTTTCTTTCCAAGTACATCACCTGTCCCCCTTTCTGTACTCTTACTGCACTGGCGTCTTAAACACTGCAGAGCTGCCTCTGAGTCATTCCGTTGATTTCTTCAAGAATTACCATCATATAATCCACATTTAGAAGCTTGGTGAATTCGTTTGGAGCTTTTAGATGTGGTGTACTTCTTAAATGATGCAGTGATTTTCCCTCCTTTTCCTTACCGGCTAGCCTGTAGGATATAATTAATATGCCAACCTATTAAGAACTCTGTTTGGTTTTTCTTTCCTTCAGAAACATTGGTTTTTAGGAAAAAAGTTATTGATTTTTATTTATGTCTTTCTGTGTGAGCCTGTCTATATGCAATGTGTAATGCCCACAGAGGCCAGAAGAGGCATCGGATCCCTTGGAACTGGACTTACAGATGGCTCTGAGCCACCTGACCTGGATCCTCTGCAAGGCAGCATGTGCTTTTAACTGCTCAAGCATCTCTCCAGCCCACAACATTGCTTTTCCTTTTCCTTTTTTTAAAAAAAAGATTCATTATTTTTATTTGTGTGTGTGTGTGTGCGTGCGTGCGTGCGTGCGTGCGTGCGCGCGCATGCTTGTGCACACATGCATGTGTAGGAGTGCCTGTAGGAGCCAGAGGTTTTGGATTCCCTGGAACAGGAATTACAAGTAGTCGTGAGCTCCATGAGTGCCAGAACTGAACTCGGTCCTCCACAAGGGCAGTGCACATTTTTTTTTATTTATTTATTTATATTTTTTTTTGAGACAGGGTTTCTCTCTGTAGCCCTGCTGTCCTGGAACTCACTCTGTAGACCAGGCTGGCCTCAAACACAGAGATCCACCTTCCTCGGCCTCGAGTGCTGGGCTTAAAGATATGCCTGACACAGTGCTCACTTTTAACTGGCAAGCCATCTCCCCAACATTGCTTTTCTTAAGAAATCTAACAAAAGTTAGATTTGAAGTTTTCATTTCCTGGCTTTGTCTTCTTACTATTTCTTATATTTCTAGATCTGGAAACCATTTTTCTGTCCTCTATTCCTCTCAAGGTGGCCTCCAATATCTTCCCTTCTGGGTTTCTTCCCTTCCAGCTGCTTCCCCTGTGTGTTTAGCTTTAGAGTATGGTTCATGTTTCACTGTCTGCCTGCACATGTTACTGCTTTCTTTCCACAGAAGGCATGACACCAAAAGGTTTACTGGGTTCCGAGACTTTATCTTCATGTTGATCTCACCTCTGGAAATACAGCCTCCAGGAGTATATCAACCACCCTCTCCCTCTCCACACCTTTCAATAAGGATCGTTTTAGTTGTGGCAACTAGGAGGCTGCACGGGCACTACTTTCACTGTGAACTAAACTTACTGCACATTTGGGGAAACTGACTGTGTTTTCTGCCTTCTATTGACAGAATGGCACACGAAACTTCCAGGACTTTGACTGTCAGGTAAGGACTGTACAAGCACCAAAGCAGCTCTGTACAGGATCCCTACAGTGCCTGCCTCCCTGCGCTGGTGGTCTTAGAGAGGTGGATCTTGTATTGCTGTTGTTTGTATTTTGTTTAGTTTTGTTCAAGCAGGGACTGTAGAGCAGGCTGACCTTGAACTCATGACAGTGCCTCCTGCTTCAGCTTCCTGAGTTCTGGGCTTACAGGCATGAGCTACCACCCCTAGCTAGAAGTCCATTCATCATAGTTAATCATGAGAACTCACTAGTGTTCTTTGAGGCATTAGATCAAGCTCCTTTAAAACGATTTGCTATCATATTCAAAAAGTATCTTCTAGGAACCTAACAACTGTAGGTTACTTAGTTGAGCTGTGTCTTTGTGATTGAGATCTCTATTCCTTGAATGATATCATTTGTCACAAGTGGTAAATGGAAGGTTGTCACTAGACTCAGGTAAAACAGATGGTGGGCAGTTTATAGAAGAGACCATCTTAATAGCAAAATTGTTTCCTAAACCAAAGATCAAATTATTAATACAAAATGAAGATTTTTCTTGGCTTTATGTCTGGAAATGCAAATTTTATCCTGGCTCAGTATTTTCCCACATGGTACTGTTCTTCATAATCTACCATTGCCAATTAGAAAATCAGTAAAATGAGCCAGCCATTCTCTACCCACCTACTTTATCTGTTAAATAGCCCTGAAAGAAATCTAAGAAAGGAACACTCGGATATATAGGGAACCTTACAAGCCCACACAGCCTGACTCTTCCACTCTGGGATTGCTGCCACAGCTACAATATGAAGCTCACTTACAGGGTATTGGCAGGGAAGGCTAGCTCTTCAAACTGCTCCTCGTTTCCAGGGTTCAGCCATCTTGCGTATCCATTAGGAAGGAACTGCTTCCAGTATGCACTTCATGGTAAGCACAGTCTTTATAGTATTAGCGTCAGAGGCAAAAACCAGTCTGCTCAATCCTTGTACAGTGAAATTTAAAAAAAAACCAAACCCTTTTGTATTGGCAAACCAGTTCTATCACAATTATTGGTCCCCTGTAATAGAGTATCTATTGGACATGTTCTGTGAAATGTATGTTTAGAGAAGCAAAGCAATATTACAGGTTTTCATTGTTCTTAATATCTGAGTGAGGACACCGAAGGACTGGGATGGAAAAGCCGGCTCCTCCTGAGCCCATTACTTTTTTTCTTACTGGACAAGTTTAGAACTAGCATTTAGGGAGTCCACATGTACTTAAAGCTGAGGTTATTTGGCAGGGTAGATGAGGCTTGCTGTGTAAGAGCAGCTGGTAGTGTTGTCCTTGAGTCTCAGCTCCAGCTGGTTATTTATGACAGGATCAGCCCGGTGTGCTTAGGAGTCATTTACTCAGATTTAAAAAATCTTTAGAACTTTTGATACTCTGCGACAGTGGGACAGTCAACACTGAGTTTAGTTGTTTTTAATTTAATCTGACGTTAGTTATGGTTTGGGTCCTAGTTGGATCAGTTGGAGTTGATTGCTTTTGACATAATTTACCAAGATGGAGATCACGGAGATAGAGGACAGGAGGACTCAGTCAGTGTAAGGCACGTCAGAAATAGTACACGTGCACTCCTCTCTGAAAGCACTTGCTTTCATCAGATACCAAGAGGTTGGTAAATTTAAACCATCTATTTTGTTCTGCTTTACTGTGTGTATGTGTGCGCGTGCATGCGTGCTTGCTTACAGTGTGTGTCCAGGGCCTTGTTCATGCTAGGCAAGTATTCTTTTTTCATATCTAAGTATAAGTATAGATTTAAGTGAAATTAAATTTAATATTAAGGCTTAAAATTAGCAAGGGCCAGTGAAATGGTCCAGTGGATAAAGCGGCTTACAATGTCGTAAGCCTTATACCCCGAGTTCAGTCCCTGGGACCTGCACAAGGTCCAGGGGAAGACCAACTCCAGAAATCTGTCCTGTGACCTTCACATGTGTACTGTGGTGTACAGACACGAATGCAAGGCACGTACAGTAATACTCTAGCAAGGGAGCCATGAGCTGTCTCAGTGGGCAAAGGCTCACTGCATAAGCCTGACAACCTGAGTTCAATCTCAAAAAAACTGTTTTTAAAAAGCCACATGCAGAGGCTAGAGAGATGACCCAGCAGTTAAGAGTTCAATTCCCAGCAACCACATGGTGACTCACAACCATCTGTAATAGGATCCAATGCCCTCTTCTGGTGTGTCTGAAGACAGCTACAGTGTACTCATATAAACTTTAAAAAAAAAAAAAAAAAAAAAAAAAAAGCCACATGCAGTCAGCAAGATGGCTTAGCTGATAAAGGTGCTTGCTGACAACCTGAGTTTGATTCCCAGAACCCAGGATAGCAGGCGAGACCAAACTCTCATAGGTCGTCTTCTAACTTCTATGGCATGTCCAGTCCCACTCCAGTAAATAAATAAATATAATAAAAGTTTTAGAAAGAAAGCCTAGATGCAATGGTATATGTCTATAATCCCATTATTCCTATAGTGAGATAGGAGGCAGAGGCAGGAGACTCTCCTAGAAGCCCACAGTCTAGTTAGCCTAGAGTATTCAGTACAGCAAAAAAGCAAGAAAACTCATGCTTCAGCAAGGCGGAAGGAGAGAGTCGACTCTAACGTTTGTCCTTTGATTTCCACAAGCGCGCTG
This sequence comes from Uromys caudimaculatus, assembly GCA_028551405.1. Taxonomy (NCBI): domain Eukaryota; kingdom Metazoa; phylum Chordata; class Mammalia; order Rodentia; family Muridae; genus Uromys; species Uromys caudimaculatus. Next base: position 21,107,226 of record CM052701.1, read on the forward strand.
TGCAACGCACACATCCTACAGCAATAACAGTAACTATTCTATTTGGAAGTAAATTCTATTATGAAGTCCTGAACTATTATGCTGAGGTGTGCCTGTCTTTAGAACCTTCATATGACATAACTTTCTTTTGGAATGTATCAGATTAAACCTTATTTTCACCAATATAGATATGCAGTGGTTTTGATATCTTTCCTTCTAGTGCTGCTAAAAATAATTCATCTTGCATAAAAAAAGAGCCTACCCAAAAGTGTTGATACTGTAAGTGAAGCCTCATTATCTTCTGGCATTGTAAAATACAACTCTAAATCAGATAGAAATAGAAAGATGGAAGGTGTTTGTGACTGTCGAATGTTTGTCACTAGTTTTGGATATGTGGGTTCTCTGTTTTAAGAGAAAAACTGACTAGGGATGTAGCTTAGTGGTAGAGTGCTTGCCTAGCGTGTGTAAGACCCCAGGTTCAATACCCAGTCTTCCGAACTCAATAAATATTAGTGGGTAGTAAGAGGTTCTTATCTAGCGGGATATATGATCTCTGTAGAAGAAGCTGATAATGAATGATGTAGAATAATCCAGGCCTGGCCAAGGATTGAATAATTTCATGTTGCCTGTTTAATTGCAGTTGCTCTGTAGAGGACCCATTTGAGGACCAGATAATATCAGTACAGTACAAATCAGTATACGTGATTAGTGAATGAATGGCTTGCTACCAAATAAGAATTAGGTTGGTGGCAAGGAGTGGGGGGACTTTACAGAAAAAGCTAAAGTCAAAACCAAAAATCACAAATTGGCATCTGCCTATACGCATGCTCTGTAAGTAGAGGGTTTATTCCTCCAATAGATAAATGTCACATGCATGATGGCTGCCTATTTATCAAACTTACAGCCCAGAGTCACAGTGCTAAAAAAAAGACCTTTATTGTAACACTATGATAAGTTTAGGGCAGGATCCTCAGTGGTAGAGAAATGGTCCTACACTAGTCATGCACACTCCTGAGGCACCATGTGGTGAAGAAGAATTCAGGGGCGTTGGGCGGGGTTGGTTACGTTCTTTCTCTCTCCTAATGGTCATCCAAGGCTGTGGAAAGAAGATACTAAAGCTGGTTCTGAATGAGAAAAAGACTTTGAAGTCGACATATTGCAAAAGAGATTCTTAGATGAAAACTGTGGCTGGTGGGAAGGCTGGAGGATGTGGGTGGCTGCAGAGCAAACACTGGATGCCTGAAAGTGTCAGTTTCATGTGGAAGGTGTGACAGGCAGGAGGGGAGAAGGTAAGGCCAGGGTCAGGGAAAGTGTGTTATGAGAACTTACAGGAAACTTGACAGGGCAGAGGCTAAGTAATTGGCAGGGGTTTTTTTGTGTGTGTTTTGTTTTGTTTGTTTGGTTGGCTTGGGGGAGTGGATATTTATTTTGTTTGTTTGCTTGTTTGTTTGAGACAGGGTTTCTCTGTGTAGCTCTGGCTGTCTTGGAACTCACACTGTAGACCAGGCTGGCCTCGAACTCAGAAATCCACCTGCCTCTGCCTCTCCCAAGTACTAGGATTAAAGGAGTGTGCCACCACTGCCTGGCCAGTTGGGTATTTTGCTGTGAGATTACACAAGCGAGCCTTACCTCTCTGTATAGTAGTATTGAATGGAACATTATACCAAAATGCCCTGTGTGTTGGGACTTAAGAGTGTAGCTCAGAGGAAGTACAATTGCCTAGCAAGGACCTGAGTCTCTCTCTCACACACACACACACACACACACACACACACACACACACACACACACACACACACACAATTTCTATATAACAACGGAAGACTCATACCAAAACATGAAAGACATAGCATAATAAAAACAATAACATTTCATATTAGCAAGAAAGTTACTAGAGCCGGGTAGTGGTGGCACATGCCTTTAGTCCCAGCACTTGGGAGGCAGAGGCAGGCGAATTTCTGAGTTCGAGGCCAGCCTGGTCTACAGAGTGAGTTCCAGGACAGCCAGGGCTACACAGAGAAACCCTGTCTCAGAAAAAAAAAAAGAAAGTTACTAGAATGGAGAAGAAACAGTGGCAGACACTAAGTGATCATAATCTAACTGGTATCAGAGATAAAGGTCCAGTGGTATGGTGACAACACGTTTAGCTAAAGGGAAAGGACATGAAAAAGTCCAAAGTTGCTGATTATCCAAACTGTCACCATCCTAGCTCAGATGATTAACAGGCTCTCTGATTAAGATGCCACCTTTGCTTGCTAGGAGAGGCAGTCAGGATAGATGGAGATGTATGAGCTTCAGTTTTTCATAAGCCTGTAGTGTAATGGAATGTGTCCTTAAAGTATACAACCTCAGAGATAGACACCAGAGCCTAGAGAAGCTGCTCTTGAGTTCTGCCCTCTGAGCACAGGCTGCCATTGTGGGTCACATTCTAGAATGCTGGTGTGGCAGTCCCTAGAGAAAGAGCCGGTAAGACAGATGAGGGCTGACTAGAGCAGGAAGGCGGCAGAACTGGAAAATCATCCCCATCCCCTCCCCTAATTTGCAATGGAGATTTATTCACAAATCCGCTTGGAGGTTAGTGCCTTCCTTCTTCTCGCCTTTGCTCAGACCATTTACATTCACATTCTTTCCAAAGGAAGAGGAACTCCAAGAGAGTTCAACACAAAGCCACAGATCAAAACAGGACAACAAATTAAGACTCCTGGCTCTGTGGTGGTACTCTGGTTGTTAAGGGATTTGAAGGCACTTTATGGGGAGGTAGGGACTGAGCTCTCCCTGCAAAGGATGAGATTTTGTTAAGGGCCCAATTTTGACTGAATTTTATGCACTTTGTGAATGATGACAAAGCAGTTACTTTGCCCTGCTCCCCTACCTTCTTTAAAGGTTTTTTTTTTTTCTCTCCATCTTTGATGGCTCCTTTTTTTCTTTCATGTTTTTTGGGACAGGGTTTCTTCTTTGTAGCAGAGGCTGTCCTGGACTTTGTAGATCAGGCTGGCCTTGAACTAACAGAGATCCACCTGCCCCTGCATCCTAAGTCCTGGGATTAAAGACACGCGCCACCATGCTTAGCAACAGCTCCATTTTTATCATCGTTTCAGCTCATTGGCCTTCGGTTCACACACACTACTGCTGTCCACCTGGCTACAGACTGGGAGACCCCTGTGTTCAGGCCACCTTGTAATTGTTCCTTTGGGTCTCCTGCAGTGGCTTATCTGAGGCCCAAGTAGACTTGTTACTCAGATTTCATTAAAGGTTTGAGTGAGGCAGAAGGAAAGTTCTACTAATAGATAGTCAGAGACAAATTTAAGATCTTATTTTTGAACTGTGATGTCAACCAAATAAAAGGACTTATTCCTCTCTCCCAGTATTCTTATTCAATCCTCAGAATATGGAGATGAGATACTGATCCCCTTGAGTTCTGTTTCAGAATCCATTCCGTTCATCAAGGAAACAAACCCTAGGGTTAGCATACATTGCTTCTCTTCTAGTACTGTACTTATTAAATGTCGTAAACACAATTCATGGTGTTCTGTGGAATGTTAGTGATGCGTTTATACAAATATAGAGAGAGATATGTTATGGAGGTGTATGGAGGTATAGGCAGGAGGGTGTGGGGGAAGGGCGTGCAGGCCCGAGCCCAGGCATCCCTTCCCCAGAGGGACCAGACACACGCGAAGGTATAGTATAGAAAGAGTTCATTTAGGGCATGGGGAGGGGAGTTAAGAGGCAGAGAAAGGCAAAGAGAGGAAGAGAATAGAGAAGTAGACAGGTGGAGGCTGGCCGTGGAGAGGGGGGAAAGGGAATGGGGAGAGGTAAGAGATAAGAGATGTAAGAGAGAAGCGAGAGCGAGAGAGCGAGAGAGGAGGGGCAAGCAGCCCCTTTTATAGTGGGCCAGGCCCACCTGGCTGTTGCCAGGCAACTGTGGGGTGGAGTTTAGACGGAATGCTAACAGTATGAATGATTTATTGCACACACAGTCTTCTGCATCCTGTTCTTTCTGGGCACTGTATTTGTAAGACATTTTTGTAGTTTGTAGTTTGTAGTTTATTCATTTTCATTTTTGTATACAAATAGATCATAATTCATTTACTAATTTCCCTGTTATATGGGGACTAGGTTTTATAAAATAAACATGATTGATCATTTTGTGTATATATAACCATTGAGAATTTCTTTAGATATACCTAAAAGGAGCTATTGTGACCAGGGACACATAATGAAATACACTTTTGAAACACACACACAGCTGGGCAGTGCAGTGGTGGCGCACGCCTTTAATCCCAGCACTTGGGAGGCAGAGGCAGGCGGATTTCTGAGTTCAAGGGCAGCCTGGTCTACAGAGTGAGTTCCAGGACAGCCAAGGCTACACAGAGAAACCCTGTCTTGAAAAAAAGAAAAAAGAAACATACACACACACACACACACACACACACACACCTTCAAATATACAGTTGCTGTAGGTAGGCCCTTCTTAATGAAGAAATTTCCAAACTGTTCTCCAGAGCAGTTGTCCCAGATTGCATGTCTGCCAAGAATGTATGTGCGTTCCTTTCCACGCTCTTGTTGTGTCAAATTGCATTTCGTAGGATTCAGTTTGTACTTTCCTGGTTGCTTTCTTAATTTTTTAGGTGTTTATAATAAGCTGCTATCATGTGTTAGTTGAGTTTTTATTTCACTGGTGGGCACTCTGTCAGAAACACAGTATTTCTTTCTAAGGCAGAAATCAAATCCCTCTGGTTTGCTCTGTCAACCTCCGAGAGCTCAGATCAGAATATAGCATATACTAAGGGTTCACTCAGTAGATATTTAGTAAATTATTAACTTGGTGTGCATCACACACAACCACACACACGTGTAAATCCCCTCAGTAAGTCTAGCAAGTCTCTAAATGCCCATGCAATAACGGATTTATTTCTTTATATTCTTTCTATCCAAACTCTATGCTTCATGTCATGAACCTGAGTCTAGTCTCCATTTCTCCCTCCTTTATTTAAGCCACTTAGTAGGATTTAACAGGCAAAATCAGTAACGGAGAATATTGAATAGAGAAGCATGCGTACCATGAATCAGTAACGCTCTCTCTCTGCTCTGGCCTGGAGCCTAGGATCTGAAATCTACTGGGGTCCTATTAGGCAGAAATTGTCTTTTCCACATGAGAGAAACCAAACTTATAATGAGGTTCACTATTAAGAAAATTATACTGGAAGCCCATTGCATTTGTTGAGATTCCAGTTGGCACAATTAAGCCTTTCTTATCCATGTGAAACTTTGGAACAGATGGAGGCTTCAGCAGAACTCCATGAGGCTAGGTGCAATATATATATTTAGAACTAGAATAAATTCCCCAACACTACCAATGGCAAACCTTTCTGGCTTTACTCGGTTCCCTGAGCTGAGCTCTACTCTGACTGCTTCTCAACTTAATTTTCCTTTGATTCATGTTTCATGGGATATGTGGAACAAACTGCCCAGCACCCTTAATCCGGGAGCAGTCCAGGATGTCTCGGGACTTAAGGGCACACACGAGGACCAGGAGTTAGAACAGTGGCAGACCACCTAAAAGGGTTACTGCAGTTTCAGGAGAAGCCCCAAGGCACAGATGTGATCTCTCAGTCTCAAACACAGTTCCTAGGGAGGGATGCTGATGCCACATGACCAGATACCTTCCTGCCTCTAGGAAGCCATGGCCCAAAGGTTTTATTCTATGAATGTGTTCTGTGAGCATGACAGCCAAGAATCACTCTTGTAAGGGACAGATGGTGTAAGAAAGGAGAGAGATTCTACTCTAATATACCTTTCAGTTTCAACCAAAATTATCAAGATCTTTGAAGCCTCTGGTTTTTTTTACCGAGGAGCAGTTTCACATCTTCAGTTTCCTTATGTGTCTTTCCCTAAATATTTCCTGGTTCTTTATCCAACTTGCTGATCTCCTTTTCATACCCAATCACAAATTTATTATTAACAAATCCTTGATTTCCTAGACTCCTAAAACTGAGTTTGAAGACAACAAGGGGTCTTTTTCTGCGTATTATTTATCTATTGGGTTAGTAGGATTAGAATGTTCAAATAGTGTACAGCACTGCATCTTTCTGGTAGACTTACAGTTCATTAAGCCTGCCTGAGATTTTACATTGTCTTATTACAGGAACATGACATTGAAACACCCCATGGCATGGTCCACGTTACCATAAGAGGCTTACCGAAAGGAAACAGACCTGTTATCCTGACATACCATGACATTGGGCTCAACCGTATGTATTTGATTTACAGCTTTTTATCATAATGTATAATCTTTACATATTCAGGAAACAGTTATTTCATTTTTAAAAGAACTTTATGTGTATGTGTGCTTGTACTACATGTATGTATGTGTACATAATGTATGTTTGATGCCTGTAGATATCAGAAAGGGGCATCGGATCACCTGGAACTGCAGTGACAGATGGTTGTGAGCCACCATGTGGGTGCTACAAACCAAACCCTGGTCTTCATTAAGAGCAGCAAATGCTCTTAACCACAGAGCCATCTCTCCAAACCCAAACAATGGTATTTTAATCGAGCAGAGATAGTCTTCTTTCTTAACCTCCATCTCTGTTACATGCAGGGTTAATATTCTTAGGTAGTATGTAGGGCAGTGTGTTTGGGGAATTTTAGACCTATGTTTTACCTTTCTATTATGTCTGCTTAAGGATGAAAGACAAATCTGTCAGCTATTAAGAAAGTGGAACCAAAGTCCAGTGTACTGGTGTAAGACTCCAGCGAGCCTTAGCTTATTAGCTTACCACAGACCTTCCAAGTAAACACATGGAGTCGGGGATTGATGCAAAATGCAAGAGAAATTTATTAATTCAGCATGCTGAGGTCGCTCTGCATATCAAGATGAGAGAGCTACGACTCAGAGTCATTCAGGGACCTTATATACAGATTTTAGAGCAACAGCCATTAGGCACAATGTGATTGGCAGAACAGTTTGACTTTTAAACTGATTGGTCTTTAGGGAATGAGGTAACAGGGGCTTAATCAGCCCCTCCCTTCCAGCCTAAGTGCTCTCTAACCTGTTTCTTCCAGGAGGGGAGGGGTGCCCATGTGCTTGGAGGGGGGAGGGGACCCTGGTGGAATATATCAGAGTTCCCGAGCTGACTCCTCAATCGCCCCTTTTTCTTGTGCATGCTTCAATCCTGAAGCTATTCTTGATAGCTATGAAGTTCATACTCCTGGTCTTCTGTATCTAGCTCTTTGTATTTCTGCTTTAAGATCATTAGCTGTACTGCACCTATGCGTTCCTTAACAAAAGCAGCTAAGTGGTTCAAAATATAGGAACCAAAAGTCAGCAGTAGCAGGAGAACAATAATTAAGGTCTTAACAAGGTAGATATGAGGGCAGTTAACTAAGAGGTTAAACCAAGACTTGAACCAGCCTTGACTCTGTTCTCTCTCTCTCTCTTCCGCTTGGCTAACTCTACTCTCACCTTGGCCATTGAATCTTTAACAGCCCCAGAATGCTCTATATAAGAGCAACACTTTTCAGCTAAGGCAGCACATAGCCCTCCTTGCTGAAGGAAAAGTTAAGTCTAATTCTCCTCCTATTCTGTAGTACTACTTCTGATAACGAAGTCAGTGATTCTTTAAGATGACTGATGGAAGCTTCTATTCTCTCTATATCTAAATCAATGACTGCCTTCAGACTGTCATAATTTTCCCTTTGTAAGACCAAAGCGGATGTCCTGGTGCCTGCCCCAGCCACCCCCAACCACAACAGAAGGGAGACAGTGAGTGCTGTCCAAAGGTACCACAAGCAGTCGTGATCAAGGTCGAGGATCTTGAGCTTGAACAGATTGTCCATCTTTTGTACCATCCAGCGGGGGTCTCTGGGGAGTGGGGCATCTGCAGGTTTCACAGGGGAAGCGTACACCCAGGCCTCAATACCGTCTACCTTGAGACTGTGGGAGTAGCTAGCAGTGCCAGGAAGGGTCTTTTTCATCTGGGTTCCAGCAACTGTGTCCAATGCCTCTTTACATAGATCCTGTCACCAGTCTGGAATCAGTGAGGGGGGTCTCTGGCACCCCTGGAGCATTTAAGGCAGACAGTTTGGGCCAAATCTCATGCTGTGGGATACCTCCTGGGAGGAGGGCCCAGTGTACACCAAGGGAGTTGGGGTACCACACAGGATCTCAAAAGGGGTCAGGTTAAAATGGTAGGGGGTGTTCCGAGCTCAGAACAGGGCCAAGGAGAGGGGCACCACCCAGTCTGAGCCAGCCTCCAAGGTCAATTTGGTTAAGGTCTCTTTTTCTGGGTTCTATTTATTCTCTCTACCTGCCCTGAGCTTTGCGGACGGTACTGACAATGAAGTTTCCAATCTGTCCCCAATACTTTTGCCACCCCCTGGCTTACCTGACAAAAGCAGAACCATCGTCTTATCCATTTGCCTTGGGCACTCTAAACCTCAGGGAAATCTCTCTAATATCTTCTTGGACACCATGGCAGCTGTTTCCTGCTTGGTGGGGAATGTTTCAGCCCATCTAGAGAAAGTATCTATGAACACCTGAAGGTATTTGTAACCACATTTTCCTGGCTTAACTTCTGTAAAATCAACCTCTCAGTATACTCTAGGCTGTTCTCCCCTAGCTCTTTTCCTCTGTTTATTCTTGGCTGCATAAACACTCACTTACTGGCATACCTTATACTGTTCTTCTATCTTTCTGGCCCAAAACCTGAGTCTTATTATATGTACTCTAGGCCCCTTAACTGCTTAAACAAGTTTTTTATCCCCTAAACGAGTCCTTCTGTGCGTTTGGCCTAGTGAGTCTTTTGCTTGCTTTCTGGGGAGCATAGCTTTCTTTCTTGTGTGCCATTTCCCTTCCTTCTCTAGGTGGGAGTTGGTAGGGTGACTAGCAATCTGAGTCCTTTCTTCTTCAGTGTATTTAAATGAGGCCATCCCTTAGTCCAGTCCCATTTCCTAGCAGGTGTTTCTTATAGGCCCATAACCGGGATGGGCTCCTGCATAGCCACTTCTCAGCCACTAGATCTGCCTGGCTATTGCCCTGGGCCACTGACTTTCTTCCTTCCTGATGTCCTGGGCATGAATAATACTCAAGGTTACAGGCTTCATTGGGACATCTAAGAGATCCAGGATTTGTTTGTTTCCTCTGGTGTGAGCAGTCCTCTCTCTTAGCATATAGCTCTGTGGTTGTGGGATGTGGCAAAGGCATACCTGCTATCCCTGTAGATGTTGATTTTCTTGTAGGCTCCAAGTTCTAAGGCCTCAGTGGAGGTAGTTAGTTCCACTTCCTTTGTTGATGTGTCAGGGAGTAGAGGTTCTGCCCAGATGACATTTGTGCTGTCCACAACAGCAGCACCTGCTTGTCTCTGACCTTCATGGAGAAAACTGCTCCCATCTATAAACCGGGTAGCCTCGATTTTTGGTGGGAGTCAGTCAGAGAGGCCTCTCCTTTTGGGCCAGCTAGTTGTGGCCTGTCAGGAAATGTATCTGGGCCCCCATTTTGGAGAGTATGTCTCGCCCCAACAGAGGGTAGGGACAGTCTGGGATGACCTTAAATGAATGGGATACCCTGCCCATCCCCAGGTCCACTATTCTTCGGGTAGTCCATGAATACATTTTGGTGCCAATGGCTTCTTGGACCCAAGATCTTTTCTTGAAAATGGGGCCATCAGCTTGGAGAACCAAGTGTTGAGCCCCTGTGTTCACCAAGAATTCAGTGGGTTTCTCCTCCACTCTCAGAGTTACCCTGGGTTCGGGGAGAGGGTCCAAACTCTGTGTCCCCTAATCACTGTCTTCACTCAGGGATAACACCTTTTGCCTCTTGGGGGAGCTTTTCCCAAGGCCTGGGATTTCTTGCTCCCAGCTTCCGTTAGGACATTTTCAGGCCCAATGGCCTCAGTCAGTTCTGAGACTGAAGGCAGGTATATTTTTTCCCAATCTGCTTTTATACCATTTTAATTACATGTAAGCAATAAGGTCAGTTCTAGTTTGAGGAACAAGCAATGAACGCAATAGCCAAGGAATGAGCAAGGCAATAAGCAAAAGTCTGTGATCCTTCCTGTGATCACAGTTTCTGAGGGCTTATCAGGATGACCGAAATATCTGAGCCTACTTCCTTGTCCGAGACCAAAATCAGATTCTTGCCTGAAGCCTACTTCTTCTGTTCCACCCTAAAATTAAGATTCCTACCTGAACTTACTTCCCTGTTCTAGCCTAAGATTAGACTCCTGCCTGAAGCCTGCTTCTTTGTCCTTGGCTGAATGTCAGGACTTCTTGTAGATTCCTTCCCTGTCACTTTTCTTCCTTTTTCTCTTTCTCTGCTCCTTCTCCTCCCCTGTCTCCCTGTTGTGGTAGACTTTCTCAGCAACCTGCACTAACTCTCTTAATGGCCTACCCTGTCTTTCTAGCCTCTGAAGCTTTTTTCTGTTATCTCAAGCGGTGGGCCCCTTCAGACCTGCCAACGGAGTCTGGTGATGGACTTTCAGGTGACCCTCACCTTCTGCCGTAGTCAGGGAAAGCCTGCTGTTGATGACAGCCTGGTCAATCGATGGTGTCTGAGGGGGCATTCTTTCTAACTTCATCTTAGGTGGGCTGATGAGTAAATAAGACAGTTTTAAAGAGATTAGTTGGCCCCTTGGAAAGGGAGATGGGATCTCCTCCTGCTCCTCCCTCTGGTAAAGGAGGTACAACGGCCCCAGTCCCATATGGGCTGTGGATCCCGGGACCAGTGCTGGTGCTGGTAGGGCCAGGGTAAGGGGGTATGGAGGAGAAAAGTCTTGGAGTAACAGGTCCACTGTTGAAGGGTCTTTGAGGATCGACTTCTTCTCGGGTCTGGATCTCTCCTCCAGGGCTTCCTTTTTCCTGACGGCCAGAACCTGTGAGGCGGGTCTTGGGGGAAAGAAAGGCCTTTATCTATGAGGGGGAGGGGCCTCTACTAGATTCTCTCTCTCTTAGTTTTCTTTTCTTTCCCTAACTTTCCAATGTTTAACTGGGTAAATTCAGTCTGTTTGATGTCAAAAAAACAAAAACAAAAACAAAAACAAAAACAAAAACAAAAACAAAAAAAAAAACCCCACATCAGTCAGTCTGAGTCTTAGAACACGGAACACAAAACAATCAGAACAGAAAACAATTGACACACAGACAGCTCGCCCCAGCTTGCCCCTGCCACAGGCGGCGGGTGCAAACAACCAACACACAGTTCGTCCCTGCCACGGACGTAGAACAGACTTTCCCAGCCAACTCCAGCCACGCTGGGTTAAACCAGGTGGCCCTGCCGAATGCATTGGCAGAAACCAGATACTCAGGCAAACTGAGAGGGTCTGGGGCGTCCCTTGGTCCCTCCATGGCCGCGCATTCAGGTACATCTACCTGCAGCGAATGCCACCAGACAGGCAGCACAGAAGTGTCCAGAAACCAGAACCAGGTGACCTTGCCACATCCGCAGAAGCCAGATCACAGAGCTTGCAAGCAAGACTTTTAAACAGACTTACTGACACAGACTAAGACAAACATTGAGACGACCACAGTAATTTGCCTGAGCCATTCCTCCAATCCCCCACTCTCTGGTGCATCCCCACAGAGGGTCATTTCCTGGCCAATGCACCATATGTAAGACTTCAGTGAGCCTTAGCTTATTAGCTTGCCACAGACCCTCCGAGTGAACACATGGAGTAGGGGGTTGATGCAAAATGCAAAAGGAATTTATTAATTCAACATGCTGAGGTCGCTCTACATAAGGGAGAGCAACGGCTTCAGGGACCTTATATACGGATTTTAGAGCAGCAGCCGTTAGGCACAATGTGATTGGCAGAACAGTGTGACTTTTAAACTGATTGGTCTTTAGGGAATGAGGTAGCAGGGGCTTAATCAGCCCCTCCCTTTCAGCCTAAGTGCTCTCTAACCTGTTTCTTCCAGGAGGGGAGGGGTGCCCATGTGCTCGGAGGGGGGAGGGGACCCTGGTGGAATACCTCAAAGTTCCCGAGCTGACTCCTCACTGGTTTTATTGTGGTGGTCCTGGGGAATGAATCCTGGGCTGCACTCCGGTGAAGGAAGTGCTCTGCCACTGAGCAGTACATCCTCAGCAGTGGCTTCTGTTGCTTTGTTTTATTTATATGTTGGAGGGCAGGACACTTTGTTGTGAGGAACTCACTGTATTGTAACAGTTTTCTTACTGCAGCCTGCCACCTGATTCATTGGTCAGTGCTTCATCATGGTATAGTTTTAGTATCCCTATCATCCAAACTCAAAGGCAGCAATACTATAAAATCTGAAGCTGTTTAAGTACCACTGTAATGTTACAAGTAGAAACGCCCATGCCTGATTTCATGTAAAAAGTCACATACAACACAGAGGTGCACTAAAAATATTGCAAACAATAATCATGAGGCAATCTGTATTTGGTGTATGTGAGCTACAAATGAATTTCATACTCAAATCTTACTTCCACCAGAAGATTTTTCATTATTTGTATGCAGATTTTCCAAAATAAAAATCTTTGGCACTTCCGTTAGAAAAGCAACACTAAGCATGCGGAGTGAGATTAGCCTCTAAGGCAGGGGGGGTGTAATGCCAGCATTTGGAATATCTTCCCAAGTGAGGTTCTGACTCCACAGACTCTGCAAACATGTCTCCTTCCTGCTGCGCTGGCTTTCAGAGTGTTGACAGCCCAGGGCCGAGCCTTAGCCTGAGAAGTGAGGCAGGCCCTGTGCTAAGAAGGCAAAACCAAGGCAGCGTCTCCTCC
>CM052701.1:21120446-21141269 GCA_028551405.1 Uromys caudimaculatus
TCTAGGGTAAGGAAGGCACCCACTGTGTCCTCGTGCTAGTCTGTGAGCTGCTCCTGCCAACTGTGAACCCTTGGCAGTGCCTGGCCAGCTGAATGGAATCAAACAGGTGAAATTACATCTTGTCCTGCTGAAAGCAATGAGACTATCTGAAAGGGATTAGAGAGCCCAGCCCCCTCATAGAAACGCTTACCTTAGTGTTAGAAGAGCGCATTATCTAAGACACTGTTGATATACGTGTAGGGCCTTTTGTGGGCCTCACTGAATGCTGAGAACAGGAGCATGGGGTTGTAGGATAATGACAGATGAAACAAACATTCAAACTGGGAATGGTTCATAAGGCTCACTTAAGCCCAGAAGTTTGGAGTCAGCCTGGGGAACATAATCCCTAGTTGATAGTGTCATTTAAAAAGAAAAGAATATTTGAAACTTCTAGGAAATGAGTATGTAATTAAAACTTGGAAGGAACCCAACAAAGCAATCAAAGAAGGAAGAGTTCCCGGAAAAATCACAAAGATATTCAAGACCAGGAAGGAAGTGAGGTTCCAGGGCTGGCTTTCCAGGGCATTACCCATTGAACCCAAATGTTGGGTGTGGCTATTCCCACTTCTCAGATAAGGAAAGGGAACACCAAGACGGGAAGAGACCAGTCAGTCCCTCAGAGCCTTGCAAGCCACCACTATGTCACATAGACTGACAAACTCCCAGCAGTCTTACCCTGTGCTTTTGGCATTCTTAATTATAGTCAGTGTCCCTTCTGTATGTGACTCCCATCCCACACCCTCTCGGTTCTCCCTTGGCCCATCTCTAACCCTAGCCGTAGTTCCTGGCATGCCTGGAGAGACCTCAGTGTCTTCCGACTATCCCTGACACCAACTAGCAAAATGTGACCCCGGGCCTAAAGAATGGTTCCCCAGTCCACCAGAATTCAAAGGAGGGTCAGCAGCAGCAAGGGCTGAAGATTCCTAGAAGCTTCCTGAGAAAGGGTGGGGTCCAGACAGACACAAAGAGAATGGGAATGCAGGCTAACCCATGGAAGGGACACACACACACACACACACACACACACACACACACACACACACACACACACACAGAGCTACAAAGCTCCTACACGGAGGTATCAGATACCAGCAATGTCCTTCAGAATGGAGCAAGGCCAGAGCCTAGGAAAGACTGATGAAAAGCAGACCACCTACAGCTTGCTGGCAGTCTCTGCCTGTGAAAAAAAGGACTGGGGCTTGAGCCTGACAGGAGGATTCAGTCCTGGTGTTGATCAAGGGTCTAGATCCTAGCTGAGATCTATGGGCCGTGTCCCCTCAGTAGCTGTCTTTTCTGGTTTCTTTTGGCAATGTGCTTCTGAGAGCTTACTGAGGAATGATGGAATGAACGCACAGCAGAGGGCCAAGCCTGTCCAGCCCGAGCTCCAGGACCTCTGGTTTGGGCCAGGGACCTACAAGCAGGTAGGTCATGTCTGTGGGGTCATCAGGCCCTTGCCAGGCATCGTGGGCCTATGTAAGCCTAGATCTCCTGCCAGGTAGTGGTGGCACACGCCTTTAATCCCAGCATTTGGGAGGCAGAGACAGGTGGATTTCTGAGTTCGAGGCCAGCCTGGTCTACAGAGTGAGTTCCAGGGCAGCCAGGGCTACACAGAGAAACCCTGTCTCGAAAAACAAAACAAAATAAAAAAAAGCCTAGATCTCACTACCTCTGGGACTTTGGCTAACAACCTCTATACAGCCCCAAGTTTCAATGAGAGCCTATGAATAAATAGCCTCCCCTGTGAGCCAGACAGAGGCTCCTGGCTTTTGTTGAACTTGGAGTAGTGATAAGAACATCCAAGAAGCAGAAAGAAGAGGAAATATGAGGGACTGGGCAAGGAATTCAGGGGTGGAGCACCTGGCTAGCACACAGGAAGCCATGGGCTTCATCTCCAGCCCACACACATAACACTTAGTTCCTTGGTCACACTGCCTACAGTCCAAGCGTTTAGTGGCCTCGTGGACTAATAGGATATTTACGTTGTTTGTTGCAGGAAGTTCTCGACCTAAGAAGTGTTGTGAAATACTTGACACAAAATCAATTTTCCTGCTGTACATGTTTAATTTTCTTTACCTGTACCCTACACAGCTCTCTGCCCGACCCTACCTGCTCTTGGAAGTTGGGGACCCTGTTGGCACAGACTCTGGGAGCAGGTGAGAATGCAGCAGCAAGCTCATCTGAGCACTGCTGCAAGCTCCTTTAATACCCTCCACCCACGACCCCATTGGTCCCAAGAAAGTATCTATTTTAAGCAGCAGTTCCTGATTGGCTGGCATTATTTGCACTGGCAATCCTTGGTCTCTCAGGCAGTCCTGAATTAGATCCTCCTGCAGGAGATGCTTTTGCAGCTGCATGGCCCCCAGCATTTACCTAGAGGCAGCCCCACTGTTCCTGCTACCATGGGGGGATGCACATGAATACACACAGTAATAGATGCTAGAGGCATTGGATCCCGTAGCTGGAGTTATAGGCACTTGTAAACCACCTGACATGGGCACGAGGAACCAAAGTTGGTGCCCTGCAAGAACACTGAGAGCACTTAGCCTCAGAGACATCTCTCCAGTCCCATGTTTCATATGCACATGTGCATACATACATATATACATACATACTCTTGCTATTTAGTCTAAGCTGGTCTGGAACTTGCTATTACAAACAAACTTGCTTTGAACTCACAATCCTTCTGCATCAGAATCCTTAATGTTGGGACTATAGGTGTGCACTAGCACTTGTGTGGGTTTAGGTTCTCTTAGCTACAAAAAAAAAAAAATGTAACTCCTACTTGTGATAAGTACTTTGATCATATTCATTCTCCATTAGCCCCCTGCCTCCTTGATTTTGGTTTTTAAGGCAGTGTGTCTGTAGTTCTGGCTTTCTTGGAACTTGCTCTATAAACCAGGCTGGCCTTGAACACACAGAGATCTGCCTGCCTCTGCCTCACAAGTGCTGGGATTAAAGGTTGCACCAGTACCCAGCTCCATTATGTCTCTTCACCTCTTCAATCCTCCCTCTACCTTTCTACTTTTATATCAAAGTGTGTGTGCGCATGTGTGCTCGTGTGTGTGCTCGTGTCTGTGTGTGTGTGTGTGTGTGTGTGTGTGAGTGTGTGTGTGTAACTGAAAGACCCTCATAATGAGGAGACCCTCACTCAAGCCTCGGGATAGCGCGACCCCCCAAGAAACTCACAAGAGACCATTCTTGCTGCAAACGCACAAGGTTTATTCAGGGAACCAGTGCACTGGGGCCGAGCTCGTAACCCGTGCAGGGGCAGAGGAGTTCGACCCCGAGCAGTTAAAGTCAGGGGTATTTAAAGGAAAAAAACCACAAAGCAAGGGGTGGGGAACGGAAAGGATTTGCATTACGGGGAAGTACAGAATGTTCCAACGTGGTCACAAGACAGTTATAAAAAACATTTTTGTGGTTAGCTAGTTCCTGGAACAGGGTGTACTGGCCCTGGGGCCAGGTCAGGGTCAACCATTTCTCACAGGAGAGTGCAGTCAGGTAGGGTTTTGCCCAGCATGCAGTTTCTAGTCTCGGCTCTAAGTTTGCTAGGGGTCTAACCTTTCTTATAAGGGGGTCAGGTCTTTCATTCCCCACTTCTTCTAGTGCCTAGTTCTAATCTTAGAACTATAGTCCAGTGTTGTCATCTGGATGGTCCTGTCTCCCCAGAGTCTGATATTGCTGTCTTAACATTAGAATCTGAACAGAACTTACTCGTTCCCTGACAAAAGTAACTAATCTACTAATTAAGCATGCTCCAAAAGCGAGCAAAAGGAGCAAAATCATTAGAGGTCCTAATAAGGCAGAGAACAGAGTTATCATCCAGGGTGATTTGTTAAACAATCCTTCAAACCATCCCTGTCCAGCTTCCCTTTCCCTCTTACGTCTCTCCAGCCTTTCCCTAAGCTTACTCATAGAGTCTCTAATGGCTCCTGAGTGGTCAACATAGAAGCAACATTGTTCTTTTCCACCTTCTTTTAAGAATCTAAGTCCCAGTTAGGTGGGGCACCCACGGTCAATTTGCAAAGGTCTGGATAAAGGTCAGGCCACCAGGTCCAGGGTGGCGCCGTGTGGCTTATTGACCATATCACGTCCCCTGTGGCTGATGACACTTGCCAGGTTAATTTCTGGGCGGCATGAGGATTTTTACCCGGTACCTGAGTCATGTACACGACACAGACGCAGCTTAAGAGGATCGGCAGTCTTTTCCAATTTCCATTCATCTTGGACCGGCTCCAGGGCTCTCTTGACGTGGGAAGCATGGGTCCAAACTGAGATGCCTTCAACCTTAACTGCTGTGGGGGTGGTCAGAAGCACTAAGTATGGTCCCTTCTAGCGAGGTTCGAGATTGCCCACTCAATGGCGCCAGATCAAGACAGCGTCTCCGATCTGGAACTGATGGGGCACGTCGGTACTCCCAATCGCATAGGCTCCCTTCATCTGTTCCCAAGCTTGAAGTCTGACCAACTCAAGGGCCTTCAATCGGGCAAACGGGTTGAGAAAGAGAAGCATCAGGGTCAAAAACTCCACCTGCCTCAGTAAGTGGTGGTGGCCCCCCACATAAGATCTCATAAGGAGTGAGTTTAAACCTTCCAGGAGTGTTCCGAACTCGGAACAGGGCAAAGGGAAGGAGGGCTGTCCAGTCTTTCCCGCCGGTCTCCAAGGCTAATTTTGTCAAGGTCTCTTTTAGAGTTCTCTTCATCCTCTCTACCTGACCTGAGCTCTGGGGTCTATAAGCACAATGTAGTTTCCAATTAATCCCCAGTTGGGTGGGCAGTCCCTGACTTACCTAGGCAACAAAGGCAGGTCCGTTATCAGACCCAATTACCTTGGGAATTCCAAACCTTGGAAAGATTTCAAGGATCTTCTTAGTCACCACATTGGCAGTCTCAGTTCTGGTAGGGAAGGCTTCCACCCATCCTGAAAAGGTATCTATAAAAACTAGCAAATACTTGTTGCCACATTTGGCTGGCTTAATCTCTGTAAAGTCCACTTCCCGATATGCTCCGGGGCGGTCGCCCCTAAGTCTTTTGCCATGACCCTTTATGGAATGTCCTGCATTGGTCAGAGTACATACCTCACATCTTTTGCCCACATCTTGTGCCAGATCTGAAAGTCCAGTAACATAGTAGTCAGAGGACTTCACAATGTCTTTTAATTTCTTTGTTCCTAGGTGGATTAAACGATGAAGGTTAACGACATATTTATGTCCCTCGTCTTGGGGAAGAACCTGCTTGCCTTCTTCAGTTTCAGCCACTCCATAGGGGGTGTAACCCTGAACTATGCCTAGTTTGTCCATGACTTGATAATCTTCAGAAGTGTATCTAAAGCTGGTCTCTCTGACATCATAACAATCCTTTGACTCTTGAGCAGCCAGAATCATGGCTCCCTGCGCTGCTCACTTAGCAGTTAAGTCTGCCATCTGGTTTCCTTTGGCCACAGCATCCTGACCCTTCTGGTGTCCTGGACAATGTACAATGGCTACCTTCCTTGGTAAATGTATGGCCTCAAAGAAATCTCTTCTTTGTTTTTGATGTCTTTTCCTGCGGATGTCAACAGCCCTCTCTGTCTATATATTGCCCCATGTATGTGAGCAGTTGCGAAAGCATACCTGCTGTAAGTGTAGATGTTGATAGACTCCCCCTCGGCCATCCGTAAAGCTTGTATTAGAGCCACAAGTTCAGCTTTTTGGGCCAAAGTCCCTTTGGGAAGGCCCAGATTGCTTGTTTTCCATCCACCACCGCTGCCCCTGCCTTCTGCTTACCTTCGACCACGAAGCTGCTGCCATCGGTATGCCAGTTGCGGCTTCCAGGCCAGGGCTGATCATTGAGGTCATTTCAGGTGCCAGTTTCTTCTGCCAGGATGTCAGCACAGTGATGAGTAGGCTGGGATTCATCAGCCTCTGGCAGCAAGGTAGTGGGGTTGAGAACAGCAGGGGGAGCAAAGGTCACTCGCTCAGTCAACAGGAGGCTCTGGTAATGTGTCATCCGGGCGTTGGTCATCCAGCGGTCGGGGGGCTGTCTGATGATGCTTTCGAGAGCGTGGGGCACTATCACAGTGGTCTGTTGCCCCAGAGTGAGCTTGTCAGCATCTTTGAGGAGTAGGGCTACTGCAGCGATGGCTTTTAGACAGGTAGGCCACCCGCTTGCGACCGGGTCCAGTTTTTTTGACAGATAAGCCACGGGTCTCTTCCAAGGTCCCAGGTCTGGGTCAGGACCCCTCTTGCAACCCCAGCCCTTTCATCAAGTCAGGCAGGGCTAGGGCAGGTGCTGTCAAAATGGCCTTTTTGATTGTTTCAAAGGCCTTCTGATGGTCTGGAGTCCACATGAACGCTCCCCCCTCTTTAGTTAGGGGGTACAATGGGGCAGCTAGGGTTGCCCTCCTGTCATCCGTGGTCTTCTGTTGCCCAGGTCCCCTGTCTGTCTAAATCCTGTCTTCTCTTTTTCTCCTACTACTGTGGCCAAAATCTTAGTCAGATTCCTTTCCTGTCTACAATCCCTCCGGTTCTCTCTTTCCTCCGCTTCCCACTTCTCCCTTTCCTGCCTTTCTTCCTCAGTCTCTCTTCTATGGAACACCTTCTCTGCCTCCTTGACTAGATCCTGTAAAGACAGGGTCTGCAGTCCTTCTAAATGCTGTAGTTTTCTCTTGATGTCTGATGCTGATTGCCCTATAAAGGTCATGGCTACGGCCGCCTGCTGACCCTCAGAAGTTGGGTCAAAAGGGGTATAACGCCTATAGGCCTCCATCAAATGTTCTAGAAACACAGACGGGGTTTCGGCTGGTCCTTGGAGGACCTCTCTTACCTTAACCAAATTGGTGGGGCATCTGGCCACCCCTTTGAGATCTGCCACAAGAGCCCGACAAGGGCTGTCAGCTGCTCCCTACCTTCTGCCGTGTTGAAGTCCCAATTAGGGTGGTTCAAGGGAAATCCAGCATCTATCTCATTCGGGAGGTTGGTAGGGGCCCCATCCACTCCTGGAACATTTTTGCGGGCCTCCAGGAGAATCCTCTCTTTCTCCTCAGTGGTAAAGAGGACCTGCAGGAGCTGTTGGCAATCATCCCACGTGGGTTGGTGGGAAAACATTAGGGACTCCACCAATCCTGTCAGGCTGGTGGGATTCTCTGAAAAAGAAGGGTGGTTAGTCTTTCAGTTGTAAAGATCAGCAGAGGAGAATGGCCAGTATTGGAGGGGTTGGAGGTGAGGGGGGTTGACCGGGGGCCTGTAGACATGGAGTGGCAATGTGGTAGTGGAATCTGGTCCTCCAGGGCCCTGTGCAGGACTCTGGGCACGCCGACTTTGGGTTCCGGCGGCCGGTCCACCCTCAGCACCGCTGCTGGCTCTGGGCTCCAGCATCTGAGGTAAGGCATAAGGGGGAGAGAGAGGAGTGGGCCATTCGGGTGGCCCCTCGACTTCAGGATAGATCTTAGGAGGAGCCGAAGGTAGACTCTCAGGCTGAATCTCAGGCTTCGGACTATTTGCTTTCGGTTTGTGTTCCGATTCTCTTAGAGCCAGAACTCGGGAGCCTGGCTTTTGTTTCTGTGACCAAGGTTTGAGCCATGGAGGGGGGGTCTTGTGCAAGAGCCTCCCACACAAATACGTAGGGCACCTGGTCCGGATGAGACCCTGGCCCTTTCTGGAGAACAATGGCTTTAACTGCAAAAATGATAGTTAAGTCAAGAGTGCCCTCCAGGAGCCAGCCAACATCAAAGATCGGCCACTCTGAAGAACAAAAAGTCTGCCATGGTCCCTTCTTGATGTCAACTGACAAGTTGTGTGCCCTAACCTTAATCTCAGTCCAATGTCCTAAAGTCAAACCTAGAGGAGTCATTATCGTCTGTCCCACCGTCAAAGTCACAATCAAGACAAAACAGATACTGAAAATACACAAAGACTGACAAGCTCTCGCTTCCACCAAGACAGGCGAGCCCAATTCAGAAAACCAGACGGCTGGGAGGACTGCGTCCTCTCCGGCACCCCGACGGGAATCTCCCAGGTGTCCCTGGGGTCCCTCCAGACCTCCTGGGACATCTCCCAGGGCAGCAGTCAGTGATCCCCTAGCACATCTGCCAATCACGCACTTGGTTCCTACCCGAGACCAAGAGATCATCGTCTCCTCATGAAGACGCAAGTGACTGCATAAACCAAAACCACAGAATCAGACTTCAGCTGGCACAGACAGACAAGAACACAGACAGAATCTCACCTCCAAGTGGGTTTTCGGAGACGAGGGTGGTCGCAGATCCCGGACGAGCCCCCAAATGAAAGACCCTCGTAATGAGGAGACCCTCACTCAAGCCTCGGGATAGCACGACCCCCCCAAGAAACTCACGAGAGACCATTCTTGCTACAAATACACAAGGTTTACTCGGGGAACCAATGCACTGGGGCCGAGCTCGTAACCCACGCAGGGGCAGAGGAGCAGTTAAAGTCAGGGGTATTTAAAGGAAAAAAACCACAAAGCAAGGGGTGGGGAACGGACAGAATTTGCGTTACGGGGAAGTACAGAATGTTCTAATGGGGTCACAAGACAGTTATAAAAACATTTTTGTGGTTAGCTAGTTCCTGGAACAGGGGCCAGGTCAGGGTCAAACGTTTCTCATGGGAGAGTGCAGTCAGGTGGGATTTTGCCCAGGCATGCAGTTTCTAGTCTCAGCTCTAAGTTTGCTAGGGGTCTAACCTTTCTTATAAGGGGGTCAGGTCTTTCATAACTTATGTTCCACAAATGAGAGAAAACACGCAACCTCTAAGTCTTGCTTATTTTATGAAGCACAGTGATCTCTAACTGCATACATTTTCCCACCAATGATATGTTATTCATTATGAACAAATGAAACTCCATTGCGTGTACATGATACTTCTTCCATTCATTTGTTCACAGACACCTAGGCTGATTCTAAAGTTTGACTATCAATGAAAGTGATAAAATAAATACAGATGGCCGGGCAGTGGTGGCACACACCTTTAATCTCAGCACTCGGGAGGCAGAGGCAGGTGGATTTCTGAGTTCGAGGCCAGCCTGGTCTACAGAGTGAGTTCCAGGACAGCCAGGGCTACACAGAGAAACCCTGTCTCAAACAAAACAAAACAAAACAAAAAGAACAGCCAGTCAGGAGCCATGGAGATTCACTTTGTCCACCTCCGTGAAGTCCCGAGGTTAGAACAGCCATTCAGGAGCCATGGAGCTCCATTTTGCATTTTACACTTTCACTCAAAATTACATTTTATGCATGTCCACACACACAAAAGGAAAAAATCATGATAGAGTCAAACTAGAAAAAAGTAACTTTTTTCATGACTGGGATCCATTCCCTCTTCTTGTCCTTCCTCACCTTGTAATCATACTCTTCCCTAGTCTCCTGTCTACATGTTACATTTTGTCCACACACTTGTATACAGGAGAGATGAAGATCTAGAGATAACATGCACTTTTTCCTACAACTGGGCCCAGTACTATATAAATATCTTCTGAAATCACATCTTCATTTAGAGTTTGCATAGTATATTAGGGTTCTCTAGAGAAGTAGGAACAATCGTGTGTGCATGTGGCTGTGCACCCATGCATCTGTCTAAAGATTGACTATAAGGAATCTGCTCGTGTGGGTGTGAACTGCGAAGTTGGTCTGGTGAGAAGGATGAAGACCTGCGGGAGAGTTGTTGCCCAGCCCTGGGCCCCAGGGCATAGGGAGCTTAATAGCTGTGTGACCAAGCCCAATCAGTCAGTCAACAGGTTCTCCAGCGCAGGAGTGAGGATTGAAAAGAAAGAGACAGGGGCTGGAGAGATGGCTCAGTGGTTAAGAGCACTGACTGCTCTTCCAGAGGTCCTGAGTTCAAATCCCAGCAACCACATGGTGGCTCACAACCATCTGTAATAGGATCTGACGCCCTCTTCTGGAGTGTCTAAAGACAGCAATGTACTCACATAAAATAAATAAATAAATAAATCTTGAAAAGAAAGAGACAGCCAGGCAGTGGTGGCGCATGCCTTTAATCCCAGCACTTGGGAGGCAGAGGCAGGTGGATTTCTGAGTTCGAGGCCAGCCTGGTCTACAGAGTGAGTTCCAGGACAGCCAGGGCTACACAGAGAAACCCTGTCTCGAGAAACCAAAAAGAAAAAAGAAAAAAAAATAAAAGAAAGAGACAATTAGACAATACTGCAGCATGGCCTCAGTCAATTCTGAGACTGTAAGGCAGGTTTACTTCTTCCCAATCCACTTTTATACCATTTTAATGACATGCAAGCAATAAGGTCAGTTCTAGGTTGAGGAACAAGCAATACAATAAGCACAAATAGTCAAGGAATGAGCAAGGCAATAAACAAAGTCCCGTGATCACTCCCAGTGATCACTGTCTCTGAGGGTTTGTCAGGATGACCAAAATTTCTGAGCCTATTTTCCTGACCTAGCCCAAAGTCATATTCATGCCTGAAGTCTACTTCTTCTGTTCCACCCTAAAATTAAGATTCCTTCCTGAACTTACTTCCCTGTTCTAGCCTAAAATTAGATTCCTGCCTGAGCTTACTTCCTTGTCCTTGGCCTAATGTCAGATTCCTGCCTGAAAACTATTTCTTTGTCCTTGGCCAAATGTCACCTTCCTGCCAAGTGGCCCCCAAAGCTCTCCACTGCTGTGGTGCTTTGAGTAGTGTCCCCCATAGGCTCACATATGTGACCACTTGGCTCTCAGTGGTGCTGTCAGGGAAGGCTGTAGAACCTTTAAGAGGCAGAGCCTTGCTAGAGGAAATATGTCACCGGGAACAGACTTTGAGAGTTTTTAGCCTTTCCCCATTTCCAATTTACATTGTGAACCTCGTGTTTGAGTTGAAGACATGCTCTCTTGGCCTCTTAGACTTGCTATGATGCCTCCTTCCAACTGCGGACTCACTCTCTGGAACCGTGAGCTGAACTAAACTTTTCTATAAGTTGCTTTTGCTCAGGATGTTTTACCACAACAGCAACAAGTAACAAATACAGTGTAACTGGGTCACATGCATACCTAGGACACGCTATGGCCGAGGACAGTACGCAGCATTTTTCATGGACTTAGTCATTCACTCTTTCTCTTCTCATTGTGGACTAAGTCTGTGTAGAGACTGAAAAAAAGACACATTTTAGACTGACCTTGCCAAAGAAGGTTTCGGATCGAGTGTGGCTTATAAGAAGACTAGGAGTTGTGACTGGTGACAAGCAGAAACAAGAATCCAAAAGTGTTAGCAGAACCAGGCTGGCAAGTGTGAGAGGTGAAGGTGGGGAGTCATGCCAAGTCAGAGAGCCAGAGGCCAAGGAGCAGATTGCTTCACTGTGAGATCGAACACCACTGGAAGTGAAACTGTAGCTCTCCAAAAGGTGCAGCAGTGGGGGATTGTATCAGAGACTCCTGGACAGGGGCTGAGGAGACCCTGCCCATCCCTGAGGATCTGTAGAAAGTTCAGAGTCACTGAGGGAAGAGAAAACATGGTTCCCCTGTGGTACAGTCATTGATAGCATTCCCATGTGCCTGTAAATGACTCATGTCCCTAAAAGCAACAGCATGAAACTCATCAAGGAACACACACACACACACACACACACACAATTCCTACATAACATTGGAAACTCATACTATAGCCTGATGACTAGAAACAACATTTCTTTTTGTTGTTGTTGTTGTTGTTTCTTGTTTTGTTTTTTTGGGGTTTTTTTTTTTTTTTTTTTTGGTTTTTCGAGACAGGGTTTCTCTGTGTAGCCCCGGCTGTCCTGGAACTCACTCTGTAGACCAGGCTGGCCTTGAACTCAGAAATCCACCTGCCTCTGTCTCCCAAGTGCTGGGATTAAAGGCGTACGCCACCACTGCCCGGCTAGAAACAACATTTCATATTAGCAAGAAAGTTACTAGAATGGAGAAGAAACAGTGGTAGACACTAAGTGATCATAATCTAACTGGTATCAGAGATAAAGGTCCAGTGGTACGGTGACAACACGTTTAGCTAAAGGGAAAGGACATGAAAAAGTCCAAAGTTGCTGATTATCCAAACTGTCACCATCCTAGCTCAGATGATTAACAGGCTCTCTGATTAAGATGCCACCTTTGCTTGCTAGGAGAGGCAGTCAGGATAGATGGAGATGTATGAGCTTCAGTTTTTCATAAGCCTGTAGTGCAATGGAATGTGTCCTTAAAGTATACAACCTCAGAGATAGACACCAGAGCCTAGAGAAGCTGCTCTTGAGTTCTGCCCTCTGAGCACAGGCTGCCATTGTGGGTCACATTCTAGAATGCTGGTGTGGCAGTCCCTAGAGAAAGAGCCTGTAAGACAGATGAGGGTTGACTAGAGCAGGAAGGGGGTAGCTCACACCCTGTAGTGCTCTGACCATTCAGTCAGCTCCACAGCTGGGATCTCTGCACCACTTCCCCACATGGAGCCTCCTTCAAGCTGCTCATGTATTAGTTTACAACAGCTATGTGTCCAAATCTCTGTGGAGGTGAGTGCCTCCCCTCTCCTCATGCTGTTGCTCACAGACAGTTTTCATTCTTCACAGAGGAAGATGAACGCCGAGACACTGACAATGCAAAGCAGTAGACCAAAACAGGGCAACATTCATTTTCCTCTAAATAACATGACCTCGTTCTCCTGTGGCTGGATAAAGCTCCTTGTATGTATTTGTCACGTTTCCTTCATTCATCTTGATGACAGCCATGTGACTGAGGGGAGATGAAATCCCAAGGTAGTTTCTATTCATTTCCCTGATAGCTAAGACTGTGTTGGTTTTATATTTATGTATTATAGTGTGTACACTGTGGAGGGGAGGTTTGTGCACACACCTCGGCACATGTGGAGGTTCAAAGACACTTTGGTGGACTCTTTCCACCTTTACTTGGGATCAGACTTAATGTTACCAGCTTGGGCTGCAAGTCCTTTACCCCCTGAGCTACCTCACCAGCTACGGACTGCTTTTGACAACTATCCAATTCACACCCTCCTTTATTAACTTTGCAGTTTTTTTATACAAAACACTAACTTCGATGTTTTATTCATTAATTCGATGTTTTGTTTTATGTGCATTGATGTTCTGCTTGCACGTATGCTTGTGTGATGGAGTCAGATCTTAGAGTTAGAGGCAGGTGTGAGGTGCCATGTGGGTGCTGGGAATTAAACCTGGATCCTCTCGAAGAGCAGTCAGGGTCCTTAAGCGATGTCTCCAGCACCTAACATTGATGTTTTAAAAGTTATTATTTTTATATTTATCTGATTATTTATGAGGGATAGCCTATGTGCCTCTGTGCCCTGAGGAGATAAGACCATGTGTGGGGAGCTCTCCCTCCATTGTGTGGTTCTGGGGATTGAACTCAGGTCAACAGGCTTGGCTTCAAGCGCCTCCACTGAACTGAGCCACTGAAGGCCCTCCAACTTTAATTTTTGGATTCTTTTTTGTTTGTTTTTGAAACAGTGGTTCTCTGGAGACCTGGCTGTCTTGGAACTCAGAGATTTGCCTGCTTCTACCTCCTGAGTGATAGGATTAGAGAGTTATATCTTTTGTATAATTAGAATATTACACGTGTGCATGTGTGCACACGTGCGTATGCCATTGTGCTTGTGTGTTGGTCAGACAACAGCTTGCGGTGACCTGTTTAGGGTGATCTTTACTTACTCTTGGAGATTTTTATTTTCTTTCGTGCATATGTATATGTGATATGTGTGCATGACTATGCAAGTTCATATGTGTGTATCCCTGGGCAGGCACATGAACAAAATAAGGGGAAAAATTGCAAAACCAACATGTGTTGTCTTGTTAGGGTTTTACTGCTGTGAACAGACACCATGACCAAGGCAAGTCTTTTAAAGGACAACATTTAATTGGGGCTGGCTTACAGGTTCAGAGGTTCAGTCCATTATCATCAAGACTGGAGCATGGCAGAGTCCAGGCAGACATGGGGCTGGAGAAGCTGAGAGTTCTATCTCTTGTTTCAAAGGCAGCTAGGAGGAATCTGGCTTCCAGGCAGCTAGGATGAGGGTCTTAAAGCCCACACCCACAGTGACGCACTTCCTCCAACAAGGCCACACCTACTCCCACAAGGCCACACCTCCAAATAGTGCCACTTCCTGGGGCTAGCATATACAAACCTCACATTTGCACTTCCTTTTGTGGTTCATCCATAGGCTTGTTCATTTGAAGTGAAAATTTTACAAATAAAATCTTGAATTCTTTGCATTTCTTTTGACTTGCTGACTGAGGAGCTGACCTCTTCAGGGGTCATGTTGCCTTCTTGTGTCTGGTTCAGACTGCAAGTTGCACATCTGTTGGCTTTCTCTTTCAATTTTGTTTTGGGGTGGTCTTAGTAGGCATCCTTCTCTTGAGGACTCAATCCTCAGTGCCATTTAGAGACGAGAAAGTAATTTTAGTAGCAATGGGACCAAACCAAACTGGGTATTGAAATGCATTATAAATTAAAGCTAATCACCACACAAACACACACACACACACACACATAGTAACCACAGAGCAGAAAAAGAACAAGTCGTGGAATTCTGCAGTTATATAGAATGAGCTATGAAGTTAAAAACTAATTAGGATAAAGGTAAAATGGTATAGGACTGAAATAAAGGAAATGGACCTCAAAGGGTGGGTGGGGAAGAAGCCAGGCTAATAGAAGAAGAGAAGAAGTACACCAGACATGACAGCGCATGAGGCCTTACACTCCCAGAATCCTGGAGACCAAGGCAGGACCAATCAAGGGCCGGATGTCTGACAGATGCCTCCATCCTAGGAGCTCCTTTCTGTGGGCCAAGTGGATTCTCATTACAGACCCCTTTCCCTCCCTGCAACCTGCATACCGTGGGATAGTTAACATCTAAGCAAAGGGAGCTCTCTTGAGTGTGTTGGAGCATGGGGACCAAACAGACCTGTACTGGAAGATCAGACACAGTGCCCCCATATCTCATCCACCAGGGAGATAGCTGTGCAAATCAAACCTCCCCTACACTTGAGCTTTGAAATTCTCAACACGCAGGCATTAAGCTATATGGCGGGATTTCAGACATTCTGTCCCATGCTGGCCACTGGCAAGGGCTCTGAGTCTTAATGGGGATCGGTTATGACAGTGACAGGATCTGATCTCCACAGAGGGCGAGCCACTGACTACGGTGTCCTTAGCTGCCCAGGCTTCATGCCACCAACCTCACCACACGTCCAGGTCGGAGCTGCTGTCTCTTCGCTTTCACATTCATCTCATATGGCTGGCTCACACCCAGAAACTATGGCGGGGCGCCGCCAGGTGTGTGACTGGTCCTTGTTTCTAGGTCCCCAAAATGGTTCAGTCTCAAGCAATGACTCCTTTCTCAAGATAGTACCTTCTTGGTTTGGTATAGTTCTCTGAGAGCTCTCTCTGTGTCTGTGTCTGTGTCTGTCTCTTTCTACACACACACACACACACACACACACACACACACCCCATGTGTGTGTAAAAATGAATTTCTTAGTTCTGGCTTGTCACAGAGGAGTAGTAATCATTATAACACCAAATTCTCCACTGGATTTTTTTAAAAGACAAATTTATTTTTATTTTATGTGTCTGAGGGCTTTGCCTGTATGTGTGTGTACTGTGTACATGCCTGATGCCCAGGGAGTGCAGAGCAGCACGTCAGATCTTCTGGAACTGGAACTACAAACAGCTGCGAACCTCCGGGCCGGTGCTGGGACCTGAACCTGGGTCCTCTTCAAGAGCTGCAAGTGCTCTTCACCACTGAGCTGGCCCTGTAGACTCCAACCTAGTGGATTTATGACATACAAAACTGCAGGCTTGCCCTGTGGTTAAGCTGCCAGTGTCTTCACCAGGAATGGTTGCCTTATTTTCTGGATGTGGTCTCTGCTGCCTCTCTGCACCACACACGGTAACTGCAAGAGACAGAGCCTTTGCTCTATCCATTTGTGCTTTCCCTGTGCACACTTTATGCCTGTCTGTGCTTTTCAATCAATCCGTCTCCTCAGTGATTTATTTCTTCCTTCCTTTCTTTATTTCTCTCCCTCCCTCCCTTCCTCCCTTCCTTCCTTCCTTCCTTCCTTCCTTCCTTCCTTCCTTCCTTCCTTCCTTCCTTCCTTCCTCCCTTTCTTTTTGTCTTTGGCAATTTCATCTATTTAAGCAATATATCTCGATCGTATCTACCCCCAACTCTCTCCTTCCGCTCCTCCCACGTACCCCAACATGTCCCCATCCTCTCCTTTTTAAATTCTTTCTGTCCTCCATTATTATGAAACAAATAGTCATGCAGCCACAGGAGTTTATTTTAATTTCTCCTTCACAAACCCTGTGCTTTCTTCTAAGTCAGCTCGCATCTGATTCTACCCCGTGTCTCTCCCATCATGTTTCACCATCAATAGCCTTCACCAAAAGAAACCAGTGACAGGAAGCAGCGTGCCTGCTTTTATCTATATCTACTCCAGCCTGAGGCTGAGGGTTTGATATACTGATGTCCAGCAGGGTTTGGTGGTGCCCAGGGGTGGTACAGTTGAGAGTCTGGGACAGGACGATCATGAGTTTGAGGCCACCTGAACTGTTCAGCAAGACTATCTCCGAAAACATCGAAGCACAGGTGACTCTGAAACCTCTTGCATGTGGGAGCTCACATGTATAATCTCAGCATGTGGGGCTGGACCAGGAGGGTCGCCATGAACACAAAGGCATCCTGGACTTACCTACTTACCTGAGGAGCACACAGCACACATGTAGAAGCCATGGAATATCTTGAAGGGGTTGGTTCTTTCCTTTCACCATGTGAGCTCTGAGGATCAAAATCAACTAGTCTGGCTTGTCAGAAATGCCTGCAGTGCTGAGCCGTCTCACTGGGACACTTTCTTCTGTGTCCCCCAGCAAAGATGCAGCTCACTGTTGAGATGGAGTCATGTTGGAAGTCCTTTGTGGGGCTTTTGGTTTGTTTTTGTTTTTTGTTTTTTCTTTTTCTGGTTTTTTGAGACAGGGTTTCTCTGTGTAGCCCTGGCTGTCCTGGAACTCACTCTGTAGACCAGGCTGGCCTCAAACTCAGAAATCCACCTGCCTCTGCCTCCCAAGTGCTGGGATTAAAGGCGTGCGCCACCACTGCCTGGCTTTTTGTTTTGTTTTTAAGGTAGGTTCTCTAGTGCAGGTAAACTCCTGGTCCAGCCAAGGATGACTTGAACTTCTGATCCTCCTGCCTCCAGCTCCTGACTTCTGTCATTGAAGTCGCTTACTACTAAGCACAGTGGTTTTTGCATTTTAAATCTCATGCTACCTAATGTGAGACTGTCAGATGCAGATATCATCAGCAGAGATGCATTAGTTAATCAGACTGGTTGGGTTTTTTTAGAAATGTTAAAATTGGAATAGACAAAAATGAGTCTCAGCTTCCGCTCCTCTGCCTTTCCTGCCCATCATTCTCCTTGATGCAGGCATCCCCAACACTACCAATGGCAAACCTTTCTGGCTTTACTCAGTTCCCTGAGCTGAGCTCTACTCTGACTGCTTCTCAACTTAATTTTCCTTTGGTTCATGTTTCATGGGATATGTGGAACAAACTGCCCAGCACCCTTAAACCGGGAGCAGTCCAGGATGTCTCGGGACTTAAGGGCACACACGAGGACCAGGAGTTAGAGCAGTGGCAGACCACCTAAAAGGGTTACTGCAGTTTCAGGAGAAGCCCCAAGGCACAGATGTGATCTCTCAGTCTCAAACACAGTTCCTAGGGAGGGATGCTGATGCCACATGACCAGATACCTTCCTGCCTCTAGGAAGCCGTGGCCCAAAGGTTTTATTCTGTGAATGTATTCTGTGAGCATGACAGCCAAGAATCACTCCTGTAAGGGACAGATGGTGTAAGACACGGGCAAGAAAGGAGAGAGATTCTATACCAATACATCTTTCAATGTCTACTAAGTAGGATTTGGATGGGGTGTGAGGCTCAAGATGATACTGAGGGCTGGAGAGACAACTCAGTGCTTAAGAAGGCTTACAGCTCTTGCAGAGGACCAGGGTTTGGTTTCCAGCACCCACTTGGCAGCTCACAACTTCCTGTAACTTCAATTCCTGGGTATCCAGTACCCCCTTCTGGCCTCGGGGGGCATTGGGCACACATGTAGAGCACACATAACATTCAGGAATTCATATATACACATAAAATAAATCCTTAGGCCAGGTATAGTGATTCAGACCTTTGATTCCAGCAACCATTCAGGAGGCAAAGGCAGGTAGATCTCTGCGAGTTTCAAGCTAGCCTGGTCTACATAGTGGATTTTATAGCCTACCAGGGGTATCTAGTGAGACCTTGACTAAAAGAATAAAAAGAAGTCTGAGACAATTTACCGATAAATACATAGTTTATTAGATGAATTATTGATGCCACAGATAGACCAACAGGCAACAGTATGGTGGGAGTCTCTGGAGAGAGAAATCAGAGCACATATGGAAAAAAAAAGTAGGCTTATCTTATATTCTTGGTGTGGGGGGACAGTCATAGCAAGAACCTTCAGCTAGGCTCTCTGATTACTAGGCAGGATGGGGATGGAGAAGAAGATGACTGTGGTGCCAATGCTCCTGTGAGGTTAACTCACTTCCCAGGTGAGAAATCTAACACTGGGCTGTCTGTTAGCTAAGGGCGCACAGATGATGTCCTATTGTGGTACCTGCCAGCATCTGAGAGAGCAGGAAGAGGCAGCAGCTTAATTCTAGTGATGTGTTCTCACACTACTGCAATAATTTGTGGCTAGACATGCATTCAGAGCTTTGAAGCCTGTGACTTTTCACCCAGAAAGAACTTCATCTTTCCATTTCCTTAGCTGGGCTCCCAAGTCTTTCCTGGCTCCTTATCCAACTGGCTGCTCTCCTTCCCACAACCAATTACAAGTTTATTTTCAACATGTTATTTCCTGGCCTCATAGTGAGCTTTTCAGATAAAAAGGGAGACTTTTTCAGTGTATTTGTTTGTTTGTTGTCTATCTAGATAGAAGACTTAGAAAGTAGGATACGAGGTATGACAGGATCTCTCTGGCGGGCTTACAGTTCCTGAAGCCTTTCTAAGATCTTATGCTGTCTTGTTACAGGAACATGAC
The DNA here is from genome assembly GCA_028551405.1 of Uromys caudimaculatus. Classification (NCBI taxonomy): domain Eukaryota; kingdom Metazoa; phylum Chordata; class Mammalia; order Rodentia; family Muridae; genus Uromys; species Uromys caudimaculatus. Next base: position 21,139,533 of record CM052701.1, read on the forward strand.
ATAGAAACACCCCATGGTATGGTCCACGTCACCATAAGGGGCTCACTGAAGAGAAATAGGCCAGTTATCCTGACATACCATGACATCGGGCTCAACTGTATGCATTTGATTCTGCACATTCCCTTTTTTTTTTTTTTTTTAAAGATTTATTTATTTAGTTCATGTATGTGAGGACACTGTCGCTGTCTTCAGACACACCAGAAGAGGGTATCAGATCCCCATTACAGATGGTTGTGAGCCACCATGTGGTTGCTGGGAATTGAACTCAGGACCTCTGGAAGACCAGTCAGTGCTCTTAACCACTGAGCCATCTCTCCAGACCCCACATTCCCTTTTTAAAAGAAAAGATTTTAATTGTGAGTGTATAAGTGTTTGCTTGCATGGATGCATGTGCACTACATACATGCAAACCTATGGAAGCCGGAAGAGGATGTTGGACACGCCCCCTCCCCAGAACTGGAGACACTGGTGATTGTGAGCCATTGAGTGGGTGCTGGGACTGAACCTTGGTCTTCTGCAAAAGCAATCAGTGCTCTAACCACTGAACCATCTCTCCAACACCAAACAGGTTCCCTTTGAACATGCATAATCTTTGTATTAAAGAACACAATAATAGATTTCTAATAAAACACACACATCCCTCTTCTTGCCTTGAAACTTTCCTTTTATTAATGGGAGGTTAACATTCCTGGGGTAGGAGCAGAGTCAAGTATGTTAGGGGAACTGGAATTATGGTTTAGAAATTAGAACTGAAGTCTGATTTGTTTGTTTGTTTGTTTGTTTGTTTGTTTGTTTGTTTTTGAGACAGGGTCTCTCTACATAGCTTCTGCTGACCTGGAGCTCACTATGTAGACCACACTTGTCTTGAGCTTACAGATGTCTGCCTGCCTCTGCCTCCCAAGTGCTGGAATTAAAGGTGTGCACCATCATGTCCAGTCTTGAAGTCTGATTTTTTATTCATGTCTCAGGTTAGAAAGTCCAGAGTTTTGAATTCAACAGTAAAAGTATTCTTTCAACGGACTTTCCTGCCTGGTATAGGTCGGACATCCTTAATCCAATTATTCAGAATCTAAAAATGCTATAAATATGACACTGAATGCTGACAGAGAACAGCTAGATACACCAAAGAGCCAGCAGAACTATAGCTGCTTAATGTGTGGTCCTGTTCATTATTAGTCCCCGAATTACAAAGACATAGCAATTACTTTAAAAATCACTTCAGGCTATGTGCATTGGGTATGTGTAATACAAAATCTGCTTTATGTTCATCTTTAGAGCAAGCTCCAAGATGCCTCATTTTGTATCTACAAATATATCCAAAGCTGAAATCCATACCAATTTAGCTACCAAGCATTTTACAAGTGGCTATTCAACATGGGACCAGGCTCTGCAATTGTATCTTTCCAGTTGCTCTGATTTCCAGAGGTGGCATGTAGAGAGTTGACAGCCTTAGCCTAAGAAGTAAGGCAGGCCCTGTGTTAAGAAGGTAAAACCAAGGCAGCGTCTCCTCCACGCACACAGCAGTTCTGACCATAGATAGCCCCGTGAGGTGGATGTCAGCAGCTGAGGATAACCCTAGCCAGGACCAGGCGCAGGTCAGTGTCCTTCCTCATCAGGTAGAGGGACAAGGTGCATAGAAGACAGCATCGTGGGTAGAAGATTGTTTTGTGCACCACCAGAAAACCCAACAAATATCCACAAGATGGTTTCTGCTCTGAACCCATCCCATGGACTTGA